>JAJOZX010000260.1:265000-865000 GCA_023014485.1 Bathynomus jamesi
AAATATAAATTGAGAAAAAATTAATTACAAAATAGTGCCTTAGTGATATATATGTCACAGCCTAAATAATCATAAAGAAATAAACAGGCAAATAAAAAAACCCATAAATACATATACATACATATATATATATATATACATATATATACACATACATATATATATATATATATATATATATATATATAAAGACACTTTTAGCACTTTGGCCGACCTTCCATATAAATTCAAATGGCTTTTTTATGGAACAGGTCACAAAAGAATAAAGAAATAAAAATAAATATAAATATTGTAAGTGGAGTCTACCAATTCAAGCTCAAGAGGGAGGATTTACAATCGATTAATAGATGCTGCCAAATTGATATATATGTCACATTATTAAAAAATAAAAATTGAAAGATAAATTTTAAGAGAGGCACACCAATTTATAAGGGAAAAATTACCACATATGCATATTATAGTCACAAACGAATACAAAAGTACAAATAAATATAAATTGGAAAACAAAATGATCCCTAGATGATATATAAAGAACAATAAAATATATATACAACATATTTACGGTATATACGAAATATAAACGCAATATATACAGAATATATATATATATATATATATATATATATATGCATAAGGGAAAAAAAAATTACCAAATTTGTTTTTATAATTATTGTCTGAGAAAACGGTAGGTCGCAAAAGAATAAAGAAATAAAAATAAATATAACTTGAAAAAATTACAAATAATACACGTACACATATATACCCGCATACCCAAATATATATATACATATACACACATATATACAAACACACACACACACACACACATATATATATATATATATATATACAAGCTTGACCTTCACGAAATGAGAAATCATCCCGCAGAACCTTTGTGAGGTTGTAAGGTAAGGTAAGGTACATACACATATACATATATATATATATATATTTAACTGCATCCATACATACATACATACATATACACACATACATACATACATATACACACATATACATACAAACACATTTAACTGCAATGACCACACACATACGCACATACACATACATACATACACATACACTCATACAGCAAAAAATTGAAAAATAAAATTGTAAGGGAAACAACAGACAAAACAAATTTTTTACCAAAGATTTAACAACCTGCCCTTTTTGTTTAAATCCATTCTGAAGGAATTCAGAGCAACGGGATCAAGTTGAAACAGACCTTTACTCATGTTAAGGTTATTTGTAAGTTGAATTATAGCCGACTCAAGAATATTTCTATTAACAATGTTGCTAGAGTGAAACAAAACTGAAACATTATTCCAATCAATACAATGGGATAACTCTGACAAATGGACAAAAAGGGCATTATCTATAAAATTGGGTGTAAGCAATGTGATTCCTTTACATAGGTCAGACGGGAAAGGATTTGCAAACGCGTGTAAAACAGCATCAATATTCCGTTAGAACGGGACAGTTGTCCAGTGCCCTTTTTGTCCATTTGTCAGAGTTATCCCATTGTATTGATTGGAATAATGTTTCAGTTTTGTTTCACTCTAGCAACATTGTTAATAGAAATATTCTTGAGTCGGCTATAATTCAACTTACAAATAACCTTAACATGAGTAAAGGTCTGTTTCAACTTGATCCCGTTGCTCTGAATTCCTTCAGAATGGATTTAAACAAAAAGGGCAGGTTGTTAAATCTTTGGTAAAAAATTTGTTTTTGTCTGTTGTTTCCCTTACAATTTTTATTTTTCAATTTTTTGCTGTATGAGTGTATGTGTATGTATGTATGTGTATGTGCGTATGTGTGTGGTCATTGCAGTTAAATGTGTTTGTATGTATATGTGTGTATATGTATGTATGTATGTGTGTATATGTATGTATGTATGTATGGATGCAGTTAAATATATATATATATATGTATATGTGTATGTACCTTACCTTACCTTACAACCTCACAAAGGTTCTGCGGGATGATTTCTCATTTCGTGAAGGTCAAGCTTGTATATATATATATATATATATATGTGTGTGTGTGTGTGTGTGTGTGTTTGTATATATGTGTGTATATGTATATATATTTGGGTATGCGGGTATATATGTGTACGTGTATTATTTGTAATTTTTTCAAGTTATATTTATTTTTATTTCTTTTTCTTTTGCGACCTACCGTTTTCTCAGACAATAATTATAAAAACAAATTTGGTAATTTTTTTTTCCCTTATGCATATATATATATATATATATATATATATATATTCTGTATATATTGCGTTTATATTTCGTATATATACCGTAAATATGTTGTATATATATTTTATTGTTCTTTATATATCATCTAGGGATCATTTTGTTTTCAATTTATATTTATTTGTACTTTTGTATTCGTTTGTGACTATAATATGCATATGTGGTAATTTTTCCCTTATAAATTGGTGTGCCTCTCTTAAAATTTATCTTTCAATTTTATTTTTTAATAATGTGACATATATATCAATTTGGCAGCATCTATTAAATCGATTGTAAATCCTCCCTCTTGAGCTTGAATTGGTAGACTCCACTTACAATATTTTATTTATTTTTATTTCTTTATTCTTTTGTGACCTGTTCCATAAAAAAGCCATTTGAATTTATATGGAAGGTCGGCCAAAGTGCTAAAAGTGTCTTTATATATATTATATATATATATATATGTATGTGTATATATATGTATATATATATATATATATGTATGTATATGTATTTATGGGTTTTTTATTTGCCTGTTTATTTCTTTATGATTATTTAGGCTGTGACATATATATCACTAAGGCACTATTTTGTAATTAATTTTTCTCAATTTATATTTATATTTATTTTTATTTCTTTATTCTTCTGTGACCATATAAATGTTGGCTCCTCCACAATTTTTTTCTATGCTTACTATTATATGTATATATTTATATATATATATATATGTTATATATATATATGTATATATATGTGAATGTGTATGTATGTATGTTTATTTTTGTAACCTATATATTGCCTTGATCTGTCCTTTCACTCCAGTGTTCCTGAGGATGTCATTAGACGAAAGCGCTTGAGCACCCCTTTGTGTTTCTTTTTCCTTCGTGGTTTTATTCATCATATATATATATAATATATATATATATATATATATATATATATATATATTGCAACAATTAATGCATTCCTTAGCATATGTAGCGTAGTAGAATAGACAATATAAAACAATAGTAACAGCAACACCAATAATGATAATATCAGTATTACAATTTTTGTTTTTATACGAGTTGATGGTGCACATCAGTTGCTACAGGAAGCACGCACACACACACACACGCACACACACACACACACACATGTCCATACATGCATATAGACGCGCACACATACAGGTGCATACACATACACACACACACACATGCCCATTATATATTCGGACAAATGGGACGGTAATATCTTCGTATATTTACATAGCAAAGAACTACCATTAACAAGCAAATTTTATGCGTTATTGACAGAATGGAGTTGTATGGTAAATCTTGATAGATAATGCTGAGAAGCGATGTTATGTACACTAACTTTAAAGATATAAGGGCAAAGAGAGAGAAGTACATGGAGTTGTAAGCTACAAACGTATGTTTAGAAATACATAGTTAGGATATTCAGCTAAGATTACACATTCACACAACTATACATAATTACATATAAGTATTCAGCTAAGATTATACTTTCGTATTTATTTGTGTATTAGACACTGAATATAATTAAATATTATATACTCATAATTCAAATGTTGAATTATTAAATACTTTGCTTATTAAGTATATTAACAACCTTAGATGCCTTGATCAATAATAATTTTATTTTTTTTCACTATTTTTATTATTAACAGAATACTGCAGCGCACCTCAATTTCAACCAACATTAAAGAACGTCTGGACTTCTCTTGCGCCCTTTTTGGCCCTGACGGAGGGCTTGTCTCCAACGCCCGCATATTCCTGTCCATTTGGGCGCAATGCAAGAAACAGTTCAGTATCAGGTGAGATGAAAAAAAATCTAAAATAGTTCGGACATACGCCACTATTGCGGAGTAACTAATGGAAATTTTGCAATTTTTACTACATGTATCAGATCCGTTGGATCCTGAATTTATCTCGCGTTTTTAGAATGAAGTGTACACTTTTTCCTTCATTAAGAAAGATTTTTCAGCATCGTTTTATTGATGTAGGAATGTCATTCTATAGTTCAAAACTAAGATTTACCTCAAGCTTTTCATCATTGGTAATTAACTAATGCAAGAAGTATAGTAATACACTCAACAGTGGAGTATTGACCGTGATGTCTACTCGTAATTATTTTGGAGATGTAATCTGCGTAGGACTTGTTCTTCGAAAATAAATTAACAGCATAAAACCATACTCCTCACCCATCATGGAAGTTCTATATTACCTTTACATACAGGACCCCCCCCCCCCCCTTTCCCTCCCCGAACTATTAGCGGAGTTGAAGCACCTTGATAAGTTTTATGAAGTTTCATACGTGACCCATGGATATATGATTTACCTTCCCTTTTCAGTTAGATGTTTTTTCTTTTCAAAATATATACTTTAGAAATACTTTCCTTTGAATGCCTTTATTACGTCCTCAACCAAATAAATTTAGAGGCCATATTGAATTGCACTTGTCCATTCATCACACCTTCGTGTCAGGGCTATAAATATTGAACCACTCAACATAAAACTAATAAAACCTCATACACTCGTATATCATCACAACGATGTGTCATGAACAAGAATCGGGTCCCTGCATCAAAGTTCAAGGTCACAAATGGAGGTCAAAGGTCAAGTGGGGGCTTTTTCATGTCCGGATATAACATCTGAATCGCTCAACATAAATTGGTGAAATTTCATGCAGTATGTGTCATGAGCGAGAATCAGATCCCTGCGTCAGAGGTAAAGGTCACAGATATAGAAGGGGACATTGATGTCGTTCCGACATAGCTCAGTATTATCAATTCTTCGATTTCATTCTTTCGAGGCTGATGTTCATGGCGGTTTTTCTCTCGTCGTTTTTGCACTTTCCTCGATACTAACGGTAAATAATATAGATGAAAAGAACGCTTCAGGTCGGACTGAAATTGACTAACGGAGTGAATAAACTGAATATAACAAAGATTCAGCGAATCTATTTTTAAAGAAAATAATTCATAATATTTTTGTGTGTGAAATTTCATTTGGCAATTTATTATTATTTAAATTCCACTACAATTGAGTCCGTTTATTCCATATACAAAAGGTCTTTCATCGCTTATAATCGCCTTTCATTCTCAGAAGCGGTCCTTTTCCCATTCATTGCACTATTCGTCTCATTGATATAGTGTTAGATTACATCTTACCCGTAATAATCAAAACGAATGTTATTTACAAATTAACACCAAGCCAACTTAGCCTTCCTAGTATTAAGAAACGTACTGAAAACGTTGAATTCATATTTTCGAGCAGGAATTAAATAATTTTTCCTTTTCGCAGCTAAATTTGCTCGGAGATTCTTTAAAAGATGGCGACGTTCTGCTGTCGAATCACCCCTCTGCAGGGGGTCTCATTTGCCAGACTTAACTGTCATCACTCCCGTCTTTCGAAGGTTGGTAAAATAACCTCCTTCAAATTCAAGAGTCGCGGGATGACCACACTGTTCATTTAGCCTTCTAACCTAATTTGATGCCTTTAACTTCGTTATTGTAAATGACTTTTTAGTATTACCATTTACTATGCATACATTATCTAAAAACCCATTTCCCAGTCGCAGTGGGGTGGCACGACGTTTTAACTTAAGCCTGAAAACACACTGAAGGCTTGACCTGTTCTTAATTTGTGAGTGGAGTTTTGTTTGGTACGGATCAAACTTTGACTTTTTCAGAGGTATTAGCAGACCTGTCTTTTACGTTGCTTCGAGAGGCCATCACGCCGATATTGGAGGCTCCACTCCGGGATCAATGCCGCCAAATTCGACTTCCATTTACCAAGAGGGAGCCGTATTCATGTCATTTAAATTGGTGGAAGGGGAGTGTTTCAGGTAATGTCACTTAATGAAGTAATGTGTGTTGCTAACTTATGTTGATATGATTGGTGTTTAATTGGTGCACATACTAACATAAGTCGTCTTGCCTTTGGACATTGCTTCCGCCTCTTCATTCCATATTCGGAGACAGTTTCAAGAGACACCCAAAGTCCATTGACTGTAATGAAATTTGGCTTTTTGAGATTTATATCTTCCCTCCTCTTTCATATTTAATGTTGACTATCGGAAGATAATTAATTGACTTTTAAGATAGAATAGAATAACCTTTATTAATAATAAGAAATAAATACATTTTTTCAATTTACAATGACATGAATAATTTTGAAGCTTGACTATTTATTTTATTTTATTTGGTCCTTAAGCTTTAGGCTTTACTGGGCTCTTATTAAATAAGCAGCTAGTTGTTATTAATTAATAATAATAAGTAAATAAGTATTATTAATAGTTGAAACATGTATTACAATATTAAACATATTAGGGACATTAATCCTAGATTTTTGTTAGTATGCCATTATTAATCGGGATTTCAACTTGGTTTTAAACAAATTTACATTCACAATATTTTTATATCGGCATGCAAGTCATTCCATAGTTTCAATCCAATGAAAATGGGTAGTTTTTGAGATGAAGACAATCTAAATGAGGTATACAAGCTTTGATCTATTTCTGGTCTGATACGAGTGGATTTCTTATGAGTTACAAAATATCTATTACCCATTGCAAATTAATGATTTTGTTCTTACACTAGTAAATAAAATGTGCTTTAGTAGGTTTAGCTCTTTAAATAATGCACTAGAGTGATCAAAGAAATAGGCATCAGATAATAACCTTATTGCTCGTTTTTGGATGACAAAGATACCATTTAATGCGTTGTTAGCGGAGTTTCCCCAAACAAGGGTACAGTATGTTATACAGGGTGTCCCAGAATTAACTATCTATTTCAATGAAATCGAACAAATTTTTTAAAAACACTTTTATTTATGTTTATCATGTTTAATGTGTGTTAAAAAAATGTATAAATTTCTAAATTTTTTTCATAATTTTATTTTCATAATTTTTTCATTATCTGGTCCAATGAAAGACCGTCTGAAGTCATAGAATGGCAGAGAGACTTTCCAAAAGTTAACGCGTGGCTTGGAATGACCAAATCCAAAATTTATGGCCCATTCTTCTTTGCGGAGCAACTGTAACAGGTACCGTCTACCTTGATATGCTTCAGCAGTTTCTCGAACCACAGCTTCTTGATGATGGCATTCTTGATAATGTTGTGTTTCAACAAGAAGCATTGATCTTTTGGCGATAAACCTTTGTTTTTATGAAACCCCATGCAAAGAAATCCAGGGGTGTCAAATCCGGAGAACGCGGAGGCCAAGGCCGAGGTCCTCCACGTCCAATCCACCGATTTGGAAGGCGTCTGTTGAGGTATTCTCGAACAATTAGAGCATAATGACATGGTGCTCCATCTTGTTGAAACACAACATTATCAAGAATGCCATCATCAAGAAGCTGTGGTTCGAGAAACTGCTGAAGCATATCAAGGTAGACGGTACCTGTTACAGTTGCCCCGCAAAGAAGAATGGGCCATAAATTTTGGATTTGGTCATTCCAAGCCACACGTTAACTTTTGGAGAGTCTCTCTGCCATTCTATGACTTCAGACGGTCTTTCATTGGACCAGATAATGAAAAAATTATGAAAATAAAATTATGAAAAAATTTTAGAAATTTATACATTTTTAACACATATTAAACATGATAAACATAAATAAAAGTGTGTTTTTAAAAAATTTGTCCGATTTCATTGAAATAGATAGTTAATTCTGGGACACCCTGTATAAGGAAGAACAAGAGTATGATCGTCAATAAAACTTGTTTAGGGACTACATTTCTAAGTTTAAACATTATAGCAACGCACCTTGAAATCTTTTTCGCGATATAATTTACATGATCACTCCATTGCAAATTCTTATCTAGCATTACACCAAGAAATTTTGTTACAGTACACTCCTTTATGGCGATTTCATTAACATTAAGTTCATGAAGATATACATTTCTTTTATTAGTAAATATCATGAAATTTGTTTTACTGGTATTTAGGAAGAGTTTATTGGTGGTCAACCATTTCATTACACTGATGAATTCTGAATGAAATATATTCTTAGCTGTATTAACATCTTTGCAAGAAAAAGAGAGAGTTGTATCATCTACAAACATTATGAAGTTCAGTATATCAGATGAACGTAGAAGGTCATTTATATATAATAAAAATAACAGTGGACTCAGAACTGAGCCCTGTGGCACACCATGTTTGACAAGCGCTTTAGTTGAGCAAACCTTATTTACTAATACAAAATGATATCTATTGGACAAATAACTGTTAAACCAATCACTGATTGCTCCTCTAAAGCCGTAACAATATAATTTATTAAGTAGAATATTATGGTCTATTACATCAAACGCCTTACTCAAATCCATAAATATTGATATCATTATTTCTTTGTTCTCCTTAGCTATATTTACATATTCCATAAGATTTAAAATAGCCATTTCCGTTGTTTTATTATTACTTTTTACAATTTTTTCAAAAACTTTGCTGAACACCGATAATGAACACACCGGCCTGTAATTTGTTGCTAGTGTAGGATCACCCCATTTAAAAAGGTGTTATACAACCAGTTTTTAGCATTGATGGGAATATTCCTTTGGAAATACTTTGATATGGCTGAATGATTCTCGGCTTTTGCTTATAATGCTAATAATATAATTAACGAACAGATACTTGTAAGTTGGAATACACTTTGTGTAATGATCAAGTAAGCTAGATTGATCCAGATTTCATTTTTAGGAAAAGAAGCTAATAGAGCAGCTAATGGCCCCGAGTAAAATTCCTGGTTCGTCTGGCACCAGAAATCTTAGGGACAATTTGTCAGATTTGAAAGCGCAGGTGGCAGCTAATCACAAAGTAAGGAATGCACTTGTAATAAATGAATAATGCATAGTTTTTTATTTAAATTATCAGTATATATTAGCATATTCATTATCCAAGAACCAATTTCCCATTCTCCCTAACGGGGTGGGCACGACGCTTGAACTCGGGACTGAAAACCCTCAATTATTAGTGATTCATTAAGAAGAAAAAGAATCCTGCAATGCACTCATGCGTTATGGATGTGAAATGATGTCATTCCTCTTTGTTTTATTTTTGTTTGCTTGCTTCAGTATCACTTTTTAATTGTTTGCAATGGTTAAAATTCAGGGCATCCAATTAGTGAACGAATTAATAGACTACTACGGACTGGATGTTGTACAAGCTTATATGAAGTACATCCAGGACAGTGCGGAGTTTGCTGTTCGAGATCTTTTAAAGGAAGTTGGCACTGGAGTCATGAAAAGGACGGGAAAAGCAGAGTTGGTCGCGGAAGACAGAATGGATGACGGCTCTTTAATTCGACTTCGTGTTGACATCGATAACGAGGAAGGCACAGCAACATTTGATTTTAGGTTGCTTACAGTGTTTAATTATCATGAAAAAGTGAACTGAACTTAGTTTTACATAAAATTCGATTAAAATTAACCTTTCCTTATTGCAGTTAATGTACTTCATTTTGGGATTTATTTGTTTAAATGATTTAGCATCGTAGAGTTTGCATTAATGACGTAGGAATAATAATAATAATAATTCCTGACTAGCAAATTATAATTATATATTCAGCAACACTGGACCTGAAGTTTGGGGAAATTGCAACGCCCCGAGAGCCATAACTGTGTCAGCACTCATTTACTGCATCCGTTGTATGGTAGAACACGACATCCCTTTGAACCAGGTTTAATACTCATTTATGATCTTATCATTTGGTACTTGATACATTGTCTTTTGAGCGCATAAATTACTGTAACATTACAAAAATTTAAATTTCAAGGAAGTTGAGTAATGTGACTCTCACTGTTTCAGGGATGCTTAAAACCAATAACTGTGAAGATTCCACAAGGATCCCTTTTGGACCCTTCGCCGGAGGCAGCCGTTGTAGGGGGAAATGTCCAGACTTCTCAAAGAATAGTTGACGTCATTCTGAGGTGAGCCTAAAATATTTAATGTATTTTCTGTGGACGTTACTCTATTCAAGTCCATTGATAATACTATTAAAAGAAGCATCATCAATACCATAAATCACTTACGATGGAAAGGTAAAGCGAGTACACAATCCGTCTTATCGCGCTGTTTATTCATGACGGTGGTTGTCATTTCAAAAGCTTACTTCCATGCATCTTCTAGAGGCACAGAATGCTTATTCACTCTAATTCGCCTTCTTTCATCTCTCGAAGCTGAATTTTGTTTGTCTAGGCTTTCACTGAAATTTTAATGTCGTTTACCTTTTACACACCTAAAATTAGATATATATATATATATATATATATATATATATATGAAAATTATTTCACGAAGGTAACACGTGAAAAATATTTATGATGAATAAAACCACGAAGGAAAGGAAACACAAAATGGTGCTCAAGCGCTTTCGTCTAATGACATCCTCAGGAACACTGAAGTACATAAAAAGGTTAAGCCTATATATAGGTTACAGAAAGAAAAAAAAGAAAAAATAAATAACATACATACACACACACACACATATATATATATTTTTTTTTTTTAAAGTTCGGGAAGAACCGATTCGCCTCTATTTAAAAGGGCATATCTCGGCCGGAAAACAAAGAAAAAGTGAGAGGAAAGACAGAGGAAAAAGAAAGGGTGGAGGGGACAGTCGAAGTGGAAAAAGACCAAGGACTGCAGGGTCGAGTCCCATCATCCTTGGGTGCTAGGGCCGGGAGGGCGCACGTGAAACCTCCAGGAACAAGCACGTACAAACGAGCACAAAGAGCACTCAAGAGCACGAGCTTAGAACCCCCTTGCGGGGACACATATATATATATATATACATATACATACATATCTATATATACAAATACATACATACATACATATATATACAATAAACAGAGAAGTAAAAATAATAAAAAATTAAAAATTAAAACCTTAAAGGATTACAGATTTGTAAGGAAAAATATCGATTTTTAGCACAAGATCAAATGGATTATAAAAATACAAATTTATACTGGAACTCTGCCGGGTTTTAACACAATGCTGCCTATGGTCAGGTTTCGATATATATAAAAAAAAATAAAATGCAAATTAAAAGTTAATCGATTTTTAGCACAAGATCAAATGGATTATAAAAATACAAATTTATATTGGAACTCTGTCCGGGTTTTAACACATTGCTGCCTATGGTCAGGTTTCGATATATATAAAAAAAAAAAATAAAAAAAATAAAAAAATGCAAATTAAAAGTTAATAAAGTAGAAGACAAGTTTACCAAAGATTTAATGTTTTACACTTCTTATCTAAATCTGTTTTAAATGAATTCAACATAACAGGATCGAGTTGAAAAGACCTTTGCTTATGTTGAAGTTATTTGAAAGTTGGATAATGGCAGACTCAAGAATATTTCTATTAACAATGTTGCTTGAATGGAATAAAACTGAAGCATTATTCCAATCAATACAGTGGGCTAACTCTGACAAATGGACAAAAAGGGCACTGGACAACTGTCCTGTTCTAACGGAATATTGATGCTGTTTTATACGTGTGTGCAAATCCTTTCCCGTCTGACCTATGTAAAAGGAATCACATTGTTTACAACCAATTTTATAGATAATGCCTGAATTATTGGTAGGGCTATTTTTTACTATGATATTTTTCACAATATTGTTATATGAAAATACTACATTAATATCCAAAAGTTTAAGTACATAGGATCGCCAGTCCGGAATACATCGATGCCGAATTGGAAAAAATCAACGGTATTGGAAGTGATTTGTGTTATCCATCTGCGTTTATGGAATCTTGTCTCAACAAGGCAAAACGAACTTTCTATCGTGTCAATATTAACACACGTACTTTGTCAAAAATATTTTAGTACTTCCATTTTTCCCGGGCTTTTTAGGCATTGCTAATGTACTTAAACTTTTGGATATTAATGTAGTATTTTCATATAACAATATTGTGAAAAATATCATAGTAAAAAATAGCCCTACCAATAATTCAGGCATTATCTATAAAATTGGTTGTAAACAATGTGATTCCTTTTACATAGGTCAGACGGGAAAGGATTTGCCCACACGTATAAAACAGCATCAATATTCCGTTAGAACAGGACAGTTGTCCAGTGCCCTTTTTGTCCATTTGTCAGAGTTAGCCCACTGTATTGATTGGAATAATGCTTCAGTTTTATTCCATTCAAGCAACATTGTTAATAGAAATATTCTTGAGTCTGCCATTATCCAACTTTCAAATAACTTCAACATAAGCAAAGGTCTTTTTCAACTCGATCCTGTTATGTTGAATTCATTTAAAACAGATTTAGATAAGAAGTGTAAAACATTAAATCTTTGGTAAACTTGTCTTCTACTTTATTAACTTTTAATTTGCATTTTTTTTATTTTTTTTATTTTTTTTTTTTATATATATCGAAACCTGACCATAGGCAGCAATGTGTTAAAACCCGGACAGAGTTCCAATATAAATTTGTATTTTTATAATCCATTTGATCTTGTGCTAAAAATCGATTAACTTTTAATTTGCATTTTATTTTTTTTTATATATATCGAAACCTGACCATAGGCAGCATTGTGTTAAAACCCGGCAGAGTTCCAGTATAAATTTGTATTTTTATAATCCATTTGATCTTGTGCTAAAAATCGATATTTTTCCTTACAAATCTGTAATCCTTTAAGGTTTTAATTTTTAATTTTTTATTATTTTTACTTCTCTGTTTATTGTATATATATGTATGTATGTATGTATGTATGTATTTGTATATATAGATATGTATGTATATGTATATATATATATATGTGTGTGTGTGTGTATGTATGTTATTTATTTTTTCTTTTTTTCTTTCTGTAACCTATATATAGGCTTAACCTTTTTATGTACTTCAGTGTTCCTGAGGATGTCATTAGACGAAAGCGCTTGAGCACCATTTTGTGTTTCCTTTCCTTCGTGGTTTTATTCATCATATATATATATATATATATATATATATATATATAAGCACACCGGACAAAAATTTAGTCACCCCTAATAGCACCGATAGTAGGAAGTTCAAGGTCACACAGAGGTTCGCTGATGTAGCATTGGTAAGTGACAAGTAGCGGTGACGTAGCACACAGGATCAGATCTGTTTCGTGAGGTGGTGAAGAACAAAGTGTGTGTTGGATATAGTCTGCAAAATGGGTCGTGAGGCAGACGTTACTCAGTGGCAAAAAGGAGCCATCGTGTTTGGCAGAGCCCACGGACACAAAATGTCTGAAGTAGCCCAATTTGTTGGTGTGTCAACGCGTACTGTCCAGCGAGTTTACAAAGAGTGGTGTAGTTCGCAATCAACTGAAAATCGACGGCGTAACTGTGGCCGGGAAACAATTCTCGACAATAGGGGCCGCCGCCATGTTTCTCGTCTAGTAACTGCAAATCGTTTTCAAACCAGAGAACAATTGCTCCAAGAAACCAATGAGGTTCTCCAGCGACCAATTTCCGAACGGACATTGCGACGAGAACTGCATGCGATGGACATCTGGAGCAGGATACCACGGAAGAGGCCGCTGTTAACAGCAAGTCACAAATTGGCACGTTATAAATGGGCTCAGAGGCACAAAAACTGGACTGCGGCAGATTGGAAACGTGTAATTTGGTCCGATGAGTCCCGTTTTGTTTGTTCTCCAATGATGGGAGGCGACGAGTACATCGCAGGTCCAATGAAGCCTTTAATCCTGAATGCGTCGAAGGTGTTGTTCAGGCTGGAAACAGAAAGTGAAGCGCAGGAATAGACACCCAAGGACTCTGGCGGAACTTCGGGACCGGCTGATGAACGAGTGGCAGCAAATCGATGTTCAGTACATGCACAACCTCGTAGAGTCTCTGCCTCGCCGGATTCGTGCGGTTATCAAGGCCAGAGGCGCCGTCACACGTTATTAGGTACATTCTGAGAGGGGTGACTAATTTTTTGTCCGGTGTGCTTATATATATATGATGAATAAAACCACGAAGGGAAAAGAAACACAAAGTGGTGCTCAAGCGCTTTCGTCTAATGACATCCTCAGGAACACTCACTCGAGTGAGTGAACACTTGAGCGTGAGGATGTCATTAGACGAAAGCGCTTGAGCACCACTTTGTGTTTCTTTTCCCTTCGTAGTTTTATTCATCATAAATATTTTTCACGTCACTTTCGTGAAATAATTTTCATATATATATATATAGATATATATTATATATATATATATATATATATTATATATATATAATATATATTACAGTCCCCTTTGCTTTGTCCGGAGCTATAGGGCGCGTCCCTCTGTGGCCAATGGGGGAATGCATCTTCGACGTAAGGGCTTTCTCTGCCCTCGTGGACCATTGGACACGTTTGGAGACCCGGCTGATCTCCTACTTTCCTACTTATATTTCTCTCTCTCCTCCTTTCCCCAACTCTTTCTAGTTTTTTGTTTCCTCCCTTCCCGCATTTGGCTTTGTTTTGGACCTTGACTTGACTTTTTCCTCGGACCTTGGGTGAAGGTGGTGGTTACCCTTCGCCCTTGTCGCTCTTAAACCAAACCCAAGCCCTGTCCCTGCCATCTTTCACCGCGCGTTGGATGAGAGTGGCCGCCTTTTAGGCACGGGGACTGGGAATGGGTGTATCTCCCCTGCGTGACATCTATTGGCGATGGGACCGAGTGTGCCCACGATTCGCCTTTCCCTTGTTGGAGTCGGTGGTGGCTGGATGCGCGCAGGGGATGAAGATTCTTTTTGTTTGCTATGGCTTCTTCTACTCGGCTAACGACTTCCGCTTCTAATACTCGGACTACTACTACTCTCAACACTCGGGTGGTGGGCAACCAGGCCCTTGAGTCCCCTACCACTGGAAGACCGCATCCAAATGGGGTTGACTCCCTCTGGTAACGGAACACTTGCATCCTCCTTTACCGTTGCCGACCCCAGGCTGTACCCTGAATATCCCCTTGGACGTACACCCTCTGGAGCAGGGGTCTCGCCCCAGCCCGCCTCAGCTGCCTTCGGGCAAGTCAAGTTCCACCCAAGACTTGCCTCCAAAACCCGGCTTCTTGCTCTCCCCATATGCCCTCACCCGCCTCCCCACGAAGAGAGCCCCGCGGCGGACGGGGAAGTCGGCATTCACGACCATCCTATCGACCGTTGGATATCCCAGTTCACTTCGATTCTACTGCCTCCCTATCCCTTCCAAGTATCCACAAATTCCTAGAGATCCGGCCTACCTCTGGATCCCTTCCGACCAACTCTGAACGGACGTTTCAGGCGATCCGAACCCGCAGCAACTCCAGCCGTTATAATGTGCGACCACAGAGGGATGGCTCCCTTCTCATCAAATCACGCTCAGCTACAGAGACGAAAGCCCTACTCTCCCTCACTGAGGTCCTTGGATGCTCGGTGTCCGTTTCCCCACACCCTCGCCTGAACCAGAGTCAGGGCACTATTTACGCCACCCGCCTATTGTCGATCACAGTGAAGGAGCTCCTGGAGGACCTCGCACCCCAGGGTGTCACTAAGATCCATCGCTTCACATCCCGACAGGGAGGTACCCCCTCCCCCACCCCGCGTCTACTTCTTACCTTCAATACCTTAGTCTTTCCCGACCGTATTGTATTGGGTATGTGAGACCACACGTCATGCGAGTTTTCTGTCCGCCCATACATCCCAGACCCGACCCGTTGCTTTAAATGCAACAAGTTTGGACACGTTAGCTCAGTTTGCCGGCAGCCGCACCAATTGTGTGTGCGTTGCGGACAAATCGCTCACCCAGACAAGTGCCCCAACACATCCAAATGCTCCAATTGTGAAGGCGCACACCCATCTTCATCCCGCGAATGCCTGTTCTTCAGGTTTGAGAAGGAGGTCCGAGGCCTACAGGTAGCGGACTTCCTTAGCCTCCGAGAGGCGCGAGACAGGGTGCGGAGTCGGGAGGGGAGACCGGGCGTATCTTACGCCCCTGCCCTCGGCTCTGTCCTCTCGGCACGCCGCCCTGGCCTGCCGCTTAAAACCCCCTCGACCAGTGCTCCCCATCCCTCCCAGGGGGAATCCTCGCAGGAACCGACGACCTCCTGTATCCCCACCATCCCTTCTCTTCACGCACCTCACCCGCCACAAATTCACCAGGAGTCTGGGACCAGGTCACCCAGGCCCCACCCACCTCGAACCCTGCCATCCCAGCACTGCACACACCCGAACCTACCGCCCAGAGCAAGCCGACGAGGCGGAGACGCCGGAGTGAATCGCCAGGCCCTCCGGACTTTCAATATGTGTGTCCGTTTTCCCCTAGTGCTAAGAAGACGGCTCGGACCTTCACACCGCCCACTTCGTCTACGAGGACCAAACCACTCCACCGAAGTAGTCCCATCAATCTGTCCCTGCAGACTCTGACAATAGTTGCCGAAGTGCATGATCCATCCCCAGCGACGAGATCCAATCTGGACAACATCCTCTCTCCCGAGGATCCAGTGGATGTGGCTCTGGCGCAGCTACACGGTGTGGCCGAGGGGAACTCGGCCGCGCCCGTGAGTCTTATGGACCTGCCCTTGCCTCCTGGTGCCATTTTTTTCCACCCCTCCACGAGAACACACTGGTTCATCTCCTCCCACCCCAACAGTACCTGCTCCCCTAAAATCCCCGGCCCCCTCCCTGTTAGCCACTCTGAGCACGTCCTCCCTCCCACCTGCCGGGTCCTTCTGATACCCCATATCGCCACCCAGGGTCCTCCGTGAGACCCCAGACTGGCGGGGAGGTACCAATTTTGGAAATAAAACGGCCCCCCCCCTTGCCCGAACACAGGGGCCCACCAAGAAACTTCTCACCCTCTGAACCCACGACGTTCTCCTAGCTGCCGTGATCCACGCCTCCGGTCTCGCTCGGCCGACTCGACCCCGCAATCTCCGCGGAGATCGACTGGCCGACCGATTCCGTCTCTGGTGAACGGCAGATAGCCAGCCATACTCCTGACCCATTCTTCGCCTTCGCGAACCCCAGATCTCCCTTCACCCTCCAACTTCTTCGCACCTACACCTTTACCCATCCCCCATCATCAAATAATGGATCCCCCGAAAACTACAATAGTACACTGGAACTGCAGAGGAATATTCGCGAATTACGAAGGCCTTAATTCCTTGATTGCCACTTCCCGTCCGATGTGTGTCTGTTTCTAGGAGCTCATCCTGGAGACCAGACTCATGCCCTGACCGACTGGATTTTCCTTCATCACCACCCTGTCCCCTACCTGCACTCGAAGGGGAGCTGCCATTTTCATACACCACGCAGTCCCCTTCTACAATCTCCCTATCTGATCCCCGTTGCAGGTGATTGCTACCCGGCTTTCCCTGGATAGACAGTACACCGTCTGTTTAATATACCTCCCTCCCAACTCAAGTCTCCCGCGATGACCTGGTGGAGGTGGTACAACTACTCTCCAGGCCCTTTCTATTACTGGGCGATTTCAATAGTCGCTACCCCATGTGGGGAGAGACACACTCCACCTATATGGCCCCGACCCTGATCAATATCATGACCGAGCTCTCCTTTGAGTGCCTCAATGATGGCTCTCCTACATTCTACCATGCCACCACCTGCACTCCATCCTGTATAGACCTGTCCTTCGTTTCGACCGATGCCCTCCTAGATTTCACATGGCAAGTCCTCCAAGAGGACTATGGAAGTGACTATTTCCCTGTTCAACTATCAATATTTTTTGACATCCAGAAGGCCTACGACACCACCCATCGGACAATAATCCTTAGTCAGCTCCAACATCTAGGTCTCGTCGGAGCCATGCCGACCTTCATCAGGGGCTTCATAAAGTTCGGGTGGGCTCAGTCCTCTCAGACACTTTCGTGCAGGAGGACGGGGTCCCACAGGGAAGCATCCTCAGTGTTCTATGCTTTTCCATCGTCGTGAACAGTCTCAAAATGCCTTCCACCCACCATCCGTTCTTCCATCTACGCGGATGACCTTGCGATCTATTTTGCAGGGCGAGAGCCGTCCGTCGTTCAACGGCAAATTCAGCTCGCCATCTACCGGGTGGAAAGGTGGGCGACGTCGGTGGGGTTCCGCATCTCCACCCCGAAGTCCAAGTGTATGCTCTTCAGCAGAAGAAGACCCGCAACACTTCCTGTTCCCTCTGTCACGTTATACGACAATCCTCTTGAGGTGGTACCCTCCACGCGATATTTGGGCGTGACTCTAGACCGACGGCTCAACTGGGTTCCCCATCTCAAACAACTGAAGCAGTCCCTCCAGCGTCCCCTCGCTCTCCTAGATCACCTCTCCCACACCACATGGGGCGCAGACCGACGTTCTCTCCTTCGCCATTACACTTCCATGGTCCAGTCGAAGCTGGACTATGGCACAGGGTTGTGGAGTCGCACGTTTCAGGGCGGAGTCGGAGTCGGTAAAAAACTTCCGACTCTGACTCCGACTCCAATTTCTGTGTCCTGTGTCACCCTTAATTTCTAAATCCTAAATACTAACATTTAGGTTATTTAGTTTTTTTGGTCAATAAACCTTATTCATTGATAGCCCCTAGATTAAGTTTTTTTAATATTTTTTTTTTACATTTTCAGAATATACAATTAATATTTATTTAAATATAAAATATAAAATTTCACACTTAGTGTGGTGGTGATGAAATGTCTTATTATTATGATAATTCTAGAGTGAAACACTAGAGGAGTCGGAGTCGTATATTTAAAATGTGAGGAGTCGGAGTCGGATTTTTAGATTTTTTACAATGTGTGGAGTCGGAGTCGGAAAATTTTGGACCGACTCCACAACCCTGCTATGGCAGTGTAGTATACGGTTCAGCCTCCAACGCCTGCCTCTGTATCTTTAACTCGGTCCTTAATAGGGGCCTCCGCCTCGCCACCGATGCTTTCCGCTCTTCCCCAGCCTCTAGCCTTCAAGTGGATTACATTTATCTCCCTCTCGTCTCGCCATCCGACGGGGTCTGCTTCTCATGAGGACATACCTCCGTGCACAGAGGCTACCATCTTCGCTTCTGTGCGCGGCGATTTCCGAACTCCCACCCCAGGGACAGAGCTGGCACTTCGCTAAAGAGGTCCGCTCTTTCCTTGACCTTTCCAACATGCCCGCCTCCTGAGTTATCCCCATTTCATACAGCATCTACCCCCCTGGCTCCTCACCCCTATCAAGTTTTGCAGGGACCTGTGTGCCCTACCGAAGAATAACATGAGCGCTACGGTATACAGGTCATTCTTCCGTGAACACGCAACCCAACACCCGGACAGTCCCCATTTATACAGATGGTTCCCGTTCGGAGACTGGTGCGGTCGCCTCAGCGGTGATACTGGCCCAGCCGCTTTCTCGAGGCGTCAGCCTGCCCCGCGAGACCTCCGTTTTCTCAGCAGAACTCTTCGCGATTAAGCAGGCCCTCGACATTGTGCGCACCCACTCTGCCATCTCCTTCGTCATCTTTTCAGATTCCCAAAGCGCACTTTCTCCCTCGAGAGATTTAACCCCCTACATCCGCTCGTCTGTACCATCCAACAAATCTTCCATTTTTTAACAGCCTTCCGACACAAGACAATCGCCTTCTGCTGGGTCCCGGCACATGTTGGCATCCAAGGTAACGAGGCGGCGGATCGCACGGCAAAGACGGCCTGCTTACTCCGGCCTTCTCCCGACCCCTCCGTTTCTCCGATTTCTTCCCGACTCTCCGCTCCCACTTCCGTTCCACTCTTGCTGTTGCTGCTGTTGTTGCTGGTTAGCCGATCAGCCCACCCTGATCGAGCAAGCCGGCGACACGCAGGTAACCGATCGCCCTTTCCGTAGTGGACCAGAGGTTCAGCGCACTAGTGGTGATGTGTTGTGTTCGTTGTGTGCTACAGCGGTACAGTCTGTCATAATGTGTTCAATTGTTTGTGATGTGACCTAGCACAGGTGGCAGGTGTCGTCTGTGGAGTTGTCTAGTCTGTGTTTATATGTCTGTAAGTTGGGGTGATTTCCACGTTGGAATCGTGCTAAGTTAGCTCGATCCGATCTGCTCAGGCTGATCTCTGACCTGTTAATGGGTGGCGGCTTCGCACCTAGGACCGCATTCGGACCGAGTCGTGTCAGTGTTTTGTGTGTGTGTGTGGTTTTCTGTACTGTGTGATGTCTGGGGCGTGATATGGAATAGAGTATTTGGTTATAATGTGTGTCTGTTGTTACCTTAATGGTGCGAGGTGTCGGTGCATGATTGTACATGTAGTGACAAGGGTGTTGTGGGTTAGTTGTCGCTGCTGCCATGAATTGTGTTCCCCTCCTGTCTAAATGTTCCCTAACTTTCAGTATTTTTGTTTGTGTGTGCAGGTGTTCTGTTGGTGTTGTTTGAGTGCATCCTGTAATGATACGAAGTGCGTTGTTTTGTATTGTCTGTAAGGTGTTTGTGTGTGTTTGAGATAATGGGTGCCAGCATGGGCTAGCATAGTCCATAAGTGAGCGAATATAGTTTGTATATGAATGATGTTTCCTGCTGGTTTCCAAAGTTTGTGCCTGTTAGTACCCTAAGCGTGTTAAGTCTTGACGTACATTTGTTTTTAATGTCCTGAATGTGGTTTGCAAAAGATGTGTTGTATGTGACCCGAAGTATTTTGGTCCTGTGAATGTGTGGAATGTTTGTGTTGTTTAGTGTAATCTGTCGAGTTATCTGGTGTTCTTTTGTGTTGCTTGTAAGCAAGATAATGGTTGATTTTGTGGGCGCTACTTTGAGTCTGTTGTGTGTGAGCCAGTCTTGTATACTGTTTATGTGTGTGTGTGTGGGTTATCTTGCTGCTGTTTCGTGCGTTGGTCTCTCTTCAAACGGAGGTCAAGCTGGTTGCCCCACCTTTCGGTCTGGCTTGGTGGAGGAGCGAGTTGCTTTCTTGCGCTCTCCACCGTACATAGCCAGGTACACACTACTCATCTGGTACCGTCCTGAGCCAGGCATCTAGTCTTCTCTTGAAGACGTCAACTTTGACCCCTGTAACGTTTGAGAGGTTCTTTAAGCTGGTTGAAAAGTCTTGGCTCCCTGACAACCAAGCTATTTTCCTTCAGTGTTGAAGAGGTTCCTTGTCGGGCCTTTAATTTGGGAACACTACACATTCTGCCTTTCCTATTTTCCAATGTTGTTTGAATGGTAATTGGGTTTAGTTTTAGGTTTGGTACCAGTTTTTCGATCATTTTCCATATGTAGATTATGGTGTACCTCTCTTCTTTCCAGGGAGTACAGATTTAGTTTACGTAGTCTTTCCCAGTAGTTGAGTTCTTTGCAACCATCAATCTTGTCTGTGAAATGTGTGTGCGTTTCTTCTTTTTTGTATGGGGACATCAAAACTGAGCAGTATTCAAGTTTTGGTATAATCAGTGTTTTTAGCAGGGTGGTAATTACTGTCTTAATTCTTTTGAACGTTCTTAGTACCTGTCCCGCGACTCTCTCTGCTTTATTTATCACTATCTTATTTTGTTTCGCATATATATATATATATATATAATATCGAGGCATGCTCAGTCATCATAATGCATAATTCATTTCATACATACTTAAACGGGTCATCCACACTTTATGAATCATTCGTGTTATTTACCCTTCGCATTTAACCCAAAAGGTGACAAAGAAGGCTAAACTAATGTTTGATTAACGCAGGGCTTTCAACGCGTGCTCAGCTTCTCAAGGATGCATGAATAATATCACCTTCGGAGATGAAACGCTTGGATACTACGAAACAGTGGCTGGAGGGGCAGGAGCTGTGAGTAAATCTTACACAGTAGGATTTACATTGAATTAGAATAGGTTATTTTTTATCCTTGAAGTCCTAACTTTTGTGAATTAGATAACCATACATAATCATCAACGAGAGATTTTAGACTGTTATTCTTAGAGAAAATAAGAAAAAAAAATTTTAGCTTGTTATTAACACGATATCGTAAGTTACATTTCATTCTGGAAGAATAAATTGTGTGTATCACATAGGGGCCCACTTGGCACGGGAGAAGCGGTGTTCATACCCACATGACCAATACGAGAATAACGGACCCTGAAATCCTGGAGCGACGCTATCCTGTTATTCTCAATAAATTCTTCCTCAATCCTGGCACAGGTGGAGCAGGCGCTTACAGGTGGGCATTGGATTGTGCTCTGGGTAGATGTAAACCGTAGTTTTAAATCATGATCTCTTAGAAGTTAAAATGGTGTCTTCCCAATCTCAGTCATTCCCATTTCAGTCTTTGTTCAAGAATGAGAAATCTGAAAGTGGGAATCGCAAAGGAAATGTCTCAAATCGACCCATTCCTATTATCTGTAGAATATTCCCTCTTTGGGTAAGTTCGATTTTTCATAGAAAATACCCCTTGTCACGTTCTCTATCCGCGAGATCTAGAATTCTCATTCTCACGTCGGTCCGTAGAGAGGGATAAGAATGGCAGTGAGTGAGAAGCAGTGGTCGAAAGGTTATAGACCACTGGTAACAATATTGAACATTTAAACGAATTAAAGACTTTCTAGTACGTAGGTGAATAATATTAAATGTCAATTGTCCTTGCAACTTCGCGGTGGATTCGTGCAGGGATCCCATATCACACAGAGGTCAGGTTCGAGGCCTTGCCTCTAGAATTGGCCTGGTGTAAGAGAAAATTATTCTCCATCTCAGCCAGGTACACCCGGTTTGTCAGAGATTGGCCTGAGCCAGGTGTTTAAGTTCCCTCTTTGACATCAGTGATATTACTTTTGTCAATTGACTGAATAAATTTGGTCCTCTAACTGCAAGACTAAAGCTATTCCTTGGCCATTTTTAATTTGTAAATGCTGCCTTTGTTTTTCTTATTTTTCGTTGTCTGGAAGGGTGTAGGTTTTGTCAGTTTGTCTTTTTATCGACATATGATATACAGTATTCTTTAGATTTATCCTTTTTTTTTTTTTTTGAACGTTTCAAAATTGTGACCACTATTATAGTCGTACGGTGCTTACTCTTTTTATATACAGTATTCCCTTTTTCTAACGAGATCAAAAGTATAAGAAAGTTTACAATTAATAGGTTAAATTGTAATAGAATTTTCCTTTCATTAGTAAATCGTTTTGCTTTGTAACAATATTTAGATTTCTACTTTGTTTTAAAAAGGGAAGATATGTTAATTCTCATTTTGGGGATACTACGAACTTATGAAAGTAATTTCGGGCTTTTGTTCGTGAAATTTGCCAATAGATATTGCATGATTGTTTTTATACACTATATATATAGGGCGTCCCAAAAAAATGTATACACACTTTAACAGCTGATAGCTCAATTGATGTTTCTTTCTTTCCAAGTTAAACCCATTAGAATTAATAATGGCAGTCAGACTAAGCTTTGAACAAAGGAAATTCATTCTAAAATGCTACTGGAAGTGTGAAAAACGCAGTTGAAGTGCAAAGACAGTTTAGGAGGGAGTTTCAAACAGATCCACCAACGCGACTTACCATCACTCGAATTAGAGATAAGTTTGAAGCCGATGGAACTGTTCATAATGTCCACAAGAAGCGTTCCGGAAGACCACGGACATCGACAAGCCCCACAAAGCAAGAAAGAGTACTGGAAACGTATCACAAAGTCCAAGAAAATCTGTGCGGCAAGCGAGTCGTGAGGTAGGAATTTCAGAATCGTCTGTCCAACGCATTTTGAAGCGCTGTCAATGGAAAAGTTACATTCCAAGATTAGTCCATGCTATTAATGATGATGATCCGGACCGAAGAGTGGAGTATTGCGAGTGGTACTTGGCACGATGTGGATGTGGATTGGACGAAGGGGTTTCGTAGAATACCCTCCGCGTTCACCAGACCTCACACCACTAGACTTTTTTTATGGGGATACTTAAAAGAAAGTCTACGCTATAAAACCTGCAACAGTCGCTGAATTGAGAGCAGCCATTGAACGAGAATGCACACAAATACCAAACGAAATGTTTCGTGATGTTTGCGATTCCATTGCTTCGCGTTATCAGCAGTGCCTGGACCAGAACGGACGTCAGTTTGAAAACAGGCGTTGATAAAACAATTAAATAATGTCTGTAGATTCTATTACATTTTGAAAATGAAATGTATTTTAATAAACACTGCCTTTATAATTATTTAAAGTGTGTATACATTTTTTTGGGACGCCCTGTATACCCACGCATGATTCACTGTTGAAATTTTGGCACTACGTAAATATTATTTCAAATTTTATAAAAATCATAACACGGTAGGCTCGCATGATAACATGGAAATAATTCTGTACAAAAGATTAATTAAATGTGAGGCATCACTTATTTCGAAGTTTTCCCAAGTAGTTATTTGTTGTATTAATATAAATGATCGCGCTTTTAATTGTCATACCTTTATTAGAGAAGATTGTTTTTTTAAGGTTCCTTTACTCGCGAATGACACTTTAGGATAGTAAGATGTCCGTAAAAAGATTGATAATTCCTCTACTCGTATGTCTGGTTTAGTGTTGGAGAATTCGGTGGAACCGTAGATGGGAAATTAGGCACCCTATCGATTCATGACCTTGTTTCAGCTGTATTGTCTGGGTAGTTTAGATATGACTGAAAACTCTCGTACGTAACAATTCTGATTCCAACTGATTTATTTATAGGCGAAACTTCCTTTCACCTATTTCTTATTTATTCTCTGAAAACTTCATTTTTGTTACAGTACTATTTCTCGCGATCTCTGACACTTGAATGATACAAAATTGCTTTTACAATCTTTATTTTTTATTTCTTTCGACCGCTTCAGATGTTACGCACACGTTAACTTAAAACTACACTTATCTTACTCGAGTCATACTCTTTTTTTTTCCTACGACTCGTGTTTATCTTTCTTAGACCGCCGCACCACACAAAGGTAATTTGCGCGATCTGAGGAAGAGTTTTCCTATGAAAGGGCTGCCATTTTAATCTTTTAGTTTGAGAGATTAAGTATTGAAGTAGTAAATCCCATAATTTCAGAGGCGGAGATGGAGTGATAAGAGAAATTACATTCAGAAAGCCGATGACGCTTTCCATCCTCACAGAAAGAAGAGTTTTTGCTCCTTTTGGACTAAATGGTAAAGTTCAAGCTAGTACACATAGAGGGTTGTAGTGACTGTACCAAAGTTTTCTGAAAGTAAACCATTTAAAAATATCACTTTTGGAGGGGAATCAAACTTGTGTTCTTTCAGTCATCTGTAATAATAATACGCAGTTTCTGCTCTTGTGTCTGTCCGGCGTATTTCTTGGAAACCGTTCAACGTAGGTCTGTTGTGGGAAGATTCTAAGGATGTTTATTTTTTTCGTTCGCAGACGCGTAACTTTCAAACGAAGCTAGGTAGAGAAAATGTTCATAGAAGATTTAAAAAAAAAAAAATTCTGGTTTGTTTAGGCGGAAGGGGGTGTGGGGCATATGGGGAAACTTCAACCCGTCAGCGAAATTTGAAGGTGCATGAACTGCATATAAAAATGCACTTGGCTTCCCGAGTATGTTTTATTGTTAAATCATGAAGCAGCTCTTTGTTTCATGTGAAAAACGCTTGCAACAATATCTGGCGTATATTATAGTCCAGGAGTTCTTAACCTTTGGGTCGCGACCCAAACTTGGTTCATTAAATTGTAATTTATCATTTATTTATGTTATCCTTAATCATTTTACCATTAATTATTTATTTTGTTACCTATTACGAGTGAACTGTATGAAGGCATTGGTCGCCGAGCTAGCCCCGAGACCAGAATTTGGATCGTAGCCTAAAAATGTTAAGACCCCCACCCCATGTATCTAGTCTTTGATAAGCTTTATTGTTTTCAGCGATTTCAGTCCATCCTGGATTGCGAGTAAATGTAATAAATAAATCTGGCTTCCCAAATTTTCTTAAATTAATTGCCATAGCATCTTGATAATTTTGCCGCGCTGCTCTCGGGTTACCGTGATAAAGATACTAATTTGACTTTAGATGTTTTGTATTTATATTCCTAAGTGTGTTTTACACATGGACAGCTTTATGTAGCTTTTTCTAGAGTGAGTTGTTTTGATTGTTAAAGTCTTTGGTGAAAGAATAATTAGAAATCGTGTATCTAAAGAAGTGATGTTGCAATAAAGATACTAATTTGACCGCAAATGTTTTGCGGGTCTCTGCTAGTTATGGTATCAATTTAACTGAAAGATAAAGAAAAGTACTGTTTTATATTACTAATACCTTACCTTAATTCATAATGACATGTCTGCCTTTGGAAGCCATGGTAGCGAGAGTCATTTTATGGCGAAATTCCAGATGCCAGACGCAATTCGGAGAGTTCGTAACAGCTTGATAATATACGAGTATTAAGTTAGGTTAAGTTCGTAATTTGGGTCTGTGGGATCTGTCTTTGAACTTTGTCTGGCATCTTTTTACCCGTTTAAGCTTGTTTCTCTTTATTAACGTGTTTAATTTGAGGTTGTTATTGCTGGCAGGTATTATTTAGTTTTGAAGTAACTCGAGTATATTTGCGGATCTTTTTTACTCATTAACCTAAAAAAAAAAACATATATGGTTTGATGCAGCATCTCTGATCTTCCTCGTGCGTTGGCCGCGATATGACCCACCGGGTTAAACTGACATTTAATTTTTCTACCACCATCACTACAACTATCAGTATCAAAACTTACGACTAGGCAAAAGACTCGAACGTTTCATAAATTGCATTTGGAATTAAACAGGCTATAATGTTGGTCAAAAAATTGAGAACTTTTTATTATTATTATTCACTTATCCAAAATCCATTTTCCTTACTGAAGGAATTGCCACAGTATTAAGAGCAGAAACAATAAACAAGCTTTATTTCAGTTACTTTTGAAAAACTAGAGTTTAGTAGTAATGTGGGATTTTATGTACTCTGCAATGTTCCCTCTAATTTCTTTTAGTCCGTGTGCCCCTGAAATTTTCGTTGTGCATACATTTAGATTCATGGTGAAAAATTGTGCTAACTTTTCTGAGCGCTATTATCTTCAAAATTAAATGTATATAAATATTATTTCCATAAGGTGATAGCTTGATCATTACGGTACTATTAAATGGATATTAAAAATTGTTTACCATATTATATATTCTTAAAAAAGAAAAACATTTTATCCATTCTAAAAATATGAATAAAATAAAAAATAGTAAAATAGACTTCATCAATATAAAGAAATAAAATAAAAATAACATTAATTGAAAATGACTATTTTAGTTATCATTTCTCAAAACAATTTTTAGCATTTAGCTAATAAAATTCAATAAAATAAAATATCAAAATAACATTAAATGAAAGTGCCTTTCATTTAAGTATGATTATGATTTCTCCCTACGATCTTTAGCATTTGCCCATTCCAAATAAACTCTATGAAGATTAATACATCCGTCATCATTCAGGTAACTTTTAATTCGCATGAGCGTGTCCAAATGATTTTCTTTCAAGCGGTTTCTTAATTTGTTCTTTATAGAATTCATTAAACTGAAATTTCTTCATTTACTGTAGTGACTCATGATAGGCTTGAGCCTGTGCGCATTTTATTTTGCTGTGCGCGCGCGCACACGCGCACACCTTAGAGGGAACATTGGTACTATGTTACACTTGTGTTAAATTAAACCACATTGCTTCTACTATTTAAAATCATTGGTAGTGCGTTCGCTTTAAAATACTTTTAAAGAAGCGTGTAAAGTTGGGTTCAATTTTGTGAAGCCTTTTATAACTTGTTCATGAAAAGATAGGCAACCATTATTCAAGGTTAAACTACTACTACAACATTCTCAGTTATGTAGTAAAGATGATTAGTGCCTAGTAGGATATATTTAGAAGAACTTACGCTCACACACGAATGTGACTGTTTGATGACTGCTGGTCACGAGTAAATGTCAGTAGGAGAGGATTTATCGAGGAAATAAGCTGTGTGTGTTTCATGCAGATGCGTCTCCCTCTCAGACCCAAAAAAGCTTCTATTTTAGGAAATTGGCTTATAGCACAACGTGTAAAATATCAGTTATAGTAATCGGTAGTTTTTAATGGCCTCATTTTAACTCTCCGAAGGTAGATCTCTTAAGTGATCTTTAACATTTAATGAATGTTTTGCTTGCTTTATTTTGTGAAATCTTTCGTAATTTGTTGTATATTATGAAAATAACTGATGTTATTAACATTCTTTGAAAGGCGGTGAAAACGGTGCTCGAGGACAGAATTTACTGATTCGTAAATCGGGGAAAGTGATTCGTCTTCCTTCGAAGGCCTCCATTGGCGTTGAGAAAGGGGTAAGGAGAATGAAGGGTTTCGTCCCATGTGTTTTTTTTCTTTTCGCTACAGTAAAATATTTTTCTGAAAAGTTGTAAGTTTTTACTCTTTAAGAGAGTTATTTTTCGCTTATTTATAGTTTTCAAACCTAAATTATCATGTCGTTTTAGAGAATTTTCAAATTTTCCATCCGTCATTATTAATGGAGGGAGCGCTAAGATTAGAAAAGAAAGACGTACAGGTAATTCATTCACAAACAGCTTCAAAGAAGTAATAACCTGCCTTTAAAATGTTTCATCAGGACACGTTCCGTTTGGAGTCCCCCGGTGGCGGAGGATTTGGGTCGAACAAAAGACTGGGCGAGACCAACGGCAACTCTCCGACGAAGAGAACCACTCGAAACACCAGATTAAGAGGAAGCGTCTATGATTATAACAGGAATCAGGAGTCTGCGTAAGGACACTGAATCATCCATTGAACAAGAGGTCAATGAACAGTCATTTAGCAGAGTATTTGGGAAGTCTGAACCTCAATTCTTGCTGGTTTCACTAAATTGAGACTGGCACTAGATTTTGTAAAAGTAATTGAAAAAAAAGCCTAACTTTGGTGCGATTCAGATTTTGAGGATTTAAATTGGCGTTTTTATTTGTCGTGAGGCGAGTGCCGTCTACAATAGTAGCTTTATTAACGCCATTTAATTCAGCAATTATTTCTTATTGCCGTTGAGAGTACAACACTTCCATGAACTGATCATGTAATAACAATTTTAACGAATCAGTCTCCTGAAACACTAAGAGTTGTTAGTGTGAGGCAGTAAATGTCTGTAGTTCTTTATATTTAGAAATGTTGTTGTTTTAAAAGAATGTTGTATATCTTAAAATTGGCGAGTATATCATAATACTGTTTAGGCTAAGACTAATTTAAAACTCGCTGCTTTGGTCCTTTTGGCCGAACCATTTAAGTTTTGAAGGTTTATTTTTTTATAGTTCTTAAAGTTCAAAAATTTTTACAAAAAGAAAAAAAAGAGCAGCAGCAAGCCTTATATACTGTTGTACCTTTTTCAAACTTTGATGTTGTAGAGTAGTTATTGTCATAGCATCATTATTATTGAGCGTTCCGTGGCTCGATCGGTTACGGTAGCCGCCTTGAGTCGTGGGTTCAAACACCACTGCTGCTGAGCGATTTTTTTCTGCATCATACGTCACGGCGAGGCGGAGGGCTTGCCCCCACCCCCCCCCCCCCCCCCACTTTCTGGTGATATGGAACATTGGGTTTTATCCAATATTATTAGGGTCGCCGAAGACCGATTTATTTTTAAATATTTTTTGCGCGCGCGACGTTATTTGTAGATAAATAGCACATTTGGCAGCATTTTTTAAATTTCTTTATATATATACACGCGCGCGCGCAGAGGGGGGAATTGGCATCCTAAATTCGGAGCGTCCAGCTTGTCGTTTTCAACTTTCGCCCATCGATGACATTTTATTTTGTAGATGTTATGTATAGTAAAAGTACAGGGTGATCAGTTTCGGTATGGATAATAAATAAACGCTGCGAGACTACCGAGAAGCGATACAACGCTCACCTGTTGCACATGTGGTTATAAAATGTGGGAGTTTGTAATAAGCTGTCAGACTTATGAGACATGCCAGTTTCGAAGATGGCGGCGAATGCGCGAAGTGTCATTTGGTTCGTTAAGTTTGAGAGTGACAGCGTGAGTTTCGCCGTGTGTATGGTGTTCGAAAAGCTCATAAGACTCCATAGTGTAATGACATCGTACATTTGAAGAAACGGGGTTTATCACTAAACCATATGCAGGCGCTCGTAAGAATTAGCCTCTCGTTATAACCTCTGTCAGGTCCGGAAAAAGGTGTTGGGGTCATCTTGAATTAGGTTTGTCACAATCTACCATCTTTGTGGGCATGGTTTGCCAAATATTAAACTAGCCTGTGTTAGTGATTATAATGGGTGATCTGAAGGGAAAGGTGGGAGTTGGCCATAAGCGAGGGTGATCGAGAAGTATAAATGAACAATGGCAATAAAATAGTTGTGAAACTTTTTTTTTTTCCTAATGTTATAACGTCCAGCAACAAATTTTTAGTTGGAAAGGATTATTACTATTTGGATTATATAAATTTTAAGAAAACCCTAAAATAGGAACTCTAGTTAACATACATTCTGGGGTGGCATATCAGATGATTACGCTTCACGATCTTGTAGCTGGTGATTGAAATTACATTGAAAGTATTTTCTGGCGATTTACTGCCATTTTATTAATTGCACGTCTTATTTGAATGTAATGCTGTTTTCAGGTAATATAACTGCATGAGTAATTGAGGAGGAATTTATTTATTTTGAATGTAGGTGAGAAAAAAAAGTAAGTTGTGCCACGTATTCGATTAAAATACAAATTGAAGAAAATTTTTAGATGTCATTTTCAGCTGCAACTTCGTACCGACGTCACTCTTTAGACATTTAAAAAGGACCACGGTTAAATTTTGTATTCCTGGTCAACTCAAAATCGGTTTTTGTGGCTTCGATGTTAGGAAAAAGTTGTGTGTTGGGGAGAGAACGTTGCTAGGAATGGGTTATAATCGGTCAACAAAAACGTCAAAAAGTTTCGAATTCTAAAGTTTATTCCTGGAAATTGAGTACTTACCGATTGCAGTGTTATTTTTATTTCTATTTACAGCTCATTAAATGGCACTTTCGAACAAAAGTTTAAATTTTACTTTTGTTACCATTGATTCATTACTACTAAAGTAAATGCTAAAACTCCGGAAGGACAACTGATTGACTTATACTGGGAAGTAGAGAAATTTGAAGATTTAGGCATTTACATGAAGATCCTTTAATGTGCTATTCCGAATTAATAAAACTTATTTAGGTATCATTTATTATTCTCCATAGCTCGATGACTGGATAAATTACGCAGCAAATTATCTTTTAAGGGACTATAAATCTCTGAAAAATCAACCAATGAGGCCATGTTGAACCCACATCTACAATAGGTCACATTGATGTCTTGAATGAGTAATAAGAGCGGATCACCCAAGTGTCGGGATCAAAGCGACTACCATTCAGTTCGATCTAGTGGAACCATATGGACCCACGGGTCACTTGTCCTGGAACTCAACTGGGTTGGCAACCCTAGAAAGCCTTGTGTGGTTTATCTGTTCTCCCTACAGCTTTTTCTGTGAATAAAGTAGCATTGGTCCAACAGTAACAAGGCAAGGGGCTACACAAAATAATATTCTCCACGATAAGCACGTTTTTATGGTTGGAGACAAATGAGGGGGGTCGCGCGTTTAACGGTACCTAAGCGCCACCACATGCGAAAACATTTTTGATGGATATCACTTTTTTCACTTTTCCTATATCGCGTGGTTTGGGTTATAATGACCTTACGACACGAAGTATAGTTGAGAAAACCTTATGAAGCGAACTACTTTTTTTCACCTCCATCGCCAGCCAAAAGTTCACCCAAAGATCGGCATAAGAAAATTAAAAAAAATATATATGAAAATCTATTCCAAAAACTTATCAACATCTTCATTAGCATAATTAGAACTCTAATTTAGCCAAAAAATGAACGTTCTAGCTCAATTAATAACATACTATTCCAAGAATATTGCTGAACTTTGGAGGCAATTTCTGGCGAATTTTAATTTTGGCGCTTAGCTACCTTAAGACACGGGACCCCTCAAATGTTGTAAGGATCCATTTAGATTTTAGTCATGGCATATTTATCACCAAACCATAACCACTTATTTCTGGTAAAAACATTTAAAGCTTTCATTTGATAGATTCTTCCGAAAACACTTTTTCGAATTTGTTCTTAAAGAGTTTCGAGGGTGTATCTTAGTCCTTGAAATCGGTATACCCATCTCAACGCTATCCCTGGCACCTCCCTTATGCGAAGCGTTGCATGGCAGCGATTGTGTGTCCAACTTAAGGTGGATGGGATAGCTCCTCTTCAGACTAGGGTTCCTATGTGGAGACAGAGTTGAATGCTACCCGCAACTGATAACTTCTAAACAGGATATGCCTCACGGAAGCATGCGGCCTTTGTTTCTTGAACATTAATTGTAGTCATCGCCAAACATTTTCATATATTTATGGCTCAATCGTTTGTGGGTAACGGTTGTGGCATAATTACGCTTGATGGAAACCATCTTTTCGGCCGAGTTGATGGCCATTTTGAGGGCTCTTCAGAAAATCCTGTATCCATTCGGAACGTCTTTATTTACTCAGACTCGTTGAGTGGGAACGCTTCCCTCAAACAAACTGCTCCAGTCCATCCTCTCATTCTGAGGTTGCGGCGGTGGTTGATTTTATTCTACTCCAAACGTAAGGAGGTCCATTTTGCTAGCTGTCCTCCCATACTGGTATACATGGTAATGAACGGGCAGACGCTGCGGCGAAATCTGTTGCGGGTGGCAAATTGATAATTGCCTGAAGAAAAAGGCAACTGTGTGGCGTAACAAAGTGAAGAAAGCAGAGAGGCATTATTAGAATGTTACCAAATTAGACTGATAATAAGTACGACGAACAGTAAAAATAATGCAAAAAAAATATTCGGCAAATGGTTAAAAGAAACAAAAAGAGTAGACAAAGACGTGGAAAGGAAAGAAGGCGAATTTGTAGTATGTGAAATACAAAATCTTGAGTGCATGCATGTGGATAGGTTGAATAATATGTCTGTTTCCCAGTTAAAGCGTGACTACTTCACGAACGAAAATGTTTTCTCCATTTGAGTAAAAATATTTACAAAAAGAATTTCAGGTAGTCCCCATGGTTTGTGTTTCACCGATACAAAGGTGGAACACTTTTCAACAAGATTTATCAGTCAATAATGAGCGGTTGGTACAGTAAATAAATTTTTATCCAACCTCCATATAACCGACTTCTCCAGTTATCCGCCTTCTCCAATATAAACCAAGAAAGGTTTATTTTCGGCTATCCGACCTTTGTAGTTCACGAGTCACTCACCATGGGAGCTGTATCTACCGTCTGCACATACTCGAATCACTAGTGTAACAGTAGTGTGTAATTCTAACAAAGAATGAACAAGAAAGAAGTTGTTAGATAAGCGGTAACATTTGTTTAAAAACAGTCCATCTGTGGGTATCAGACTTTTCCGGATACCGTACAATCTCCAAGTTTCATTATGGTCGGAGAACAGGTTGTTTACTATATACCTTAAGCTTTTCCGGAAATAAAAGGGAAGAAGGTATTTGTATTAAAGGGTAATTGCCATAGCCGTCAGTAAAACAAATTAAAATTAAAGCAAGAAGAAGTGTAACAGAAAAAACTATGAAACTGATCTTATTTTCTTTTCCGATTTTTTTTTAATGTTCTGCCTGTTCGCGCACTCTACGTCGTATCAGATCACTAGAAGTACTTCTGAAAGTGCGCAAAGAATCGAGGAAAACTTCAGCTATCCTATTTGGGAAATATAGGAAGTAAAATGTGTATAATGGATAAGCAGTTCCGTTCACACAGTATGTGGAGGTACCCTTTAAGCCTTTCCTTGGGTTATGAGTAGGGCATATAATTTCCATGCTTATTTTGTTTCAAAAGTTGGGTGGTGGAATAATTATTTTTACTTGTTAATTTGGGTATAAATCGGCTTTTGTACAAATTTTATTTGCGAGTAAGGAAAGTGTATCTTCCTTTTTTGGGTGGAAATTAACTTCACTATTTATTTAGTTATAATTACTGAACATTGATTAGATAAACTAGACGTGCGCTCAGACAGTCTGGCGTCAAACTGGGCGTTCTCAGATTTAGTCCGAAAATAATAATATGCCCAAGGTATAAAGTATGTGGAAATTTAATGATTTTCCTTGAAAGATAATTAATTAAGAGCCCAGTAAAGCCTAATTCTCAAAAGCTAAATTAAATAAAATGGCTCGATTTCACAAGTGTTTATTTTTTGTTAAAATTATATAACCATTGCATTTTCTTTATAAATAATAAATTATTCAAGAACTGTAATTATTCGAAAAGGCCTAGGCTTTAAATACAAAAATTATCGCATTGTAAATATACATTTAAAGCAACTGGTTTATCACCTTTCCTGTGCCTGCAATAACAGGATATTTAAAATTAGATCTCAGATCTCCGCGTATGATTGATTGTTTGCATGTTCTACAAGTGTAATCTTAATTGTCTGGGATTGTGCCCTGTATAACAAATTGGTACCCTGCACTGCTCCAACAATGAATGAATTACATAAACCACCAGATATCGTTTCATGCAAAGTAAAAACCATCAAAAACAACCTAAAACAAACTATTGATAAATCCTGAAAAAGGAAAAATGTTCGGATTGGTATGATCCGACAAAACTACCTAAATGAACGCCAGAATATTTGCCAACACGCATAAATGAAGGCAAAACTGCATTGTTAATTATATTACTACTTTTTCTCCTCCTTTTCTGCTTTGGCTATGACCTCCTTACGAAACTCTTCATTCAATTTCGTAATAGATTCTCCCCTGTCCGAGGCTCTTTTGCTAGAAATAATCATAATCACGCATAACACTGAACTGACTATGATCGTCCAGATGCTAATTTTGATGCGACCCTTGCTTCTAGCCTTCTCCAATACACTTGGACTGAACGAGAGAGAGAGAATAAAATTGTCAGTAATTTTCTGTTCCTCAACGAACACTAAATGGAAAATCTATCTCGTACAGGCCAAAATGACCTCGGGGCAAATTATATAATTTTTTTTTTTTTTTTTTAATTTGAATTTATTTACACTTTTATTTTAAAGTTTTGCTCCTAAAATGAGTGTTTTTGAGTTTAACAAAATGGGATTCAAGTTTGCTTTTAAATTGATTTTTTTTTTTTTTTTTTTTAAATGATTTTCTTTCTCCATACTATTACTAGGGGCGACTTATATAGGGTGATCCAGAGAAATGGGACCCAAAAGAAACCCCTGTAACTTAAAGTATAAGTCCTTTTATAAAATCATACGCATCATTCGAAAGAGGATAGTTACAAGTTTGTACAGGATTGTATAGGTTTTGACAATACAAGACAAGATACAAAACAAAATAAAAGTGTTAGTTAAAACTAACCCTTCAAGATGACTGCATGGACTGTGGAACAGCTGCGTTTCATAACTGAGCAATATTATGAGCATGGAAGAAGTGTAGTTTCAGCTCTTAGAAGGTGATTTTGACATCTGAAAATTTGTCTTGAAAGATCTTTGAGCTGAAACTACACTTCTTCCATGCTCATAATATTGCTCAGTTATGAAACGCAGCTGTTCCACAGTCCATGCAAGTCATCTTGAAGGGTTAGTTTTAACTAACACTTTTATTTTGTTTTGTATCTTATCTTGACTTGTATTGTCAAAACCTATACAATCCTGTACAAACTTGTAACTATCCTCTTTCGAATGATGCGTATGATTTTATAAAAGGACTTATACTTTAAGAGTTACAGGGGTTTCTTTTGGGTCCCATTTCTCTGGATCACCCTTTAGTAAATAGCCTTGGGGCGGCAAATCCATAAATCCGCTACTGTCTCTCGGTAATACTTTATTCTACTACTTTTATAGAAGTTTCCCGACTGCTTAAGAAACTGAAAATTTATGTTTATTTTAGTAAAACCCTACTAACAAATTTATTAAATATTAAAAATATTAAAGTTACCGTAAAAGTATCGTATTAACCCAACACTATGGTATACTTTGGTACCCTACCATGAACTTCACATTCATAATTCATTTATCCATTACATGATTATTAATGGTAATGATTCCAATAACTTCGTGCACTACGAATCAAACTTTTAAATTCCTTCACCATGTATAGTTGTAGAAATAAATTCGGAGAAAAAAGTAATTTTCGCAATTTCTAAAATTCGAATTCTCTCGACAAACGTTCCGCAGTAGCTAACTGTACAACTTCTGTCTAATTTAACTGAATCGGATGTCGTTCTTCCTGAGAGAGCTTTGACAGAAAATCTTTGTAACTAAACATTCTAACTTTATTTACGAAATTCTTAACTGAAACCGAATCAGAGTAATCATCTCCATAACCAGTGTTTCACAGAGTTTAAAGTAGATTAGTATTATTTACGAAGAAATTAACTACAAACAGGGTTCATGCACGCACGCAAAAATATCAGGATTTTTAGGATTTTTTGAGAATATCAGGGGAATAAAATATTTACAAATAATTAAGTCTTAAATATTTTATAAATAATTTGACTATAAATTAATTTAAAATGTTAATATAAAATAATTTAACCAAAACGAGCACTATTTGTTTTACATTATATAAAACTCGTGCATTTTGTTATCTAGTATTAATTTTTTAAGCCTGCCATGCGACTTTTGCGTACGTTTTTTGAGAGTAGTTAAAATAAAAATTAGGTTTTAATCATGTTATATGAAATGTGAATTTTTTTTACACCTTTTATGCAATTTTTATATAATTTTTATATATGAGGGGATCAGATCAGAAATATCAGGAAACTTTATTCTTGGACCTGTGTATGAACCCTGATGAACATAAGCATATTCCTTATATGAATCTTTTACTTTAAAGAACCCAGTGTGAAGAAATAGCGGATGGGAACCATTATCAGTATAAGATAAACCTATAGACCTACTATGCAATTTGCCAAAATCATTAACTGGAAAAGCCCTTTATTAGGCTTATACATTAACAAAAGTTCATAATTTTTGTCATCCTCATTCTTTTCCCCCCGAGACCAAAATGAACTTAACTAGAAAAGACCAAAAATATTTAATAAGCAGCCTACACACACTTACTTCACAAAGTTTGGAACATCATTAACCTTCTTATATTTTCCTCCCAACACTAGAAGCAATCTGTCAAACTTGTTCACTCTTAAATCATGAAGACCTGCAAGGTAAGAAAATAAGGCCCTGAAAAAGTTCTTGTAACTTACTATTTTCAAAGTAACTGTAGGCTAAGCTTTACTGGCCTAATTATTATTGAACATACCTGTAATAAATGACCTGGCTTGAATCCTTCATGCCTATGAAAAAATCTATATAGGCCTAGAGTGATTGATTATCAACCTGGTGATTCAATGAAAATTTCCTATCACATAATTTCCTATCACATTTAGTGCTTTGGTAGACAAAAAACGTATGCTTGTTCGATTATATAATAAATTTCACACAAACATGAAATGAATAAATGAGGCAAACCCACGGGGAAAAAAAATATTCCAAAGCCTTTCGTGTATTCAGCAATACACTTCATCAGGGAAATACTATTTCCCTGACAAGGTGTATTGCTAAATACACGAAAGGCCTTTGAATCATTTTTTTCTTTTTTGGGTTTGCATCATATATACACTGGCAGTCAAAATTATGGAAAAGTTTTTAAAATGTTGATTAAATAAGAGAATTATTTTCATTCTACACAGGAAGTAGTGTGTGTTTAATTAAGGAACTTTCTGCTGTGGTGTTTTGTTTCATGAAGATTTACAAACAATTACTCAATACTGAAAGAAATTGTATTTAATGGCGAGTTTTTATCAACACAACCACCACCAATTGACAAATAAGTTGACCACCAAAGACAAGAAAGCTTACCTTGAGCATTATAAATTTTATTGTGGTATATTTGGTTTACAGATCTTTAGTTTTAAATTTTTGGCAAGACCTTTTAGTCATGTAAAAACTTGCAAAAATGTTGGCAGTTGCTGGTTACCTTCTTGAAAAAGTGTGGTGAATGTGTTAAAATAATTGTCTATATTCACAGAAATATTGATATTATTGGTTAGAACTTTTTTCTTTTATTTGTATTCATACATTTGATTCCATTTTCCTTTAAAAAAACCATCTCTAATTTATGAAACTTGCATCTGAACACTGTTTGGTAACATTGTGCCCTTCTCTCAGGTATTTCTCTATAATGGCTCTCTCAAAGTAAATATCATACAGAAATAGACTTAAGACTGTACTTCACAGATTCACCCCCTCACGGAGTCTCCACAGAACAAAATATCCACAAACCACAATATGAAGGTTCAATGAGAACAGGAGAGGGGGTTGTGTGCTTGGGGAGCCCCAGACACGGGAGTAAATAGTGTTAGAAAACAGTTTCTACTGAGATTGTATTAGAGAAAATGTACCACCAGAGGGTTTGTTGGGGGATGGGATGCAAGTACTGTACTAAGAGCACCCTCAAATTGAAAACGGATGCCAAGTGATCAGGGACAGTACAGGACTTGCTCCCAGTTGTGGCTGTAGAAGTTTGGCGTTGCTCCGATATATTCATTACATTTCATTTGGAAAACCTGAAGCCACTCAGGCCTATTGAGGTAACCCAAGTTATGAGTTACGTCAGCCAATTAATATACAACTATTTACTACCACCAGAGTAGCCAATATAACTGAAGCAAGAATATACACTATATACAATCTACAAACTCTCTCTTTCACTCATGAAAGAATTTTTCTTAAAATTAACTAATGAGCTACTGTTTACCACACCATATGGCAAGTCATTCCAAAAATCTACCACTATGACTGAAGAACTATTTTCATAGATCAAGTCTACAAGTCCATTTTCTAATTTTCTTATTATGCCCAGTTGCCCACGAGTTATCCCATTCGTATCTAGTGAGAAAAAGTCAAGTACACCAAAATTGTCCAAACCTGAAAACATCTGAACATCTGTATCATATCTCCCCTCATACAACATCTCTCAAAACTAAACATACCTAATTCCTTTAATCTATCCCTGTATTCCAATCTTCTTAGGTTAGGGACAAGCTTGGTTGTCCTACATTGCACACCTTCAAGCATATCAATATGTCTAAGGTGAGGGAACCAAGCTTGAATGCAGTATTCTAAGTGAAGCCTAACATAAGAATTATATAATTTACAGATGACTTCCTTACTCTTGTAACTAACATACCTCTTAATAATACCTAACATTTTATTCGCTTTATTTCTAGCCTCTAAGCACTGCTTAGAAAATTTTAGATCACTACAAACTATAATGCCAAGATCCCTTTCCTTTCTAACATCTTCCAACCAATTCCCTCGCATCTCATAACTAAGTTTTCATTATTTCTACCAAAATGCATGACCATTTTTTAACATTGAATTCCACCTGCCATTTACTAGCTCAAGCAAATAATCTGTGAAGCTCCTTTTGCAATTTATAAGAATTTTCTATATTTGTAACTGGAGCAACTACTTTTGTATCTGCAAATTTAGAAATTTTACAACCTACTCCTTTCTCTAAATCATTTAGATATAAAATAAAGAGTAATGGACCCAAAACTGATCCTGTGGCACCCCACTTTTCACTTTCTGCCACCCAGATTCATGACCACTTAGAATTACCCTGTTCTGTCTTCTAACCATTTTTCTACCCAATTTAAAACTGATCCCAATATACTATGAGCTCTTAATTTATATAGAAGTCTCCTATGTGGAACCTCGTCAAATGCTTTACTAAAATCCATATAAATAACATCCACATCATTTCCATTATATACCTGATACCCACAAATTCTAAAAAAATCTAAGATTAGAGAAACAAGACCTTCCTGATCCAAATCCATGTTGTGAATGTGAAATAAGGTTAAAATTATCGAAATGATCTTGAATATTATTCTTTATAATTCTTCCTAGTATCTTTCCTACCAATGATGTAGGCTAACAAGCCTATAACCTCCTCAACCTCCTCCTCCTCCTCCTTTTTGTAAATGGGTACTACATTAGCTTTTTTCCATTCACCTGGTACTTCTTTATAATTAATTGACCAAGCAAACAAAATAAATAGTGCCTCAGATAAGCTTTCTTCCACTTCTCTGAGAATCCTAGCAAATATATTGGGTCCAGCAGCCTTATTTGACTTCATTGAATGAATCACTTGCCTAACATCATCCTTCCTTATATGAATATGATCAAGAATGTTTGAGTTTACAGGATCTAAAGGATTAAAATCAGAGTTATTTAAATTTTCTTCAGTAAAAACAGAGCTAAATTAATCATTAAAAATACCAACAATACCCTGATCTTTTTCAAACATCCTATCACGTTTTATTGGGCACAATCCTGTCATGCTTTTTATTATATTTAAAACAATGCCCTTGTAAATTCTGGAATTATAACCACTAACATCAGTGATCATTTTCCTACTTACACTACATTCAATAACATTGTTCAGACTGTGGACAAAACAACTATTGATTACAGAATACAGTATTCTCAAAGGTTAAAAGAAAATTTATTGGGGCTGTAGAAAATACCAACTTGACTGTGACAAACCTTTAAATGACCCAGATCATATGTTTCAGTTCTTCTATGACCAGGGGCGTCCGCAGGATTTTTCGCAAGGGGGGCAAAATTAACTTATTAGTTCTTAGTTCTTATTAGTTCTTTATTAGGTAGAAAAAAAAATGCACTGCGACCACTATGAGTAAAAACCATCATCTCCCCTTATCATAGCCTGCTTTCGGTGCTAAATTTATGTACTTAGTAATACTAAGTACATAAATTTAGCACCGAAAGCAGGCTATGATAAGGGGAGATGATGGTTTTTACTCGTAGTGGTCGCAGTGCATTTTTCTTTCTACCAGTCAAGTCCATTTTTTTATATATTATATGATACTATGATTAACTATAATCGTGTAAGTTTCAGTGAAATTGACCAAAAGGTTTTTGAGAGAAAAAAATAAATAAAACACTCAATATAATGATCTTTGCAAATAATTCCATTACTATATCTTTCAGTATAGTTTATTTAACACTACTAAGTTCAACGACACGGCACTTCAGTAAAGTAAAGGTAAAGTAAAGGTAAAGTAAAGGTAAAGTAAAGGTAAAGTAAATGACATTTCCTTGAATGTGGAAACACTGACTGAGCTGCAGTAGAATTATAGAAGTCGTTGCGTGGGCAAACACAAATTTCCAAGGGAAGGCAACTGCCCCCTCCAGATGCCCATGTCTATGACACCTTATTCCATATTTTTAATATTTGCTTTCCTTTAAGGAGAGAAACAGTTTCGCAGTGTCACAAATCCATGGATCACTCCAGGAATTATCACTTCAATAGAGAGATAAATTATTCAAATTTAAATTGCAGAGCAAAATTCCTAATATACAATATACTCAATACAGAAACAAATTAACTAAATAAATCAAAATTGCAAAATATAACTATTATAACAATCAATTTTCCAAACATAAAGGAGACATGAAAAACACTTGGACAACCATAAACAATCTTCTTGGAAAACAAATTAAGAAAAATTCAATAGAGAAAATAAATGTTGATAAAGAAATTGATGATACTGTTCTTGCAGACTCTTTAAATGCACACTTTACTTCAATAGCGGATAAGCTTCACGCACAATTAATAAATAATGATCACTCACCTCTAGAATATATGCCACCCAGCCCACTAAATTCATTTTCTTTTGTTCCTGCTACCTCTACTGAGGTCCAGAATATTATTGGTAAATTAAAAAAAAATATAAAAAATAACATTATTCCTGTACCTATATTGAAGCTTGTTAAAGATAAGATATCTGTAACTTTGGCTAAAATTATCAAAGTATTTCCAAAGGCATATTCCAATCAATGCTAAAAACTGGATGTATAACACCTTTTTAAACGGTGTGATAAAAAGGGGTGATCCTACACTAGCAACAAATTACAGGCTGGTGTGTTCATTATCTGTGTTCAGCAAAGTTTTTGAAAAAAATTGTAAAAAGTAGAATGAGCGATATTTAAAATCCTACAATTTATTATCTCCAAATCAATATGGTTTCTGTAATAATAAAACAATGGAAATGGCTATTCTAAATCTTATGGAAAATGTAAATAGAGCTAAGGAGAACAAAGAAATAATGATATCAATATTTATGGATTTGAGTAAGGCGTTTGATGTAATAGACCATAATATTCTACTTAATAAATTATATTGTTATAGCTTTAGATGAGCAATCAGTGATTGGTTTAAAAGTTATTTGTCCAATAGATATCATTTTGTATTAGTAAATAGGGTTTGCTCAACTAAAGCGCTTGTCAAACATGGTGTGCCACAGGGCTCAGTTCTGGGTCCACTGTTATTTTTATTATATATAAATGACCTTCCACGTTCATCTGATATACTGAACTTCATAATGTTTGCAGATGATACAACTGTCTTTTTCTTGCAAAGATATTAATTAGTGATGTAGCGGATGTCATTTTTTTCACATCCGCGGATGCGGATGCAGATGTTTGATTTCAACATCCGCGGATGCGGATGTCTACATTTTCGTTATTTTTAGGATATATTCGAGATTTGTTGTGTTTAACGTATATAATAAGTTATTATATAGAGAGAGCTGTAGCTATAATGTAGTATAATTGATTAATTGTACAATAATTGCTGTACTTTTCTCTGAACATATAAAATAATATCAAGCATCTAACTAATATAGAAATCAATTAGTGAATTCGTCTGCAAATAAATTCGTTATATTTTGTTGAGTTTCAGCCACAATTAGAAACCATAATGCACCCCACCGACCTCTTTCCCCAACCTCCACCCTTATAGAAAGAGATCTTTAATTAGCTTGATAACTATTTATATTAAGTTTAAAGTTTTATTAGGCATATTTATAAATGAGTAATTAAAATAAAGTAAACTAAGATGTTCATCGTTTAATGTTCAAACTTAATTATAGGAAGGTTATGCTTAAGGAACATTAATTTTTCTGTCTTTTCTGCTGCCAGTCTGTTTCTCTTTTCATCATATATTAATCCAGCACTGCTAAATAATCTCTCGCTTGGTACGTTTGTTGGAGGACGTGCTAAATGTTTCCTTGCAAGTTTACTCAAGTATGGATAGATATTCTGCGTATTTTTCCACCAACTAATAGGATTGTCACATGCAGCCAGGCGTTTTTCTTGGTGATAGCTCTCGATCATTTTTACTACATCTTTTGACATCGCGTAGGTCTCGTCATTGCTGCTTGACTCAAGAAACTGAGAGAGAGATTCTGTGATAGATTTGCTTGTTGAAGGTGTTGGTTCTGTCACTGAAACTTTTATTCTTTTGGTGGGTGACGAAGCGACAGATTCAAGAGATTGAAGCTCTTCAACTGCTTTGCCAAGTGATGATTTAACTCGTTCTAATGTACTAGGTGAAAATAACTCAGCTTTGTAACGTGGATCTAAGTAGGTTGCAAGAGAGTAACTTCATACAAGAACAGCCTCTCGTCTTGTCTCTTGCATCACTTTTGCGCACAATGAACTAGTTCTATTAATATAGTAGAATTTGCTAATTTCCGCTTATTAATGACATTTTATCTCAATGGTCCACATCCGCATGACATCCGCAGTCCAAAGTGCGGATGCGGGCACGAGAAAATGTGCGGATGCGGGCGCGAGAAAATGTGCGGATGTTCCGCGGATGCGGATGTGACCTACATCACTAATGTTAATACAGCTAAGAATATATTTCATTCAGAATTCATCAGTGTAATGAAATGGTTGACCACCAATACTCTTCCTAAATACCAGTAAAACAAATTTCATGGTTTTTAATAATAAAAGAAATGTATATCTTCATGAACTTAATGAAATCGCCATAAAGGAGTGTACTGTAACAAAATTTCTTGGTGTAATGCTAGATAAGAATTTGCAATGGAGTGATCATGTAAATTATATTGCAAAAAAGATTTCAAGGAGCATTGCTATAATGTTTAAACTTAGAAATGTAGTCCCTAAACAAGTTTTATTGACGATCATACTCTTGTTCTTCCTTATATAATGTACTGCACCCTTGTTTGAGGAAACTCTGCTAACAACGCATTAAATGGTATCTTTATCATCCAAAAACGAGTAATACTGTTATTATCTGATGCTGAGTTCCTTGATATCCCTAGTGCATTATTTAAAGCACTAAACCTACTAAAGCTCAATGATATAACCAAACTGGCACATTTTATTTTTATTTACAAGTGTAAGAAAAATCATTAATTTGCAATGGGTAAATAGATATTTTGTAACTAACTCAAGAAATCCACTCATATCAGACCAGAAATAGATGAAAGCTTGTTATACCTCAATTTAGATTGTCTTCATCTCAAAAACTACCCATTTTCATTGGATTGAAACTATGGCATGACTTGCACACCAATATAAAAAATATTGTGAATGTAAATTTGTTTAAAACCAAGTTGAAATCCTGATTAATAATGGCATATTAACAAAAATCTAGGATTAATGTCCACTTATATTGTAATACATGTTTTAACTATTAATAATACTTATTTATTATTATAAACTTATAACAACTAGCTGCTTATTTTTAATAAGAGCCCAGTAAAGCCTAAAGCTTAAGGGCCAAATTAAATAAAATAAATAGTAGAGCTTCACAATTATTCATGTCATTGTAAATTGAAAAAATATATTTATTTTATTATTATTAAAAGGTTATTCTATCTATTTATCTTTATAAAAAATAAAGAATCTTTTTGGATCTTTATTGCTATTTCTAGCTAGATTTATTTCACTATGCCTTTTACTCTTTCTAATCAAACTATTTAGCTTATTTCTTAACTGCCTATAATTATCCAAGTCAAAATAATATCAGTGTCTTTAAACTGCCTGAATGCCCTTTTTTTTTATTTTAATCATTTTAGCTATTTCCCTATTCCACCACAAAAGGTTTCCTAATATTATTATTCCTAACACTTCTGAAAACTGAAAAGAATACACCTACATTGTACATCCTAAAATTTCTGAATCTAGACATCTCAATACCACAAACTCCCTAAATCTACTATAGTCAGTCACCCTTTGACAAGCAAGGGACTAGATGGTCATTGTTGACCAGATCCCTATTTAATTCTATCTTTCTTAAAATGCATGATCCAATGGTCACTATTTCCTAATGACTTCTACTTCAAGTTCCCTAATTCATCTTGTATAAAAATAATATAGTATAAATGGTAAAAACTTTAAAAAAACAAAATCACTATAAAAATAATGTAATAATCCACAGGAGCACGAGAAAGACAACTATATAAACTAGCAGGTCATACAAGGGACACACTATCAGGAATGTTGCTGCCAGCTGCAAATGCTAAAGTATCATATGCATCATGCGCGTATTATATCACCTACCCAAAAAAGTGTCATTTTTTAGTATTTATCACAAGTTTTAAAAATTCCTGCTGATCTATCTTTCCATCTTAGCTCCTGCAGATTGGAAAAAGGGAAGCAAAATGTCATCCTCTCTCTGAATTTGTGTATGCCAGAGGATCACTGTTTAGTGTTTAACTACTGAACAGTACTGGGAAAGAAATAATGAAAATCATACTTTAGACCAGGGGTTCCCAAACTTTTACCACCAAGGACTCCTAAATATTAATATAGTTAATATAGTTAGTTACTATTTTTCCACATGGTACATCTGAACCACATACATGATGAAACCTGAACTCCAGGTATTTGTCTACCACCATTTATATTTTGTGCTGAAAAAAATTTTTTTTTTAGCTAAAAATGAGAGAGAGATGTAGGAGTATTCCTTTCAGAGCTGTTTGGAATAAGATTAGGAAACATTTGTGGTGGAATATGGAAATGGCTAAAATTATTAAAAATAAAAAAAGGGCATTCAGGGAATTTAAAAGCAATAAATCTTGCAGACTTGGATAATTATAGGCTATTGAGAAATAAGCTCTAAATAGTTTGATTATGAAGAGCAAAAGGCATAGCAAAATAAATCTAGCTACAAATAGCAATAAAGATACAGAAATTCTTTAGTTTTTATAAATATTATAATAATAAGCAGAAGCAGTTAAACAGAGGTACAGGGAATTGATAGAAATGTTGAAACATAGGCAGAGCAAGTGTTATGTAGTGGGCATTTTACCAAGGATCGGCAAAAGCATGGAGTTTAACTCTTTCACTCACTGGGTAGACAATTACATAGCTGAAAAATAAACCATATTGATTCTTATATAACTACACACAAAGGCAAATTTCTTTTTTACCCTATGTCATAATTCGTGAGCAAAAGGGTTAAGTGGAATTTTAGCCTTAAATGATAAAGTTAGGATGCTATGTAATGAAGGGGTTCAGTTCATAGATTTGTGGGATAATTTTTATGAAAGGAGGGAGCTTTACAGTAAGGATGGATTACATCTTAGTGGAAGGGGAACTGCTTTGTATGGGAGGCTTCTGGAGGAGAGAGTTCTTTGGGGGTTTTGAAAGATAACTTTAGATCAGCAGAGGGCATAAAGCATCAGGGTATTGGTAAAGTAAACACTGTTATAGTCTTAAAATACAGATTGCTTCAGGAATAGGCATATCAACTGTCTAGCTGAAGGTAGGGAATCAGTTAAAACTGAGGGGGTTGGAATGTTTTTATACAAATGCACAGTCTTAAGAATAAGAAAAATTAATTTAGTTATATGATTAGTGAAAATCTAGATATAGTCTGCATTAGGGTCATTCTCTGTCAGATCAACCAAAAAAAATTGAAATTAACACCCTCATCTCTCATATTTTGCTGAAATTTGGTTTATAGGGAGTTTGTGAGCCCTGAATCCATTTCTGAAATTCTAAGGTCAATCCAACCAACGGTTCAAGAGATATGACCTCAGGCAATTTGAGGTCACTCGCGAGGTTACTAACATTTGGCGAGCCATAACTTGGGTAATAATTGTCATAATTATATAAAAGTATATATATTTAGAATCAGAAAATGACAAGGAATCCAAATATGCAGTTTTAGAACTCTAGGTTGAAAAATAAAAAAGTTACACTGTAACCAAAATTTGAGGTCACGATTTGACCTCTGGGGTATCAAATGAGAATTTTTTTTTTAAATGTAAAAAATGAAGGCATAGGCATTGGCTATTAGAATCAGCAAAAAAAAGTTTGTTTATGTTAGTATTTTTCATGTAACTAACATATAAGTGAACACCATATTCATAAGTTGTGCGTCAATTCTACCTATTTTTTCACACTTAAGCTCATAATTTGACCTATAGAAATTAAAATTACATTTTTTATAGATATAAAAAACAAAGTCAGAGTTCTTGACTAATAGAAACAATCATAAAAAGTTTGTTTATGTTGGTACTTTTCATGTAACTAACTTATAAGTGAACACCATATTTATAAATTGCTTATCATTTCAAGGAATTTTTATATCTTAGCTATCAATTTGACCTCAAGCTCCAAGAATTTAATAAAAATTGTATTTCACTGCTAATCTACACTGGCAATAATAGTTATAATAGTGAAAGGGGAAGACTAAGCTCACATGTAGCCTAAACAAACCTGTTGAAACATGTTGCTACTTGTCTAAGTGCAGAATCAACACAGATAGTTGCAAAATTCCTTGTCTACAGGTTAGTACAGTTCCAGCCAGCACTGTGGGTGGCTGGTGGGTATGGTGTTTTAATGAGCCTCAGAGACTATCAAGGCCTAAAATATTAAGTATGTATAGCTATATATTTTCTAAAAAATATATATTACCTAATTGTAAATCCTATATCTTTACAGATCAAAATACAATGGTTCAGCACTTGAAATACTGCCAGGACCCTATTCAAAAACACAAGAAACGCATAACAATCAATCTTAGAAAAGTGATTGATGTACTTGTTGAAAAATGTGTTGGAAGTGAAAAAAGACTCATTGTTGTGTGTGAACTGCTGGACACTGATAATGAAAAACCCCACTATACTTAGTACCACTGAAAACAACGAGTCTGAGCAGGATTCAAATGAATCGTCTACTATCAGTGGCTTGAGTAACATCTCTTCAATTCAAGATCTGGACAATGACAGTGATTGCTTGATAAAGGAAAATCCTTCAACTTCAGTTGAACCAGTTCTAGCATTTCTGGACCAAACACCAGTTAAAAAAAGTAAGTAATAAATTAATATAATAACTTATACTTTACTACAAGGTCTGTTTGATCTACTATATAGCCAATTATATAGCATTTAAGGTACTATAATTAATATTTAATTACTAATATTCAGGTGTGTGAAACCTTTTTTTCTGTTCTTTTCAGAAGGGCTGTCATTAAGCCAGAAAAAGCGCAAGGCTCGTGGTAAGCTATCATCTGCTCAGAAACACCTGAAGGAGAGGCTAGAACTCAGTTATGGTGTTCAAATTACGAGGAGGTAAGTGATACTTCAAAACCTGAAACTAAATCTGAAAAACATCTCGACAAATTAATGAATGAATTGAAACAGTCATTCCTGGAGAGCAAATGTCACCATCACAAACTACAAATATTGACACTCACCATACACAATTGAAAAAACAGCTAGTTTCTTTCAAACTACAACATACATGGTGAAAAGAAGCCGTTCACTTAAATCAGAACATGGAATCCTTCCGAAGATTCCACTAATGAGCAAAGGAAAAGTGATATCTGAAGAACACAAAGATATAGTTAGAAGATTCTATGAGTCAGAAGAGGTTAGTCGTATGTGTCCTGGCCAAAAGGATTGCGTGAAAGTTATCAGTGCTGAAGGTGCAAAAACGATTGGTCCTCGGGAATTTAAGAGAGATGTTTGAACTATATAAAAATGATGAAAAGAATCCCAAAATAGGATTTTCCACATTTGCAAAATTACGGCCATCATATTGTGTGCTTGCCAGTAGTGGTGGGACTCATTCTGTCTGTCTGCACATACCATCAAAATCCAAAATTGCAGCTGGCTGCATTGGGAGAAAGAGGTCTTTCATACAAGGATCTTATGGATTACAGTGTCTGCAGTACAGAAAGAGAGACTTGCATGATGCAACTTTGCAATGATTGCCCAAGAGAAGAGGGTGTCCTGGATTTTCTTGAGTTACTTGACAGTGTGAAATCAGCTCCAAATGAAATATCTTACAAGCAATGGGTGACTGTTGACCGTTGTACAATGGTTGATAAGGTGGAGCCACTTCATGAATACTTATCATCCCTAAGCATGAAAATATCCCGCATGGTTCGTCATCACTTTGTTGCTCAGCAACAATCACAGTACTACAAGCAGTTGAAAGAAACACTACCACCTCAGAGCGAGGTAGTTATAGTAGGTGATTTCTCTGAGAATTATTCTTTCATTGTCCAGGATGCTGCCCAAGGGTTTCACTGGGACAATTCACAGTGTACAGTTCACCCTTTTGTCATCTATTATAGATCATCTGCAGACCAGGAACTTAGCCATTTTTAGTGTCTGTTTCTTATCTGCATCACTAAAACACAACACTATAATGGTTTACTCATTCATATTGAAGCTTATGACATATGTTAAATTCAGATACCCACAATTGAAGAAGGTGCACTATTTCTCAGATGGATGTGCTGGCCAATATAAGAACAGATACAACTTCACAAATCTCTGTTACCATGAAGAGGATTTTGGTCTGTCTTGTGAATGGCACTTCTTTGCTACATCCCATGGCAAAAATGCATGTGATAGGATTGGAGGAACAGTGAAAAGAGCTACTGCTCGTGCCAGTTTGCAGAGAACTACAGAGAGGCAAATTCTTACACCAGAACACATGTTTCAGTTTTGTGAAGAAAACTTGAGCAAGAAGATAAATTTTTTCTTTGTAACTACAGCTGATTTGAAAGATGCAGAAGAATGGTTGGAACATCGATTCAAGGATAGTAGGGCTATTCCTGGAACTCAGAAATATCATAGATTTGTTCCCCTAAACAAGGAAGAACTGATGGTGTATCCCATTTCAAGTGGCATTGGAGAAAAGAAAAGAATAAGGAAAAGTCATTTTACTAATGAACCTGCAATGCTTGGTAACCTAAAATGTGTCAAACCAGGAGAGTATGTTGGCTGCATTTATGACATGCAAGTTTGGTATGGAATTGTGGAGGAATATTGTGAAGAGTTTGATGATTTCACTGTGAACTTTCTACATCCCTCTGGGTCATCAGGATCAAGTGCATATTATTATCCATCAAACAAGGATTCATGTGCAGTGCCAGGACATCATATATTAACTGTAATGAGTTGTCCTACCCTAAGAGGAGGCAGCAGAATTCAATACATTTTTCCACAAAAAGAAATTGATGAGAGCATCGAGCATGCAAAAATTGTATTAGGCTAGCACATGAATCCTCTAAGTAGGTCTTCCCCTTTCACTGTTATAACTATTATTGCCAGTGTAGATTAGCAGTGAAATACAATTTTACATTTTTTGCCTTGTTTTTATATCTATAAAAAAATGTAATTTTAATTTCTATAGGTCAAATTATGAGCTTAAGTGTGAAAAAATAGGTAGAATTGACGCACAACTTATGAATATGGTGTTCACTTATATGTTAGTTACATGAAAAATACTAACATAAACAAACTTTTTTTTGCTGATTCTAATAGCCAATGCCTATGCCTTCATTTTTTACATTTAAAAAAAAAATTCTCATTTGATACCCCAGAGGTCAAATCGTGACCTCAAATTTTGGTTACAGTGTAACTTTTTTATTTTTCAACCTAGAGTTCTAAAACTTGCATATTTGGATTCCTTGTCATTTTCTGATTCTAAATATATATACTTTTATATAATTGTGACCATTATTACCCAAGTTATGGGTCGCCAAATGTTAGTGACCTCGCAAGTGACCTCAAATTTCCCGAGGTCATATCTCTTGAACCGTTGGTCGGATTGACCTTATAATTTCAGAAATGGATTCAGGGCCCACAAACTCCCTATAAACCAAATTTCAGCAAAATCTGAGAGATGAGGGTGTTAGGCACTGGTTGATCTGAGAGAGAATGACCCATTAGTGAGGCAGCTTTCAATGACACGAGAGCAGAGTACAAGTTAAGTACCAGTAGTTATACAATTTATATTTACTAGAGAATAGAGGAAGGGGGGAGGTTTGGTCTTATACATTAAGAATGATTTAACTTCAGTTCAGAATGACAGTATCAAATTAGACAATAGGGTAAAATCAATTTGAGTTGGTATCTGTGTTTCAGGCAGAGTATATATTCAGATAGGTGCATTTTACAGACCTCCAAACCAAATGCAGTTAGTTGATGACAGTATGGTTCAAGAAATAGATAAAGATTGTAGTGCTAGAATATTAATTATGGGAGATTTCAACCTGCCACATAGAGACTAGAGCCTTTTAGAGGGAAATAATAGGGAAGATAACTACTTCATTGACTGCTATAATGACTGTTTCCTAACACAATCTGTAGACAAACCAACTAGGAATCAAGCAATCTCAGATTTGGTTCTTTCCAATGATCATGAACTTATTAGGGAACTCACAGTAGGGGAGCCATTAGGGAATAGTGACCATTGGCTCACACGTTTTAAGAATTAAATAGGGATCTAGTCAACAATGACCATCTACTCCCTTGTTTCTCAAAGGGTGACTATAGTAGATTTAAGGAGTTGTTAGGCTCAGTAAAGTGGGATAATGAATTTGCCAATAAAAATGCTATCAAGATGTCTAGATTCAAAGAAATTTTAGAAATGTACAATGTAGGTGTATTCCTTTCAGAAGTGTTAGGAATAACAAGATTAGGAAAACCTTTGTGGTGGAATGGGGAAATAGCTAAAATAAATCTAGCTAGAAATAGCAATAAAGATAAAAAAAAATTAGTTTTTATAAATATAATAAAAAGCATGATAGGATTGGCCCAATAGAACATGATGAATAGGATGTTTGAAAAAGATCAGGATATTGTTGGTATTTTCAATGATTTTAGCTCCATTTTTAATGAAGAAAATTTAAATAACTTATTTTAATTCGTTAGATCCTGTAAATTCAGACATTCTTGACCATATTCATATAAGGAAGGATGTTAGGCAAGTGATTCATACATTGAAGTCAAATAAGGCTACTGGACTTGATAATATATTTGCTCAGATTCTCTGAGAAGGGGAGGATAGCTTATGTGAGGCACTAACTACTTTGTTTGCTATGTCTATTACACTGGACAACATTAAATTTGCTACTGAAACAAATTGAGGTGATTCAGGGTAATTTGATAGCACTGATTTCAAAAATCTAGTCAGAATATTTCCATCACCTTTAGATTTTAAGTTACTGACATATATCAATTATTTGACAGCACTGTGCAATATCATGTAATCAGCTCAGTGTAATGAAATGCATCAGCCTTGCTTCATTTCCACACTCACTAAATTCACCCAGAAATAAATCCCTCACATGCTCAATTTGCTAGCACATTCAAGTAGTATCTCGTCTAAATATGAAGGGGGTAGAGATAGATAGATCTCTCTACTTAGTATTCACAACCAAAGACAACCTCGTCACTGGCCTCACCATTGACAAATCATTGGGTGGGAGTGATCATGGTCTGACTAGGTTCCGTGTGTGCATCCCTCGGGTGAAGCATAGTAACTCAAGAGGCAGTAACCTCGATCTCCGGCAGGCGGACTTTGTTAGCCTCAGGGATAGCATAGGTGAGATGGGGTTAGAGGTCGGCGGCGATGTTGAGGGAGTGTAGAGTGCATTCCGGGACGAGTTTATGGTGCTGCAGTCTGCTGCCATACCCTCAAAACCAATCACCCCTGCTTCAATGCAGTCTAAGTGGTTCAATCGAGACATCGCTTCGGCTATCCAAAATAGGAAAGTAGCGTATAGGAGGGCGAAGGCCAATCGTTCCCATGGGAATACTGAAGTGTATGTCCGCCTGTGTAGGGAAGTGAAGGCGAAGGTTAAACTAGTGAAATGTAACAAAGAACTACGGGTGGCAAGCCTCTGCAAGGAAAACCCTAAAAAGTTCTTCAGTTATGTTAATAGTAGAAAGCCCATTAGAAGCATGATAGGTATGTTAAAGGACCGAAGCATTCTGCAGACCTCCAATGCTGACATTGCCAATGTGTTTAATGAGTACTTTGTGGGAGTGTTCACCAGGGAGGACACCGCATCATCCCTGAGCCAGGCGTGAGGCACGAAGGTGCTGGCCTGTATAGTGTTCAATGTACAGCGACAGTCGTTGCCGATAGAATAGAGAAACTGAGCACGTTTAAGGCTCTTGGGCCAGACCAGTTTCTCCCCAGTGTGTTGCCAGAGGTGAACGACCAGATGGCTCCCCCCACCTGGCTACAGTCTTCAACAAATTGTTGGAGATGGGCCACGTGGGAGGGAAGCCAACGTGACCCCTATCTTTAAGAAAGGGGATCACGAAAGTCCAGGGAACTATCATCCCATTTGTCTCACTTCAGTTGTAGGTAAATTATTAGAGGGGATAATAGTGGATAGGATCGTTGACCATTTGGATTTTTACAAGCTGCTTGGGGACTCCCAACATGGGTTTAGACAGCATAGGTCGTGTCTCATCAACTTGCTCGAGTTTTTCCGTCATGTTGAGTGAGTATAAGAGAGTAGGGTGATTGATATACTTTATCTCAACTTTCAGAAAGCCTTTGATAAGGTACCTCACCGCCGGCTAATGGCAAAAGTGCACGCTCTGGGTATCAGTGGGGAAGTAGGTAGGTGGGTTGAAAACTGGCTGAAGAATAGGCAGCACAGCAGATGGTTGTAATTAAAGGGGTTAGTTGGGTTGGGCCTCGGTCACTTGTGGGGTTCCTCAGGGTTCCGTTTTGGGGCCACTGTTATTTATCATTTACATAAATGATATCGACGGTGGCATTGTCAGTGGATCGCCAAATTTGCTGATGACAAAGCTTGGGGCCAATGTTGGGATGCCCGAAGCGATCGAGGAACTGCGTGCGGACCAAGGTAGGATAGGAGAGTGGTCCAAAAAGTGGCAAATGTAGTTTAACTTGGGTAAAGGCAAAGTGATGCACATTGGCTACACCAATCCCAAGTCGGACTACTCGATGTTGGGGAACAATATCGAGGCGACTGATTTGGAAAAGGACTTGGGTGTGCTAATCAGCAGCAACCTTAAGTTCATGAAACAGTGCATAGAGGTGGAAAAGAAAGCCTAGAAGCTGTTGGGTTATATCAGGAGGCAATTTCAGTTTCGGAACAAGGAGATTGTGCTCTCTCTGTACAATTCCCTGGTTCAGCCGCACCTGAAGTATGCAGTGCAGTTCTGGTCACCCACCCTCAGGAAAGATATTGAAAGGCTGGAGCGAGTGCAGGCGAGGGCCACAAAATTAATCCCTTCCATTAAGCATATGGGCTACAATCGATGGTTACACGCCCTGAACTTGTTTTCACTGGAAACTCAGAGGCTGCACAGTCAACTCATCAAGGTTTTCAAGCTCTTATGCCGGTTCAACAATGTCAATTTTAGAAGCATGTTTAGTTTAAATGATAACCCAACTCGCAACAATGGTTGGAAGTTGGATTTGAAACAGTTTAGGACTAGTGTGTGTGGGAATTACTTTACATATAAGATCTGTGACACGTGGAACAGGTTACCTTCAGAAGTTGTGAACAGTTCCTCTGTGGATCATTTCAAGAAAAGGTTAGACCAAATCTTGCACAGTATTTGAGGGTGTAGAAAATTTTCCCTGGCACTGTTGCCATTGGTACCTCCTCTGTATGGGCCACAAGGCCTTTTGAGGTACTTCTTTCCCTTGTAACTCACTCTATGTCATTTAGTTCGACATCTCGTGTAGCTTTGTGCACAATTAAAGTTAAATCCATTGTTGTATATTTTGGAGAACCATGTTTGTTGCACTTTTAATTTTAGTTTTGTGAACATAAATTCTTTTCTATTCTTCAAAGATCATTAGAAATGGCAGTTGCCTCAAGTTTAAGTAAAATCCAGAAATGCAAAATTCAGCCACACAGTTTTTGCTACATTGTGGAAAATACATTAGTTTCCCAAAGGAAGAACATCACAAAGTGAAGGGGGGCTTACCACTACTTTGAGTGTAAGATTGGTGACCAAAAAAGTACTGGGCTCCACCACATGTGTTGTACAGTTACACATCTGGCTTAACACAGTTGCTGAACAAGAAGAGCAAGTATGCATGCTATTTGCAGTTCTAATATGGCGTGAGCCTAAAGATCATCTAACCGACTTATTTTTGTATGACAAGTGTTTCTGGACATACATTCAAGCAAGAAATATACTAGTTATCCAGATATTGCATCTGCAATGAAACCAGTATGCCATGGGGATAGTCTTCCAGTGCCACATCCACTGGAAAATTCTGAAGCAGATGGGTCACCCTGCGATGAAGATAACTCATCCTCCTCTTCATCTAGTTCTTTTATGGCAACTCAGAATAAACCACCCCACCTGATCACACAAGAACTAAGTGATCTGATTCATGACTTCTCTCTATCAAAGCAACATGAACTTCTTGGCTCTTGTTTGCAGCAGTGGAATTTGTCAGCTCCAGGCACAAAAGTTTCAATTTATCAAAGTCACCATCAAAGTCTTGCTCTTCATTACAGCATGCAAGATAGTTTGTGTTTCTGTGCAAATATTGATGCACTAGTGGAAGAACTGGGTACCAAGCATCATCCTCAAGAATGGAGACTTTTTATAGATTCTTCTGAGGTTAGTCTGGAAGCTGTACTTTTGCACAATGGGAACACTAAGCCATCAATTCCTCTTGCTGATACTGTGAACATGATGGAAACCTATGAAAGCATACAGACTATCCCTAAAGCCATTGAATATGATCAACATAGGTGGAACATCTGTGGTGATCTAAAAGTGATTGCACTACTTCTAGGATTGCAGAGTGGGTTATACCAAACATTGCTGTTTTTCATGTCTCTGGGACAGTCAAGATGGTGTGTTTCTACCCCCTCTTCATATCAAACTAGGACTCGTGAAGAATTTTGTGAAAGGAATGAACAAAGATGGCAATGGCTTCAGATATCTTTAACAAGTTCCCAAAAATCAGTGAAGCTAAATTGAAAGTGGGTATATTTGTTGGGCCACAGATTCAGGAAGTGCTGATGGATATTGAGAAAATGTTCAGTCGAGAAAGAACTTGCTGCCTGGATTTCATTCAAATTGGGTCCATAATTTCTTAGGAAATCAGAGATGAAAACTTTGTTGGGATGATAAATGATATGCTTGAGAACTACCAAAATAATGGGGGTGTAGGATGTCATTAAAGATGCAATTCTTACACTCCCATCTAGACTTCTTCTCAAATGATTTAGGTGCAGTGAGCGATGAACATGAACATGAACAATTTCACCAAGATACCTCTACATTGGAAGAGTGCTATCAAGGACAATGGAATCCAGCGATGATGGGAGATTACTGTTGGTTCTTACAGCATGAAACAGAACATGAACAAAAGGCACAATAAGTCAAGCAAATATATTGCATTCTTAATGTACTCAATCCTTTTTTCCATTAATATCTATATTATGTATGTAATGTTACTTGGTAGTAGTACATATGTATTAGTAGGTCATTGAGTTAACTAGTATATTGTATGTTTATCAATAAAGAATTAGGGGATGGATGAAATAAATGGTAATCAGGAGCTTGGTATGACCAGGTGAGAAAGGGCAAGTCCTGGCTGGGCCATTTATTTCTTCCATATCCTATTTGTAAGTTATAGTGTCTTTTGTATCATTTTAAAACTTTCTTCAATGCAATTTTCAAAGCACAAGTTAAGTTTTTACAGGAAAAGTTATATTTTACTATGTATAAAAATATTTTGAATGACCTTATAACTCAAAAACTAGAGGTGATCAGTAATTCTAAACTAGATTTTTGGAATTACCACTGTCAAATTACCCAGAGAAAGGTGCATTTTCTCCATTAGAAGAAAATATTTTTTTTTGTTGCCCAGTGTTAATTATGTACCCAGGATTTGGTCAAAGGGGAGTGTGTAAGTAACTAAAACAACGGTGTCTATACCACATGAGAATGTACATACATAAACATTTACTAGTCAATATTCATGTATTAACAAAGCCTTCTTTACAGCAAGTGTAAACTAAATTAGATAAATGAATAGATTTACTACACATTTTTCATGTGAAAAATACTGAGTCAAAAATGATAGTTACATTAACGTGTGTGTACAGATAGGATAGTATGAAAGCTTGGTTTGGCTGTTTTCGGGCTGGTTTTTAAGCATGATTTGGTGGGTTTTCAATCTTTCCCCTGGTAACACTGGCCTGGGATGACAGGTTTAGTATTAATATTTTATATTAATGCATATAGAATAAATTCATAATTTAAAATGTATTCTTACTATAAAATATACAAACTAAAACAAAACCTGCTTATCTCTAATTGTATGTACAAACTTTAGTAGATAGTTATAGAGATAAATACATCAATAGACATCAGTACAAGGCCCAAGGAGGGGGCAACTGCCTCCACAGCCCCCCTTTCAGTACACCCCTGATTATGTAGAGGTACCAGATGAATGGAAAAAAGGAATAGTACCCAGGGCCAGATTTCTTAATAGGCCAACTAGGCCATGGCCTAGTGTAGCAGCTCATGGTGGGTTGGGAAATTTGTCACAGTTTTATAACTATGTACTTTGTTATGCACAATTATGTGGAAAAAATAAAGCTATGAAGTCACCAATACCTTTAAATGTTAATTAAACCATCCAAGTTATTTTTTTAAAACACGAATATAAATGGGTCTAGCAGCCCAGCGCATGCTTTTAAACTTCCATGATGTGAGGTCTAGAAAAATTCATACATTATCTGGCAGCACCACCAGTCTGAAAATGCTCAGATGGTGGCCCAGCAGCAGCCATCTTTTTGTTTTCACAGATCCCCTCAGTATCAGTAAGTTGTGTGTTGATTGACTTTGTAATGGATAGAGATGAAATTAATGTCCCATAGAGTATGTACAAGTAGTCCTCATTTTATGGAACCCCTTTATATGGAATTTCACACTTATGGAAATTTTATTTTAGTATGGAGGTCCATTATACAGACAAAAATTCTGCAGTTAGAATTTTTTTGGAAAAGTTAAAAATGAAATTTTACTTGCAGAGAAATGATAGACTATATTAAATGTTCTACAAGAAAAAAAAAAAAAAAAAAAAAAAATTCAAGATTAGACAATTTTTATGGCTAGATTACAAAAGTACCTAGTCAAATCCAAAAGAAAATGGTATCACAATGGAAATATAGAAAAAGATTTTTTTTTTAAGGAAAACTGCACTATATACAGAATAAAAATTTATAACCAAAACCACCACCACCACCACCCACACACCAAGATGAAGGGTCAGACAGTGAAGCTAATGACCCTCCATTGCTCCTTCAGCTTTAAGAGGAAGCATCTGATGATTTGGAAGAGGAAGGTTAGGCCCCTTCATCAACCATCTTCTGACTTCCTTTCCATGACTCTCAACACTACCACCAAGCACCAATCAGCAGTTTTGGGAGGTGAGTACAACTATTTATGCAGTTTATTTCCTCCAGTACAATATAATTTATAAAAATATATTAAAATATCATTTTCTATTTAAATATGTTCAAAAATTAAAAAAATTGTTTATTATGAAGTTTTGGGTTGGAAAAATCTTCTGTAGGAATGCATCTCCATTATATAATGAGATTTAATGGGAAAATAGGGTGTTATACAGAAATTCAGTTCATGGACAACTTTTCCTGCGAAATTTGCATGAGAGAATTTATCAATATAGCCTACATGCTTAACATTTACATACTCGTATAGCTTACCATACAGCATAATTCCAGAATAATCCATTGATTTCTATTGTATTGCGAGTGTTGTGAAGTTCTTCTCAAAACTCCACATTCAAGGAATAGACTTGGTACTAGGGTCCCAAGTTTCCTTATTAATAATGATCCATCTGTCCTTTGGTCCCATTTTAGTATATGTTGTGGGCCAATCCCTCATATTTTTTCTCAGTGTCCCTCCAGGTAACTGGTTAAGTTTTCTTGTTCATTCTTTTTAACCAATCTAGCAGGGATTGGTTATTGTTAGGGTTTTCAAGATTTATCTGGTTCTCCAGAGTTTTGTTAGGCAAATATTGCTTAAATCTGAGAATTCAAGTTTCTCTCTCTCCCCACCAGACATGAGGTAATAATAATAGAAGGCAAAGTACTGTAATAGATAATAGTCTACTTTTCTATTACAGTGGCAATGGACATTGTGTGAACAAGAATGGAAAAATGAACTAAATCTACTCTAAACTAAAATAAACATGTATGTGAACTAATATTGTGGCAAATTTTTCCTTCAATAAAGTAAAATTTATCATGACCTACAGTCTCTGAAATTGTAATGATTTAGTCGAAACAAATATTTGTTATTTGGCTGCCTCTCAGCCTCAGCCCAGATCCACGAGTGCAGAGCCCTCTAGCTCTCAGTCTTATCCTGGATCCCTGAGTGCAGACACAGCTACATCACAAGCTTAATACCATCTCACACAGGGTACCCCAGAAGGGGGCCTTGGTGAATCCAGATGCTGGGAATGCAGTCAGGGTTCATGAGGAGGAGGCATCTTGGACAATGTTGGTAAGGAGGGGCTGGAAGCGAGCAACCCCTCCAAGAACTGCAACCACTGCAGTAGCTAATGGTGGTGGTCCCTCAAGGGGGTCTAGTCCCACTCATGCACCAGCTAGAGGGAGTCAGCCTGTGGCAAAGGCTGGCAGAGAAAGGTGGGGTATCATAGCGGCTGCCAAAACAGATTGTATGATGGCTGTAGAAACAAAGACTGCAAACATTTTCATCTCGAAATGTCACCCTGATCTTATGGCCGAGGAGCTGCAGGCATTTGTGGAAGATAAAGTGAACCTTCAGGTTACATGTAGAAAAATTGACTCCAGATTGACTATGTACAGTTCCTTTCAAGTTACAGCAGTCTGTGATAATCCAGGGGTATTTATGGATCCAGCAGTATGGCTGGAATGGGTATATATACAGCAGTTCTATGAGAAAAAGGGAAGAAAAACACCTTCACAAGTGCTGGAGAGGGTAATTATGGAGGCATCATGCATTGTACTGTGGAGGAAAATCTAGCTGGGTCTAATGCTGTAACTGCTATGCCTGGTATAAGTAGAATTCAACATGTAGAGATGGCTAGCAGAACTCCTGCATCTTCCTAATTGCAACATTCAAGGTAATCTCTTATAACTGTAGAGGCCTAAGCTTAGGCAATAACAGCAAACACAGGCAGATCATAATTTATAAGCTGTTAGAGGATGCTGATATTCTCTGTCTGCAGGAAACATGGCTATGGAAACAGGACTTAAAGGACCTGAATAGCCTGTCCAGTAACTTTCATGGGATGCTTAATGATAATGCTTTGTTTAGCAACCACTTAAAAGCCTTCTGTGAAGATAATAACTTCACCCTTTCATCCATGTGTAGTTTTCCTGGTGATAGCTTTACTTATGTCCGTGATAGTTGGCACACCCAACCTCATGGTTGGATCATTGTATTTGTATGTTCATTGTACACTGATTCACTGGCCTACTTAGTCAGTGCTCCAAACCACTATCTCAATCTTCTATGGACCTCTTGTATGATGTTTGTACCTGTTGAGTCTGAAATAAAGTTTTTGTTTGTTTAACACACTGCTTCTAATTACATTTAAATAGACAAAAAGATCCTTTTCAAATGAATGAAGTACTCCACATACAATAGCAATAGATGACCAAGCAATAGATGACCAAGCAATAGATGACCAAGCAATAGATGACCAAGCAATAGATGACCAAGCAATAGATGACCAAGCAATAGATGACCAAGCAATAGATGACCAAGCAATAGATGACCAAGCAATAGATGACCAAGCAATAGTAATAGAAATCTAGTAATTAACCCCATGTCTGCTCCCCACAGAAGTCTAGTTAAATATTAAAAGTGTTATTTAGTTATCAAATATTTAACAATATGTGCTCTGGACCCTGTTCCACTTCTGGAAGATACAATGTAAATTACTGTTGGAAAGCCTAATTAAGGTATTTTATTTGTTACAGGTCTTACGATTCTTTATCAGAGTTTACTAGACACTAAAATTGCCCAGTGTGTTGTTAATGATTAAGGTAGTTTTTAGATAATGATTGGTATGCATTCAAATTGTAAATAAGTATGGGCATGAGTTAGATATTTAGTCTGCTTAAGAATTAGACACCTGACCTATAGTTATTGCCAGTTTGCAGTACTTGCTTGAGCCTTTGATTCCTGTTAACCTAATCCTGTACTTTTGTGATTCACTCTTGCAACTAGCTATAGAGCCCATTATCATCACTATAGGATAGCAGTCATCTTATTCCAGAGATTTGCTTGTTGCTCATGCTGTGTTTTATACAGTAAACAAGGGTGATTCAGGACATTTCAAACTTTCTTCCAGTGTTGCAGGCAAATGTTCCAGTGGAATTTGTGACTATTTCTATAAAGTTGTATCTTGGTCTGTACTATCACGTACCATAGACAGAATCTTCATTTAGCCTTCCATTACAAAGTTATTGCCAAAAAAGTTGGTGTCCAGAATCACCATGGACTTGGTGATATTACGGACACTTTTCTCTATAGCATTATTGCATTGTTCATGTGTCCGAAAACTCATTACATTGTGGGGTGATTGCAGCCAATGAAAGTCTCCTAAAAAAGTAACAAAATTTATTGAATAAAGCTCTTTTCACCAAAAAAAACCAAAAAAAACACACAAAACTGTTGCTCGCAGGAGTCCCCAAGAATGTCAACACTGGAAAGAGGAATTCCTTTAAAAAACCACAATGATTGAACTTAAGGGCAAAATTGGAAGCAAATAATACAAGTGCATGTATTTGGTAGGCAAGTTACCTCATTGAAGAGTTTCTACAGCAGCCAGAACCACAAAGGAGCAGCCTGTCCCTCACACACATCCACAGACCCTGAAAGATGGAGGAATTTTGGTCATTAGAGGTAAACTTCAAATTGGATTTTGAATAGGATGTAGATGTTTATGGTCGGCAGTATACAGTACTAGTGTACTACCTACCTCATTACGGTACTTTGCTTCCACTCTCTCCTCGAAGCTGTACTTGGAGTAATTCCTCTGCAGCACAGCACCTGCAATCCTGGTGTACATTCGTGGCATTTGGAGACTAAGTGAATGAATGAATTAAGAAATGGCTGAAAAAGAAAATAAACATTGTCATGCATTTTCAGGCTCAGGTTATGCATTTTTAATAAATAATTAGAAGATAAACAGGTTAATTACAGTTTTATAGATATGGGGTGATTACGGACACCTCACCCAGATTGGATGCAAATGTACTTTGATGCCTGTAACCAGGGTTGGCACTAGTAGGCCCAGCCCGAAAAAACCCACCCGGTTTTTTTTTTTTTTTTAAAACCACTTGAAAAAACCCACTATTTTACCCACTTGTGGGTTTTTTCATGAAACTTAAGAAGTGCATATGCAATTATTTTTAAAAATTGTCATATAGGCACCTATAATGATTTTACATGCAAAGCAAGCAAACATGAGTCAACAAATAGACCTACAGGTATAACTCTTTGGGTGAGGTAGCAGGTTATAGAGTGTAGACATCAGCCAATCAGGGTGTTATACATCCTGATTCTTCAGTCAACTGCATCTTCAAGGAATTTTCTACTTCTTCATGGATTGTATTTAAAAGTGGACCAGACAAATTTCAACGGGAAGGTGGAGTGTAGCCTGGTCTTAGAGTCTCTATCATTTCAATAAAATACTTAGACTCTGCACATAGAAATGGAATATTATTTGCATAAAAGAATTTGGCTATTTTGTTATCAATGACATTTTTCTGCAAAGTTGTTGTTGTCATGCCAAAATCGCTTACTTTCTTTTGAATTTTTCTTTTTTTCATCTAATTGTGTCAGTGGTGGTGAGGATGAGTCTGGATCATCTGAGAGGTCTATGTCATGGCAGTATTATGATGATGTACTGGCAGTATTGTCAGTCTTGTTTCTTGATTCCATGTGTTTCAAACATTTCATTAAATGCATTTTTATTCGCTCTATTTTATTACTTATGTCATTACTGCAATGTTTGCATCTAACTTTACTAGTCCCATCAATAATATTGACTTCACTCCATTCATGCCCTGATTTTCTTCCTGATCCAAAGGTCTTTGGCATTATTTAATGCAGTTATAACTTCAAACAGACTAATTCTGTAGGCTAGCAGTAAAGATAAATATGATGTTGCCAGTTTGTTTTATTTAACTGTGAAATAAAAGAAAAAATATTCAGTAATATGAATTAAATAGATATAACTAGCTGAATTAAGTTCCCTTTGGGAGCTGTAATTCATCTACTTCCAGCAGAAGACACAGGGGCCTGTCTTCCATAGGAAGTATAGCCTAACAAATAGGATAATTTACCACACCAAATTTAGTTCAAATTGGTCCATGTTTTCCAAATTTTGTTGTGAAGCTCAATCTGAGAAAATAATAACTTTTTATGCTTAATTGCCTGGAAGGCAACCTTTTTGCTAAAAACAAGACAAATGTTATATTAATAGTGTACGGTACAGTACAGTATTATTATAAAAATAAGAATAGGTAGGTCTAATATGAATTACCATATGGACATATGAAAAAACCCAATTTTACCCGGGTTTTTGGGGTTTTAGGTGAAAAAACCTGAAAAAACCCACCTGGGTTGGGCTTTTTCAAAAAAAGTGGGTTTCTTGCCAACCCTGCGGCTGTAACCCCAAAATGAAAATTCCTATCACCACCACATCTTTTGCATAACTAATTCGGATAATGGGACTATCATTTGGGGTGGTACAAATCTGCAGATTTTCATTGTCCATTTTGTGAGAGGGGGCCATACATTTCAGTGAAAAAAAATGTGCACTTTCAGAATATGCCTTCCCAAACACCCTGTAGAATGTCTTTAAGGGTGGAATAAAAATTGTTATTTGCCACGTGACCAGCTTTTCATGAGCTTTCCAGTGCTGCAAAAAGAATGAAAAAATTAATTATAATCCATACCACAGCACCGTAAAGTGTAATGGGTCAAAAATGTCCAGAATCACCCCAGTTTACAGTACTGCTTCCAGGCTGCTTAAATTATATCAGATATGTTTGTCATGATTGTCAATGTTATTTGTATGCATTACTTTTCTGTTTGACATTATTTGTATTTATTCTGAGCAATTTATTCTCTCAAGTGATTAATTAAGAAGTCACGATTCTAGTTTGTTTATTATCTGTTAATTCATTATTAACCCTTTCACTCACTGGGTAGACAATTGTACAGCTGAAAAATAAACCATGTATTGATTCTTATATAACCACACAAAGGCAAATTTCTTTTTTACCCTATGTCATAATTCGTGAGTGAATGGGTTAATGATTGACTGTACCCGTGCATGTAACTAATAATCTAGGCAACCAGTCAGAACCAGTAGGAAATCTACCAGCTAGCTCAACCAGTCCAGATACATCCTGTTGGCATTTTGGATCCAACCTAGTTGGACCTACAGAGTCCATTGGGGTTGTGTCAGCTAGTTGGCCACTCAGGGACTACCACTGCAATCAGGCTCATAAACCAAAAAGACTAGTATCTAGACTTCTACTGAGAAATCTGACAACAGGGTCAAGTTTGGAGTGTAACTGGGCTGGGATAAAGCTCACATACTTTAACAAACCATTTTTCTGCGCTTGTCTCCCACTATTTTCCTTTGTTTTTCTGCTGAACCTCACTAATTGCAGTTTGTTTTTCCAGAGTTTTCCAGATTAACTGTAATATTGCCAATGTTTGGGGCATTTATACTAGAACTTTTATTTATTCCAGTCACAATAAAAGGGATAAAACATAAGTCACTTCATTTTTGTCAGGTGCCTTAAAATTCTGGTTCCTTTGTTGGAACCAGTGATTGGGATTGTTCCTGTGGAAAGATCAAAACTGGATTATAAGTGATTGGTGGTGAAGTACAGTTGGCGTAAGAGCCAGAACCTATTGTATACCAATGTCCATCATCATACTAAGAAATTGGGGGTAAGAAAAACTAATACCCACGAAGATCTTGCCAGATACCAGAGAATACCACCCCCTTGCCTGGACAATTTATTGTTACAAACCCAGAAACTTAAAAGGGTGCTGGGTGGCTTGAAGATTCTTGATACTCAGGGAACTACAGCCTACTCAGCCACTGCAACATGATCATTGCCTTAATTGGAATTTATTTCTCTAAAATTATGCCAAAGAAACAGTGCATTATTGCACAGCAGGGGTACTGCTATACAAATGCTAAATTATTAGCCAATGTCTTTAACCCTTCTGTGATGTCATACATGAGACATAATTCTCATGGGCCTGTTTGTAAAACACTACGCCAGTTTTGTCAGATTTGGGATAATATGGAAAAAGTACAAATGCAAGTTATTTCACTGCATAAATATATTTTTCATATTATTGAAAAATTTTTCATTTTACAGAGTTAAATTTCTTTGTTTTCTGTTAAATCCTTTTAGTTTTTTCAGTCATTTTGGTAGGCAGTCACATCTGAAAAGTGGGAAAAAATAGTCATTCTTATTCCAAATTGCCAAGCAAAAGGCACAGCATCTCGCAGAAGAACTTACACCTATACCAACACTACACTCCCCCCACCCCATCTCAAAGAGGGAGCTCAATCAGAAACTACCGAAATAGGCCCAATTCCTGAGAGAAAAAAAAAAGTCTCCAGCTATATTGCCTGGTACTACAAGCACAGAGTGCTGAAGTGGATGCAGCTGGATCTGATGCTCCTGAAAGGAGTATAGTTCATGAGGAGGATGAAGAAGAGGGTACCATGTTCTTTGGCCTTGCTGCTCCTAGTGTCACAGAGTGCATCAGAAAAGGAGTCACCATATCCTAGAGATCCCATAGAGTGGGAAAGAAATGAGAAACTGATAGACTATCTAGCTCTAAATGGAATCTATCAAAATAGGGTTGCGCACTTTTCTTCATCAGTGAAGCATTACTCCAATAGAACTAGATCATTTTCCAAATCTTTCTTAAAAAAAATAAAAAATAAAATAAAAAATAAATAATGCAGACAGACCATGGCTTGTGTATTCAGAAAAGGCAGGGGTGCTCTTTTGTGCACCTTGCCACCTTTTTGGTAGAACAAGCCATCTAGCACATGAAGGGTTTAAAGACTGGAAAAATGCACACACTCATCTGAGAGAACACGATGACTCAATCACAAAAACTGTATACTGAACTTCAAGAATTAATCATAAGCTTATTGAGCAGCAACAAACAGAAAGAGTACTGGAGAGATGTACTTAAGCGAGTTGTTGCGGTTATCAAGACTCATCCTGAGGACTAGCATTTAGAGGTACAAATGAATACTTTGGCTCACCTTCAAATGGTAATTACTTGATACTTGAGCTTATTGCACAATCTGATCCTTTCTTGGTGGAACATATTAAGCACTATGGTAATGTTGGTTCAGGCACATCTTACTTGTCCAAAACTACTTGTAATGAATTCATTGAAATTACGGCAGACAGATTACTGGAAGCAATAACAGCCAAGGTCATAACTTCTAAATATCATTCCATAGGTGTGGACTCAACTCCAGATATATCACACATGGACCAACTATCTTTCATAATTAGATATGTTTATGAAGATGGTGTCCCCTGTGGAGCATTTTCTGGGGGTTTATTCCAAGCCCTGGACACCAAGCTCAGAAATTATTTGGAGCCGTCACCAGTACACTGAAAAGTTGCAAAATTGCAGAGGACAATCCTATGACAATGCCAGCAACATGTTTGGCCCTTATTCTGTCCTTCAAACTTGGATCAAGGAAAAGAACCCCTTAGCTGTGTGTATATATATATATATCACCTGCTCAGCACATTCACTCAATCTTGTGGGAACATGTGCGGCTGAATGCTGTATTGAAGCAGTTTCTTTTTTTGGAACCATTCAGCAGCTATACAACTTTTCTCTGGATCCACACATACAGTAGGTGGGAAGTGCTCATAGGTCACTTAAATGCCAAATGTAATGTCAAAAGCTTGTCAACCACAAGATGGTCTGCACATGAAGCATGCAAGAGTTTCAAGAAATTGTGGAAAGATTATTAAAGTTCTGAATGCAACTGAGGAGGATATGTCCCAGAAGCCACCAACTCAAAGTGAGGCTGCAGCACTGCAGAATTACTTAGAGCAACTGGGAGACTTATCATAACAGTCTTTTGGAATCATATCTTGGATAGGTTCAATGCTACCAGCAGACATCTTCAGAGTGCTAGTACAGACATACGTACTGTTGTTACACACTATGGAAGTCTGGTCACACTTGTTCAAGAATCCAAAGAGGAGTTTAACAGATATGAAAGAGGCCAAAGTACTGTCTGACCTAGAAAGTTGTGACACTGCTACAGGTAGACATAGGAGAAGGAAGCTACCTTTTGATGTCAGCCAAGAGGGACAAGTGGAGCAGAGTGCCAAAGATGTTCCATGTACACACATTCTTTCCAGTTCTGGATAAGCTATTATGCGAACTACAAAGGAAATTGGAAGCATACCAGCTTGTCTACAACAGGTTCAGCTTCTTTGAAAAGCTAACAAAGCTCAATACTGATGAACTGAAAACTCAAGCTCTGAACATTTGTGAGCAGTATTTTGAAGACTTGGAAGAAGCCCTGGTTAATGAATGCATACACCTTCAAGCACATTTGAGAAGTGTGGAACATCTGGATAAATCAATTCCAGAACTTGCAAAATTAATCACAGCTAATAAACTACAAGTCATCTATCCAAAGGTTGACATAGCCTTGCATATTTTTCTGTGCACTCCAGCCAGCATTTTGAGATTTATTTCTTCATAGATTGCATTATGTCAGACAGTATTATGCAGTAAACCCACATGCATGATGCATCACATGTATTCTAAAACTAATATCATCATTAACTACATATGCATGTATTCAGTATTTTGCTTTTCTATTTTGTGTTTTGGTGAATAATTGTTTTTCACTGATTTGCCAAGTGTGTAAATATGGTAATCATCATAAATCCACATTAACATCTAGCATAATATTATGGGACCAGGTCTCAAATGTGATCCAATTAGTTATTGTTATGGCACATGTAGCTACAATATGAATAGGATAGGGCAGTGTGGACTCGTGGACTAATAATCTAATTCAATTTATTTTTTGAGTCTGAAGCATTGTCATAATAAATATCAAGTCAGTAGAGCATTTTATAAACATTTTCATTCAATATACTTCTGCGCTTGTAAATCAAGTCTATACTGCTGATAAACTTGCAGCATTAAAACCAAATGCTTGATCTGTTTAGTTTTAAATCTGGCCCCAATAGTATGGTACCCATTTACAAAAAGGGTAGTAAAAAGGAGGTAGGAAATTATAGGCCTGTTAGTTTGGGACACAGACAAACTCAGACAAATGTTTTTTGGAAAATACATACACTCTAGTCTAGATCTTAAGATCAAGATTTTAGACAGTTTGTGTGTATGCATTCTTGCCAGGAAAGACAAAATATATACGAGGAACTGCTTCAAAGCATTTTAAATGGTTGTGAAAGATGAGGATTCATACCAGACCCTACACAGGTTGCAACAGATTTAAAAAAAACTGCCATGCAGGCAGTGACCAGCATTCTAGGTCCACGTGTAACAACTCAAGGATGTTTCTTTCACCTGACACAAAGCACCTGGTGCAAGATATAAGAAGTGGGCCTTGTTAACCACTACCATGAAAATAACGACTGCAAATTGTTCTGTGGAATGCTAGATGGGTTAGCATTTCTCCCATTAGAAAAGGTACAGGAGGATGATATTTCTGAAGGACAACACCCCTGAAGGATTGGAAGATCTCCTCTGACAGAACATATGTTACTGGTACATTCCATCATGTACGACTTCCCACAACTGATGAAAATACAGAACCACCACCAGTGCAGATTCAATGACTACCACCTACTTTTCCACCTGCCACATGGAATGTACGCAGTAACACCCTAAATGGTAACGCTCAAATGAATAATGTATGTGAAAGTTGGAATTTATCATTCAAGCATCTGGTTGGTCATTCTCACCCATCATTCTACACAACTATTGATAGTATTAGGAAGGATTTTATTTATTTTATTTCTGTTTAAGGTGCTACAACCCTGCTGGATTATCGGCACCAAGACTAAAAAGGAAATGAAAAAAGACCTCTACCACTTCAGTTGTAGGGTTCCACTCTACAACACATAGGATGGAAAAGAAAAAGGAACCCGTTAATAAAAGAGTAATACTATAGCTACTACAAAAGGACTATCAAACAATGAACACCTAGATCAGGTTAGATAAATTGGCTTTCTTTAAGAAGGTCAAAAGTAAGGATGATGGAAATTCATTCCCCAAAACACTTTCATCAGAAAAACAAATTCCTTTACTATTACAATAGTTAATCAAATCAGTTCTAAGAAAATTACAAGTAGGGCAATGAGCAATCGCATGTTCTGGGGTGAGTTGAACATTACAAGTACCGGTACCACACCTTTTAAATAAAGGTGCATCAAAAGTGTCTGTGGGACAGTTTAGAGCAGTGGTGGACAAACTTTTTTGATGTGAGGGCCAAACCAACCATCTGTTTTATGCAGGGGCTAGATATATAGATATTCTATTTTTTATAAATATGCATTTTTATAACCAGGGGTAATATTTCAGATTTTTCTTTGGTTAGCTACCTTTTTCATGTGAAAAATGTGAATTGAAAAGACCTGTGGGGGGCCACATTTGGCCCGTGGGCCAGGGTTTGTGCATCACTGGTTTAGAGCAATTCAACCTAAGCCTGGTCAATATGACATCACTCCTGCGATTCTTTTCTGGCATCCTTTTCCAAAGGACAAGTTCCATCTGAGGAAAGAGTCCATTGCATTGGGACCATTCCTGTTGCCACTCAGAGAGAATGAAATGTGAAATGGGCTTCATAAATTCATCAACAGAGTAAGGGATGGTCTGAACTTCAAGACTACAAGCCATGTGTGTTGCCTCATTAACAGTATCATTCCTCCGGATACCAACATGACCAGGAGTCTCTAAAAAGATATCAAGATTATACCAATTGAGTAATTCAATAATCTGAATGACTATATGATGCCCAGAAGAGGACTGTATAGCTTTCAGGGAAGAAAGGGAATCAGAGCAAACAACAAACTTAGTAAGGTCTGAGTTGTGACAAATATATATTAAAGCCTGTAGTATAGCATACAATTCTGCAATAAATATAGAACAGTGCTCTGGAAGGCAAAAACCCTTAATCACCCCATCCCAAAGAAATGCACATCCAGTGCCATTTTCCGATTTAGATCCATCAGTATATACAGGTAAGTATCCTCTTTCTTTGTAAGTTTCTACCCTTTCCAGAAAACTTCTTTGGAGCACATTTGCAAAAGCCAATTTGTTGTTAGTGGTATGAATAGAAAAGTCAAAACTCACTGTTACAAGGTTATAAATTAAATATGAACTTTGCCGAGATGCTAGCAAATCAAAAGTTAAACCCATTTGGTGAATAAAATCCTTGATCCAGCCGCTAAAAGGTATTGGGTATGGGCGTAGTCTATAAAATTAAAAATTATGAAATCTTTTAATACATGTTCTAGTTGGATGTGAATCAAAACTTAACATTTTAAGTAGCATACCTAACAGCTTCCTTCTAAGGGGTTCCAAAAAACCTTAGCCCCACCCCATTTGCAGCTTACATGTTTACTTATATCGAAATAGTTTTTAGTGATCATAAAAATATATAAAATTCTTTATTTATTGCAGGTATTAAAATTACTCTAGCTGATAAAGTGATAATATAATGGCTTCTCAATTAATTGGTGATTCAGAGAGGCAACGTGTGATAGATCGCATGAGCAATAACATTTCAGGAAGCTCATGATGCTGGAGCCACCTTTATAACATGTTCATGGGTTGCCAAAAAGTTGTGAAGTGAGGACTTCGTCAAAAGAAATTGGAATAAAACTTCGATGAATGTGAAATGGATACAACCAAATCTGAGTGCCCAAATTTGCCACTCTCTCACTCAGGAAACAAAGGACATCATTGAAAGCGGTATGCCTAAGTGGAAAAACAGCTGTGCTAAACTTTCTAGAGAGATCGAAGTGTTGAGAGGAAAGATCGTTAGTGGTGAGATCATTCGACTGTACCATCATAGGCAAGGTTTAAAGCCTTGGCATGAACTTCCAAAGCCATGAAAAACTCAACTTAACATCGATGACAGAATGTGGTTTGCTCATTATCTTGAAGATTGGGATGTGTATGATTTCATGCATTTAGCTATCTCCGATGAATTTTTTGTTTACGTAACACATCAGCCTAACTACCAAGATGATGGAGTGTGGGCCACAACACCAGATGAAATCGATGACAATGAACATTATCACGAATTATTAAAAAGTCCAGACTGTGTTGGTGTTTGTTTTGTTCACTGCAAAGAAGCTCATGTGGGTGCCAAAGCCAAATGGTCAGAGTTGGGATGGATGGTATTTTTGTGATATTATTCTATCCCAGCATGTCACTCCTTTTCTAAGAAACCCAAACAATGTTATGAATGTCGATCAGGTCACACTTCTGCATGATAAGGCCCCCTGCTTTAAAGGCATTAGCCACTCAACAGTTGTTGCGGAACCATGAGATAAATTTCTTTGGAAATGAAGAATGGCCAGGAAATTCTCCTGACCTGAAAGTCTGTGAACACATTGGATCAGTTATAAAGGACAAGGTTGAATATGTCTCGTTTCAAGAACCTGCAGTAAATCGATTTTCAAAGGATACAATGACACAACACATTGAAACTGTTTTAGCAAATTTGTGTAACGATCAAGATCTATTCACATCACTTTTGGCAAGCTACCCAAAGTGAATTCAGGCTGTCTTGGAAGCCAATGGCAGAAACACCAAGTTTTAATTGTTTCTCATTAAATGCAGGATTAAGTTCTTTTGTAAGGTATGTTTAGTTTTACTGTACCTCTAATGGTTTAGACCAGGGGTGGGGAACCTGCGGCCTTTTTATTTATTATAAAAGCCCTCACGTATTATCAAGTTTGATTTAAAATTAGTAAATATGTAGAGTGTAGACTAAAATATGACATTTTGTTGTACTGTATATGTTAAATTCTCAGCATGCGGCCTAATAGGGTCTTGGTTAAATGAAATGCGGCCTTCCAATGAAAAAAGGTTCCCCACCCCTGGTTTAGACCATGGGCTGGGGGCTAAGGTTTATTGGAGCCCCGTATAATGCAAGGGCATAATGTTTGCTTCAGCTTCTAAATAATCAACTCTTGTGCATTTGAGAGCTCCCAAAGCCAATCTAATACATTTATACTGTATTCTATCTAGCTTCAGTAAATTGGTTTTAGAACAGGTATGGTACAAAAAACACCCAGTCTAATTTACTATGTACCAAGGATTTATTCAACATCAACAAAGTTGATCAACTTAAACCCCAAACTGAATTAGAAAAAAATTTTAATATAGAAATAGCTTTCACACAAGCTTCCTCCAGGTATTGAATATGCTTAGACCAAGTCAAACCCTGATCCAAAACTATTCCCAGATATCTATAACTTGAAATATATTGAACAGGATTTCCTGATAAATATAATGTTAAGTCATCATTTCTCCATGGTCTGAGAAAATCATACATTTTGATTTGGAAGATGAAAACTTTAAGCCCCATTCCTCTGACCATTCACTAATATGATTTAGGACACCTTGCATCACATGTCAGAAAATTCAAATCATCCCCAACCACCCACAAGGCACAGTCATCAGCATACATGGAATAACTGACACTGTCATCAATTCCTTCAAATAAATCATTAATCATCAAGGAAAATAGGGTTGGACTTAGGATACTTCCCTGTGGGAGGCCAATTTCAACATTAAAGCTATTTGAAATGTGATTTCCAACTAAAACTCTAATATGACGCTTAGAAATAAAATTTTGGATAAATCTTGGGGAGATTGCCTTTTAACCCAGATTTATATAGTTTTTGAAGTAAACCATGATGCCAGACAGTATCATAAGCCTTTTCAATATCAAGGAACACAGTCAAGACATTCATTTCTCAAAAAGGACTCCCTTATATCATTTTCTAATCAAACAAGGCTATCCATTGTTGAAAATCTATGCCTGAACCCACTCTGAAACTGCAACAAAAAATTCTTTTCTTCTAAAAATTTCATAAGTCTAAAAGATACCATTTTCTCCATAACTTTACACAGACAGCTTGTTAGTACTATAGGCCTAAAAGATGCAGGGTCAGTAGAAGGTCTACCTGGCTTATACAGAGGTAATAAAATGCTCTCTCCAGCAATCTGGGAAGACATCTCATAACCATAAAAAATTATAAAACTTTAGTAAAATTTCTTTATTTTGTGGAGTCATAAGATAGAAAAGGATATACAATATTATCTCTACCAGGAGCTGTTAGTTTAGTATTTTTAAGAATTCTTTCCAGTTCATATATGGTGAATGGAGAGTTGTAATTAGTATCACTTGATTCAAAATGAATAGGGACAAACTCAGATTCCACCATATGATAGACAAAAGGTTCAATATAAAAGGAGAAGCTACTGGTGTTTGCAAAACTGCTGCCTAAAATCTGGGCAGTGTCAACTGGATCAGCATATAAAACATCTTCAGACTTTAAAACCAAAGAACCCCTAGACCCCCTATTGGTGCTAAAACGCTGTATTTTATTCCAAACCTCACTCACTGTGGAATATGACGATATAGACTACAAAATCCCTTCTTGAGTTCCTCTTAGCTAGTCTGACAACCCTACGAGCCAATGCTTTTGCTTTTTGATAGATGACCAATGTTTCTTGTATAGGATTACCAACAAAAAGTCTAAATGCTCTTTTTAACTAAGAGCTTCAGCACAGGTATCATTCCACCAGTATTTACTATATTTAAAGTCCACTGTTGATGAAGAGCGGGGAATATATTTAGATGCACAAGCAATGAGTGAGTTTGTTATATTGTAACAATTTTCATCAGCACTTCTACAAAAATCAATTGGAGGAAGAGAGATTGGCTTCAAAGGTTAAGAACTACCAATCTTCCATTTTGGCCTCTTAAAAACCAACAACTCAAAAGTGTCAAGAATAATAGGGAAATGATCACTGTCATATAAGTCTGGTAACACAGTCCAAGATAGTTGCTGAATTAAACCAGAAGAGGCAACTGTTAAGTCAATGCTTGAAAAGTGTCCCCTAAATTCAGCACAATAAGTTGGGACTGGATAGCTCAAAACATATAAATCTAGATCAGTAAACAGTTCTGCCAGTAAGTTACCCTTAATACAACTATGTGAACCCCAAGAGACATGATGGCTATTGAAATCTCCCATCAGTAGGACTGGTTGTGGCACTTTCAAGAGGACACTCTCAACTTCCTTTCTTGTGAGATTCAGATGTGGAGGTACATAAATGGAACAGACAGTAAAAGACACTGACCTAAGGTGAATTCTGGCTACCACAATTTCCAAATCCGAACAAATTTCAACAGAAAAAGGAATGGAATTGCGTATCCCTAGAAGGACACCACCACCCTGCCTAGTCCTATCTTTACAAACACAAGTATATCCCTTCAATCCAATAGTAGCATCCTGACAAAGATAAGTTTCTTGCAAAGCAAGAATAGTAGGTTTATGATCACTTATCAAGGTCTGAAGGAATAGATATCTTTCATGAAAGCCCCTCAAATTCCACTGACATAACTTAACATGATGAATAAAAGTGGTAAAAAGAAATTAATCTCCAAAGAGAATCCTAAAGCCATCCCTACTATCTATGCAACTCTTTGGTATTCCTTGTTTCCCAAGCATGAGGGCCAATTTGGTAACAATTGCCTTAGGTTGAAGATTCAATTCGGAAAGTTTCTTGTATTCATTAATTATATCTCAAATAGAAAAGTTTGGGATGTCATTGGATGAGCTGAGTAAACTCTTTATAGGAGAAATGGTAGTGTTAGAAGAAGTATTACTTCTTGTAACCTTGGAAGAAGCATTACTGGCTGGATGTAATTCACACTGAGTTCCAACTGACACACATGTAAGAGATTTAGACAAATTCTGGGTACCCACTTGAGCATAAGATGCAGAGGAGATCTGAGGAGATAACTGAGAAAAGTACTTACATCTAGCTTCAGGAAAAGACAAATTATCAATTTTGATATGAATAATCTCTCTCTCTCTGATCCAATGGGGACACTATCGAGAATTAACAAAATGAGAAGCTTTACAATTAATACAAGAAACATCTCTATTAGGTAATACACAGGTCTCTATCATGATCTTGTCCACATTTAAGACATCTGTTACTATTTGTGCAGGTTCTTGTCCCATGTCCATACCTCCAACACTTAAAACAAAGTAAAGGATTAGGGTAATATCACTTGACATCATACGCTAAATATCCATAGAATAGTTTACTAGGAATAGTAGTCACACCAAAAGTACAGTCAACCCTCGCTATAACAGACCCCGTTAGAGCGGATATACCGGACACACCACTGGCGATGTTAACCAGGAAAAGAAGAAGCGTGTGACCCAGAAGCTGGAATTAATCAAGAAGTTAGAGGCGGGTGCTTCGGTGGCCAAGGTGCGCGCGGAGTATGGCGTGAAAAAGCAAACTGTTTCCGACATTCATAAGGCCAAGGACAAGCTAACTTTTATATTTTTATTATATTTCATTATTTTCTGTATCATTTATCATGTATTGTGTTCAGCAGACAGTGCACAGTACTGTATATAGTATCTCCATTACCGTATCGTATACCGTAGGTTACCAGTACCGTTGGTTATATCGGACAATCTGCTATAATGGACACCTTTTCCCCCCTATTAGTCCGTTATAACGAGGGTTGACTGTACATACTAAAAGTAGGAATCTTCTCTCGACCTTTATTTAATCATTTTATATCAAGAACAGAATTGGTAGAAGACTAATTCAGTCAAAATTTCCTCAATTGATAAATTAAGGAGTTCCGGGGCAAAAATAATACCCTGAATTTTATTCAAATTATAAGCAATCTTAGCCTCAACTTCATAAAGACCATTTATAATTGATTTAGTATCCAAGAGAGCCTGAGACTGTCTTGAGTTGATGGTATTCACGAGTAATGAGCCAGACTTACAATAGATGATAGATTTCACTGGTCCACTACAAATAAGCTCTATAGACTTCTTAACACCAAAAGGACTAAGTTTGATTAAGGGAACTGACAAATCTTTGCTATTCAAAAAAATATAAGACATGCTCAATAGGAAAATTAGGTCCAGGACTATTGGTAGCAGGTCTAGCAAGAGATGTAGGACAATTCAAGGGTTGAGTAAGACTAGATGGTTCCTGAGTAGTGAGTATCTAATCTTTGAGCAACTTCATTGGAACTTTTCTTGCAAAAAGAAGTGATAGCATGGTCAGTTTGCTTAATGATCTTACTAAAATCCATCAAGTCATCACTGCGAGCCAACTCAAAGGTCTTAGAATCATCCACCCATAACCTTTTAGAAGTTACTCCTTTACTCATGATTGGATTTAGGAAAGTAAATATAACCTATACCCTAGGGGTTAGGGTATAGGGCACACTAAGGCCAGGCCTAGCCCAATGAGATGAGCTAGGCCACAGTCATTACCAAACACAACCCTAGACAAGGCCTATGCCTTGCCAAGATCTTTTAAACAAGTATAGGAGACACTGGAATGATCTTATACCAGTTAAAAAATAATTCTAAAACACAGGACCAATCTCAACTGCAGCCCTGGAAAAAAATTTCAACACCACACCCCTGATTTCAGTAAGAATGAATTTGAACTTTGTTAACAAGCAATTTGAGGCACATCTGATTACCACAAAGGTTCACCAAAAAGTTATTAGGAAGGATGAGGGCATGAGGCACTGGTGAACACAATGATATTGCAAGATGGAAGAGGCCAACCTCCAAAGAAAGAGTCAGAAGACAATATCTAGACCTTCAGAGCCATTTGAAGAACCTATCCAAAGATTTGGTTGCTGGCAGGAAATCAATTGAAGAATTCCTCAGAGCTGTTGGAAACTGTTTGTTTTTAAAGATCTTGGTATCCAAAACATTTTTAATAATGTTTTAATTGTATTTTACTATTTTTTTACGAATACATTATTTGTTTTTGTGTTAATGTTATTCAAACCACTAGCTGATGAAATTTAAATGAGATTTTGTCTGGTGAAAACCAAGCAAAACCAAAATGGGATATAAACTGACCTTCAATGTTGGAGTTGAAAAAACAACTGGCATAAAAAACAGGATACGTTATAACGAAAGATTGGTTGGTTGGTTAAAAACAGAACAATTTAAAAGATGAAGAGTAATTATTTACAGTGAGTCTAAAATCTTAAGATCTAGACTAGAGTATGTATTTTGCAAAAACATTTGTCTTAAGTGGTGAGTTTTCGTCTTCCCAAGTTTTTGTCCTGGATCTGTTAGTTTAACATCACTGGTACGAAAGATACTAGAAATAATAATATTCAAGATCATTTGGAAAACTTTAATCTTATTTAAAGTTTCCAACATAGATTTAAATCAGGAAGTTCTTGTTTGTCTAATCTCTTAGACTTTTTAGAGTTTGTAACTGAACAGGTAGATAATGGAAATGATGTACGAGGGTTGTTCAAAAAGTTTCAGGACTGTGCCTATACAGTGATCAAAATAAGATCAGCCTGATCAACCTACCTCTAGTGTTCTTCAAAGTAGGCCCCCTCCTCCTCCACTTTTTGAATACCTCAGAGAATCCCTTGATTGACCTCCCATTAAGCAAACCCATCACTGTACTGTTAAGTTCATCATCAGACAAATTGATACCCACAGAACTTTTTTTCACCTCTGGAAATAGATAAGGTCACAAATAAGGAAAATGGCTCATCACCTCCACACTGAGGTCATCAAGAGCCTACTGTGCAACTTGCAACCAGTGAGCTGGCACATTGTCCTGATGCAAGATCAAGCCTGTCTCCATATACCTCTTGTTCCTGATTTTTCACTTCAACTGTCTCAAACACATTTGCTTAATAAGTTCTGGTCACAATGTCATTTTGGCAACACAGTAGTCAGACAACCCCAATTTAAAAAAAAAAAAAAAAAGTGCCTCACCTTCCTGACACTATTAAACTTTTGCCTTCTTTGGTCAAGGACAGTGCACTTCCATTGTGAGCTCTCTGACTTTGTCTCTGGGTCAATGATGAAACCAGGTTTCATTGCAAGTGATGACTATCCAAGAATCCAGAATCCCATCTCAACCTGCTTTTCCACTGCTGACAGGTCATGATGCAACAGGCTTGTTATTCTTGCGAAAGCAAATGTGGAACCAATCATGCTACAACTTTCTTGTAGCTGAGAATATCATGAATAATCTAATGGGCATTTGCCACACCAATATTCATTTCAAGAGCAACCTGCTGGAGTGACTCAATGATCCTCCTTGACAATGGCATCTGGCTTTATCATCTTTAGTGTTCGAGGTGGATGGCCCTCCAGAGTGTAGCTCATCTTCAATGCTTTAAGAACCACTTGAAAACTTTGTGCCATTCAAAAACTCAAATGTGATAGGGCAGTATCCTTGAGCAGTCTCAAAAGCATCAACAATCTCTATTGTTCTGCCCAATTATACACAAAATTTGATAGAAACTGTTCCAGTTTGAGATCCATGACAGGTATGGTTTACCCACATGCACTCAAATGCTGCTTTAGCAAGTGACAAAGTGAGCCACACCCAAACATGTTCAAACATGCACAAAGGTCTAGTCTATTACTGGGTATGGGTGGAGCTGCCTACTAGTGATGTGAGTCATTTTTTTTGTCATTTTTTTTTTTGTTTAAAACGAAGGTAGTTTTTTTGTTTTTTTTGTTTTAAACATTCCATATTTTTCTTCCTTTAATCTAATAAGTATATTAGTATTACCTATAATTTACTATACTACCATGCTTATATGGTTATACCTAGTATATATAGTCATCTTTTAGAAAAATTGAATCACGCAAAAAGTATATAATAGAAAGGAAAAACAAACCCTCATTTTTTATATGTATATATATTTTTTAACTAGAACATAAAACATTCTTCCTTGTTTCAAACAATATACATAATTGTGATTGGCAAGAGTACCAGTATATATATTCCAGATAGAAAAGGAAAATATTTCACTTTTTTTGAACCTTTTTGTTAACCTAATGTTGTTTAACCTTCATTTCCATGGAAGAATCATCACTAGATTGGGTAGAGCATATATGCTAGTTTCAATATCACAGGTACTGGTATAATATACATAATGAAAAATACATAATACTGGTATAAAACAATATATATAATTGTGATTGGCAATAATACCAGTATATATATATATATATATATATATATATATATATATATATTCCAAATAGAAAAATAAAAAAATAAAAATATTCATCTCTTTCTTTAACCTTTGTGTTAACCTAATGATGTTTAACTTTCATTATCTGATTCTATTTCCATTGAAGAATCATTATCACTAGATTGATTAGAGCATATAGTTTCAATATCACAGGTACTGGTACTTATTGCAGATTTGGATGTTGACGAAGCCAATGTAGCACCATGTTTTACTTCACTTTCTTGGAATTTTGCATTTTGGGATATAAATACTAGCTTTGCTGCTCTGTCTGTGCTTAATCAGTTTCTTTTGGCTGTATGGATATTACTGCATGTGCTAAATGATCTCGGAGGTAATGAAAGGGCGAAATAGAGGTGTATGAGTTTGTGTAGGTATATGTGAGTACGCGTGCGTATGTATCTGGAATTCTGGATGTATGCGTATGTATGGGGTATATAATAGATATAAATGTGTGTGTATAAGTATTTATGTATATATTGGTATATATGTATATGGGTGTATGTGTATGTATTAGTGATGTAGCGGATGTCATTTTTTTCACATCCGCGGATGTGGATGTTTGATTTCAACATCCGTGGATGCGGATGTCTACATTTTCGTTATTTTTTAGGATATATTCGAGATTTGTTGTGTTTAACGTATATAATAAGTTATTATATAGAGAGAGCTGTAGCTATACTATAGTATAATTGATTAATTGTACAATAATTGCTGTACTTTTCTCTGAACATATAAAATAATATCAAGCATCTAACTAATATAGAAATCAATTAGTGAATTCGTCTGCAAATAAATTCATTATATTTTGTTGAGTTTCAGCCACAATTAGAAACCATAATTGTGTTACCAGGATGCAGGATGTTGAGATGGTATGGTTAACTAAAAATGTTTTTCTTCTCTTTTTAATTGATAACAGATTTGAAATTCTCTCAATATAGAGAATGTTAAAAACTGAGGCAATCATATGCCTCAGTATAAAAGCTTTGAAACTCTCTCAGTATAGAGAAAAAGAAGCAGCTTGAGGCAATCATATGTCCATTTCAAGAGACGGGAAAGCATCTCACTTCTCCTTGATGGTGTGGTAGGTGATCCAGTCTTGTTTTTACCATTGGTGTTTTGTATTGCTTAACCATTAGCTATAAGAACCATGTCTCACATATTTGGATCACTTAAAATTATCATGTAAATATCATAATCATTTCTGAATGCCTGATTTCCTTTATAAAGACCGTGTTGAAAAACCTAACTTCAGTTATCAATATGCATCACAATGGATTTTGAGCTTTCTCAGGCTGTGAACTAAATTGTACCTTTAACTGCCTTATGAGCAACATATTAATGCAAATACATATCCCAAAATTTTAGACCATTAATTATCATTGTCAGTTTTGCTCCCTTTTCTGGCATCATTGCACTCATGGATTCCTGTGAGTCCACTGATGACAGTGCTAGGGGGATAATCTCTAAATGTTGTTGGTTTTTTTTCTTTATCAGGGATTTGTTTTTGGCTGGGACATTTGCTTATTGAAGTGAATTTGGACAAAGCTTTTTCTTCCCCAATGCCTGCACAAATGCTGAAGCCAGTGTTCACATAATTTTTTTTTATAAACATTGCTTTTGTTGTACTGATTGAGCCAAGAATACATTTAATGATTGTGAGATGAAGTGGAGTTTAAAATGACACATCTGGGACTTATCAGGTTTATACAATTTGGGTAACACTCATTGACCTTACCCTAGTAACTAATATTCTTTGTTTTTTTTGCATTAGTTATGTAAGTTATTTTTTTTCTGTAAGTCTTGTCTCCTTTGTGTGGTAATGGGCTGGTGATGGCCAATAATTTAATGGTTTTATTTTATGTTGACATTTTTGTGTGTGGTATGGGACTAATGATGTTTGTTTCTTTTGTTTTGTAGTAATAATTTTTTTCAAGTGCTTAGTTGGTTCTGAACACATTGGTGTATGATCAATAAAATTGTTCAGATTTCTTTAGTTACCTGTAAAAACTTGCCTGCTGATGCAGTTAACCTTGTAAGTGTTATTGTTGTTTCGTTGATTAAATTAAGCAAAGGACATTTTACTTTTCTTAAATCCTCCCACCATAAGCCGAAGAGTAAGTCGTTAAAAGAGGCAGACTGGCTATGCCCAGAGATCTTAAAGGTGAGAACCCAGTTTCAGATTGGTAGGAGCTGCCTATCTGACATAATCTCAACCACACTAAAATTGGTAACTTGCTCACCTCATTTCTCTCATTCTTAGCAGTGCAGGTGGTGCTGAAGTCAAAGGATTTTTATTAAGGCCCTCTGGGTGGTTCTCACTGGCAGCTAAATCTCCCATCTCCACAACCAGCCGCAGCTGCCGTGACCCCACTAACAGAGTATCCGGTAGGTGAGTAACGCAAACGCATCTTTACACAGATACACTTACCGGCATCGCGCCCCCGTTTCACTGGTGCCCAGACCCGGGAAGATTGAAGGGAAACATCAATAGAGAGCATTAGCATTGACTAGAAGCCCCTATTCTCTTGCCGGTATTCCCAGCACTCACCACACTGCACAAGAACAGTTGAGAAACAGAATTATTCACACGAAGAGCGAACAATAGAGAATGGGTGACACAACAGGTCTTGCCAGTCAATTTACCACCACTATCACCACTGCTGTGGCTTCATCAACAGTCACTGTAAGCACAATAGCTAGTCCCATCTTGACTTCTGGCACTAATTTCCCATATAACCATGACAGGGGTGGCAGTAGGGAAATAGCTGCTACTTTACAGCCAATAGGAACAACCCCTGAGAGACCAGCATGTCCGTCACCACCTATGGCAGGAACTCCTAAGGATGGGGGCATTGACCAACCATCATTGGCAATTCTTCAGCAAATGGTTATGCAGAATGCTCAGACCATGGCCATGATGTCTCAAATACTGGCTAATAGCCATACACCTAAGGTTCTTCCACCGGAAAAATACTGCCTGAGTGAAGGACATGATTTTCATGAGTTTGTGAGAACCTTTGAGAAATATTTTGAGCAAGAATATCCAGGTTCCCTTGAAAGGATGGGATCCCTTTTAGCTAATTACCTCGATGGCTCTGCCTTAGAAATTTATCGAGTAATGCGGAAGTCTACTAGTGATTATGGGACACTGAAGGCTCATTTAATATCCTGGTATGAGAAAGAGCAAAGAAAGAAGAAAGTCAGAGTCAGGACTTTATGGAGGCTACCAAGCACTCACATGAGACTGTCTCTGCTTATGCCCTTAGAGTAATAACCCTAGCCTGTCAGTGCTTCCCTGGTATGGATGTCACTCAACTCCGTATAGTTAAAGATAGGTTTATATCTGGGTTGCCCTTGAGTTGAGGCAGGAGCTGACCAGGATCATCCATACTCAAAGGACCTTACTAGGAATGAAGATCTCGTGGGAGAAGCTTGTGGCACTAGCAGACTTAAATTCCACAGAGTCCCCCTTGGCAGGTCAAGCTGGAACCACCACTAGAGGCACCCAAGAAACATCCCCACCAGTGGGTCAGTGGCAGACATCCCAATCCTCTGTGAAGCCCAATCTGAAATGGCCAATGTGGCACATCTAGCACCAGCCCTTCCTACAGCTCAAGCAGCACCCCCATTGAATCAGTGTGCTTATCCACCTTCTTCATGGAATTGGCCACCTAACTATATTGAACAAATCCCACACCAGTCAACACACACACCATATCTGAGTTCACCACCAGTTGTATTAAAGCAAGAACTACCCATGGTTGCCCCTCAGTCTACTGCAACAAACAGTCAAGGAAGGCTAAGGGGGCCCAATGGAAGAAAAGTGAGAACTGCAGCAAACTTCCCTAGGGGTCAGTCTCACCCACCAGCCAATAACTTTCAGCAAGTTGCAGCAGCACCAAGAGGCCACAGGACATGTACCCATTGTCAGCAGTCAGGGCATACAAAGGGTCAATGTCCCTCGCGTCCTTTATGTCATTGGTGTGGAAAGCGGGGTCATCTCCATCAAGATTGCTATACTGCCAGGAACATTTGCATACGTTGTAAGCAACATGGACATAGCCCTGCACAGTGTCCTACTCAGAAGAACTATTTAATGGAGAGGCCACAATGCCCAAGTTGTGGAGGACCACATTTGGGTCAAGATTGTAGTGACCAAGGGTTGGTCCCACCACCACAAGAACTAGCACCAGAATTGGGAAACTAGATAGCTCTGTCATGGAAGGCCGCATGCCAGAGCTACCCCAGCATGCTAGCAATGAACGGTCTTTTGGAGGCATCATTGCTTCCCAGGAAGCAACACCATCAGGGCAATATCCATTAGCAAGTCAGATTGCACACAACTACCTTGAGGCCCCCCAGAGTGAGACGAAGATGAGACAGTGGAAGATGTTGAACAAGTTGGAACCCTAGAGAGGGATGAAGAGCAGCCAGTGAACACTGAAGATGAATTGGCTGAAGTTCTGGACCTGAGACAAGAGCAGCAATCAAGCAATGCCTTAGTCATCCGGCCAAGAATAAAAAGCTCTCCCCACACAGGCCCATTGTCAGCTCTTGTGGATACAGGTGCTGCAGTCAGTTTGATGTCAGCTTCATGTTACCATCAACTTCCCTCTGATAAATTCCCACTAAAGGAAGTACCTCTCAAGGGGATTAGGGGTATAGGTAAACACATTGTACCAGTTCTGGGTGGTTGTACAGTCACACTCATGTTTCCCAATTTTGAAACACAACCAATTGAGTTTGTGGTTGTGAGAGACCATGTCTCAGACTTTGATCTGATCTGTGGGGTAAACATGTTACAGACTGATAGTTTGCTTCCTGACTTGGCTAAACGAGAACTCCTCACTCGGAAGGGAAGCCAACTTATCACAGTTGCCCAAGATGCTCAACAGCCACTTCCAACCAGCCTTGAATGTGAAAGTGTGGAAGATGTTGAAGTTGCGCCCCGCACCTGTCAAATGATAGAGGCATGTTTCCGCCTCCAAGGATACAACCCTGATCATGAGTTAACTTATTTGGAAAGTAACTCCTCGTAAAAGATTTGATTATACAACCTGGATTAATGAATGTCACAGAAGACAACTTTTTGGTTGCGGTATTCAACCTTGGAGACTTCTCACAGAAGATCTCCAGAGGAAACTTAATTGGGAAGGCTATGAAATTGCAGGGTAAGGACTCACTGTACATCTGGTGGACTTCACTGACAGTTCAAAAACTTCTAAAAATCAGGAGGACTGGACTTCACAAATGATGGTTGATGCTTTTGAGTTGACAAATACATCTCTCTCAGCAGAACAAAAGGACCAGTTAGTCCAGTTGTTGCTGTGCCACCAAGGAGCTATTAGTCATGGTGATGGGGATGTTGGCCACACAACCATTATCAAGCATCAGATTGAAACAGAACACAGGCTTCCAGTCCATATCCCAGTAAGGCGAGTCCAAGGACCTGTACTGCAGGACATTGAAGAGCACTGCCAACAGCTGGAGGAAGATGGTATCATCAGACGAAGTTTCTCCCCATACTCTGCACCTGTCGTGCCAATTAAGAAAAGTGATGGGTCAATACGGTTATGCATTGATTATCGAGAGCTCAACAAAATAACAAAACGAGATTGCTTTCCATTACCTAATTTGATTGACACTCTCTCAATTTGCATGGAATGCAATACTTTTCTACCATTGATTTAGTCAAAGGGTATTATCAGGTTGAGATGGAGGAATCCAGTGTTGAGAAAACTGCATTCTCCACCCCTCTTTCCCATTGGGAATTTCTCAGAATGCCGTTTGGGGTGAAAAATGGTCCAGCTACCTTTCAACGAGCCATGATGATGGCATTATCTGGGATCCCATGGACTCAATGCATGGTCTACCTTGATGATATAATGGTAGTAAGCCGCACCTTCCCTGAACATCTTGAAATTCTGGGAAAGGTCTTGCATGCCTTGGAATCTAATGGTTTTAAGATCAAACCCTCAAAGACTGAGCTTTGCCAAGAGGAAGTGACATTCCTGGGACATCAGGTGTCATCCAAGGGGATGGTCCCACTGGTAAAGAACCTAGAAGGTATTGCCAAGTTTCCAATCCCAAACACCATCAGAAGACTCCGCCAATTCTTAGGGATGGTTAATTTCTATCGCCGACACATCCAAAATTGCTCAGAGATAGCAAAGCCTCTTAGTGAACTTACAGGCCGCAAGACGCTGACTTGGACAGCGAGTTGCCAGACTGCGTTTGATAAACTAAAGGAGGCCTTAGTTAGTCCGATCTTGTTGACATACCCTGATAGGTCAAAGGAAGCTAAACCCCTACAGCTCCATGTAGATGCTTCTAACATTGGAGCTGGGGCTTGCTTGTCCCAAGAGCAGGAAGGAAATAATAGGCCCATAGCCTTTGTTTCAACCACATTCAATAGGGCTGAACAAAAGTACTCAACCACTGAACGAGAATTAGCTGCTATTCGATGGGCTGTGAGGACCCTAAAACCCTTCCTTTATGGAATTAAAGTTAAAATTTTTACTGATCATCAACCTTTAACCTTCCTTTACAATATGCCATTAGTAAATAACAGAGTTGCTCGCACACTGGAAGAGCTGAGTAGCATTGAATATGAGCTAGTGTACATACCTGGGAAACAGAATTGTATCGCAGATGCACTATCCAGGTCTCCAATTGACAATTGTCAAGAATCATTGGATCAATATGACAACCGATCAAATGCCACTCCAAAAGGATTCATAAAGACTGAAGTCCCAGGGGGAGGAGATTCCCTCTTTTATTGTCTATCCTTGTGGAGTAGTGGCACAATGGATCATCATAGGAAATCAGAGAAGCAACAGTAGCAGAACTAATTAACAGGCGAAATAAGTATGGGATCTCTTCTGATAAAGCTATCACCCGTCAGCTGAATCTGATGAAACATGTTGGTCAGATCCCAACCCCACGGTTGATCCAAGTTTATAGTGATATGAATAAGGTAGAGATTTGGGTATATCATGGAGATCGAGCTCCCTTAAAGTATGGTTCTGACAACTACCATGATCGGTGTTATCTGCAGTGCCTCGCTGGGATCCATTACAATTGGTTAAACCCTATACACCTACCTGGTCAATCAAATGATAAGCCTTCCCCTGAAATTCTAAATGTGAATAGGGAAACTGATAGCCCCTTTGAAGAATTTACACTGCTTGATGATAGCATGGAGGAGGACCTTGCACCTGACACAGAGGCTAGTGGGGAGGGGAATCTACCATGATAACCTTACACCACAATTGGAACTGACATCAGTTGTGGTGGACATCTGTCCAGTGATTCCTTTGAGAGAAGGAGAACAACTCCCAAAAGAAGGAGGGGCATTGTCCCTGGAAGATGTCATAACCTTACAAAAACTTGACCCTCACCTATGTCGCCTTAAAAAGGGGATTAAGCAACAATGGACAGCGAAACGATATACTGGAAACCTACAACCATATAAACGAGATCATCAGCAATTGGTAGTTATTGATGACATCATTTACCATAGGGGAAAAGACCACCACTTGCGTTGTGTTGTTGCCAAAGGTGTTGCTATAGATTGGGCTGTCATTTTTCACAAGGAGTTTGCTCACTTAGGGCGAAATAAATTGCTTGCCCTATTATTGGAACATTTTTGGTACCCACAGCTGCATCGCATAGTGACTGAGATAGTCACTTCTTGTGTGGAGTGTCAGAGAGCAAAGATTACCAATATTCTCCACACACCACCTGTGTTTAAGATTGTAACCCAACATCCTTTTGAGTTGATTGCAGCAGATCTTATCTCCTACCCTATCTCTCAAAAGGGGAATGTTTGTGCATTGGTGGTGGTTGACCATTTCTCTAAGTGGTTGTCCGTGGTCCCACTGCCCAATAAACGGGCCTCTACTGTAGCACAAGCATTCAAAACTCGAGTATATCCATTTCTGCCCAGGCTGCCTGAAAAGCTACTCAGTGATAATGGGCCTGAGTTCACAGCCCAGGAATTTGAAGATACCTTGCTTGAACTGGATATACTCCATGTAAGGACTTCTCCCTATTGCCCCACATCCAATGGGGCTGTTGAGCGAGTAAACAGGACACTAACCCAATATTTGCGGATGAGTTTGAACCAGGTTGAGACCTGGGATGACCATCTGCCCAGGGTGGTATCCATTTACAACAATACCAAGCATCAGGAGACTGGTATTTCCCCAGCAGCCTGTCTCTTATCCCAGGCTCACATCTTCCCTCAGGGCCCTAGGATAGACCACCATCAGCTTCAATATCGGGATGAAGGCCACCCACGGTTCAACCCTATCACTTAAACCAGCTGGTGGGGCTGAAAATACACTATCCTGGCAACCTGAGCATCAATAAATTCAAACCTCGGTATGCTGGACCATATTGTATAATTAAAGTGAACCCAAATGAAATTACTTATCAAGTTCAGTCAATGAACCCTCAGGAACCCACTATTTATAAAGTTCACCACAAACATCTGAAAAAGTGGAATGTGGCTCCACCATATCTTCAACAGAACCGCTACTACCAAAGGCTTTTGGGAGATGCCCATTATGAGGTTGAATTCCTACCACAACCTACACCTGTAGAGATGAGTAAGGGTCCATCTCTAATTGAAGAACCAAGCCATGATGAACCATTCTTTAAGGGTTTTCGCTTCAACCCATTACCTGTGGAGCGTCTGAGAAAAATTCAGCAGACTCTAGATCAGACTCTCCACAACCTGTATCAGTTGGAAGAGAGATTTCATGAACAGCCACCTCCCAGCAGAAATTCTTTGAGACAAGATAAGACAAGTGGGGAGGATAAAGTTAATGGGGACATAGAGAATGGATGCCCAGTAGCAATCTCATCCTTTGATTCAGGGCAGGAACTACCTTCCTCTGAATTGGAGCCAGTGAAACAAAGCCCCCTAACGTCTTTTCGATTTATTGCTACCAATAATCAATCATATTTAGTGGCTGTGGAACCTGAAACAGACTTTGCAGTGACACAATCTCCAGAATCTTCAGAAATGACAAGTGAGTTTGAACTTAGTGGCCTAGGAGGAGGACTGAGTCCAACTGATCAGCCAACTCACGCAAGGCGACGAGGGTCCCTCACTCTGGAACCATTCTCTGGTGTATTAAAGTCCCATACTATCACTCATCACTACTTATATACTTAGAGATAAAAATACCTGTGTTGTGTACCCCACAACAAGTGGGGAGGAGTGAGATGGTATGGTTAACTAAAAATGTTTTTCTTCTCTTTTTAATTGATAACAACAGATTTGAAATTCTCTCAATATAGAGAATGTTAAAAACTGAGGCAATCATATGCCTCAGTATAAAAGCTTTGAAACTCTCTCAGTATAGAGAAAAAGAAGCAGCTTGAGGCAATCATATGTCCATTTCAAGAGACGGGAAAGCATCTCACTTCTCCTTGATGGTGTGGTAGGTGATCCAGTCTTGTTTTTACCATTGGTGTTTTGTATTGCTTAACCATTAGCTATAAGAACCATGTGTCTCATATTTGGATCACTTAAAATTATCATGTAAATATCAATCATTTCTGAATGCCTGATTTCCTTTATAAAGACCGTGTTGAAAAACCTAACTTCAGTTATCAATATGCATCACAATGGATTTTGAGCTTTCTCAGGCTGTGAACTAATTGTACCTTTAACTGCCTTATGAGCAACATATTAATGCAAATACATATCCCAAAATTTTAGACCATTAATTATCATTGTCAGTTTTGCTCCCTTTTCTGGCATCATTGCACTCATGGATTCCTGTGAGTCCACTGATGACAGTGCTAGGGGGATAATCTCTAAATGTTGTTGGTTTTTTTTTCTTTATCAGGGATTTGTTTTTGGCTGGGACATTTGCTTATTGAAGTGAATTTGGACAAAGCTTTTTCTTCCCCAATGCCTGCACAAATGCTGAAGCCAGTGTTCACACAGTTTTTTTTTGTTATAAATATTGCTTTTGTTTGTACTGATTGAGCCAAGAATACCTTTAATGATTGTGAGATGAAGTGGAGTTTAAAATGACACATCTGGGACTTATCAGGTTTATACAATTTGGGTAACACTCATTAACCTTGCCCTAGTAACTAATATTCTTTGTTTTTTTTGCATTAGTTATGTAAGTTATTTTTTTTCTGTAAGTCTTGTCTCCTTTGTGTGGTAATGGGCTGGTGATGGCCAATAATTTAAGTGTTTTATTTTATGTTGACATTTTTGTGTGTGGTATGGGACTAATGAGGTTTGTTTCTTTTGTTTTGTAGTAATAATTTTTTTCAAGTGCTTAGTTGGTTCTGAATACACATTGGTGTATGATCAATAAAATTTTTCATATTTTCTTTAGTTACCTGTAAAAACTTGCCTGCGGATGCAGTTAACCTTGTAAGTGTTATTGTTGTTTCGTTGATTAAATTAGGCAAAGGACATTTTACTTTTCCTAAATCCTCCCACCATAAGCCGAAGAGTAAGTCGTTAAAAGAGGCAGACTGGCTATGCCCCAGAGATCTTAAAGGTGAGAACCCAGTTTCAAATTGGTAGGAGCTGCCTATCTGACATAATCTCAACCACACTAAAATTGGTAACTTGCTCACCTCATTTCTCTCATTCTTAGCAGTGCAGGTGGTGCTGAAGTCAAAGGATTTTTATTAAGGCCCTCTGGGTGGTTCTTACTGGCAGCTAAATCTCCCATCTCCACAACCAGCCACAGCTGCCGTGACCCCACTAACAGAGTATCCAGTAGGTGAGTAACGCAAACGCATCTTTACACAGATACACTTACCGGCATCACGCCCCCGTTTCAACGTGAACCCAACTCAAATGCACCCCACCGACCTCTTTCCCCAACCTCCACCTTTATAGAAAGAGATCTTTAATTAGCTTGATAACTATTTATATTAAGTTTAGTTTTATTAAGCATATTTATAAATGAGTAATTAAAATAAAGTAAACTAAGATGTTCATCGTTTAATATTCAAACTTAATTATTGGAAGGTTATGCTTAAGGAACATTAATTTTTCTGCCTTTTCTGCTGCCAGTCTGTTTCTCTTTTCATCATATATTAATCCAGCACTGCTAAATAATCTCTCGCTTGGTACGTTTGTTGGAGGACAGGCTAAATGTTTCCTTGCAAGTTTACTCAAGTATGGATAGATATTCTGCGTATTTTTCCACCAACTAATAGGATTGTCACATGCAGCCAGGCGTTTTTCTTGGTGATAGCTCTCGATCATTTTTACCTCATCTTTTGACATCGCGTAGGTCTCATCATTGCTGCTTGACTCAAGAAACAGAGACAGATTCTGTGATAGATTTGCTTGTTGAAGGTGTTGGTTCTGTCACTGAAACTTTTATTCTTTTGGTGGGTGGCGAAGCGACAGATTCAAGAGATTGAAGCTCTTCAACTGCTTTGCCAAGTGATGATTTAACTCGTTCTAATGTACTAGGTGAAAATAACTTAGCTTTGTAACGTGGATCTAAGTAGGTTGCAAGAGAGTAACTTCATACAAGAACAGCCTCTCGTCTTGTCGCTTGCATCACTTTTGCGCACAATGAATTAGTTCTATTAATATAGTAGAATTTGATAATTCCCGCTTATTAATGACATTTTATCTCAACAGTCCACATCCGCAGTCCAAAGTGCGGATGTGACCTACATCACTAGTATGTATATATATGGATGGTCTCAGGGGGGAAAATATGTCATCGCGGGTCTAAAGGATAGTTAAGTGGGAGATTCAAAATCTGAGGCATGGATGGGAGAGTCCTGGAAAGGTTGGACAATGGGCAGTCAGCTCCCAGCCAGTGTTCTCGCAAGTTTAACGGATCCCAAGATACAAGACTTTCAGTGCAAGAAAGAGGCCAGTTTTTTCCTGTAAATAGGCTGAAAAGGCCATTCTATACTGGTACCATATGGCCTATTTTATTATTTATTTATTTATTTTTATAATATATATCATTGCAAAAGTATACCTTATAATTAAATTGGCAATATCTATATTTAAAAAAAAAAAAAAAAAAAAAAACATCACTACTACCTACACAGAGCACTTGTCATTTGTTAGACTCAGACCTGAAACCTGAACAACCCTCATAGATGTTATTTATTTGCATTTCAGTAATATTTTTGGACAAGGTTCCACAAAGGAAACTTCTATATAAATTAAAAGCTCAAGATATTTGGAGTTGGTTATTAATTAGGTACAAAAATTGTTGGATGACAGAACAGAGTAGCTAATTCTAAATGGTCATGACTGGATGGCAGAAAATGAAAAGTGGGGTACCACAGGGGATCAGTGTTACGTCCATGACTGTTTTATATCCAAATATTATAGAGAAGGGAGTAGGTAGCAAAGTTTCTAAATTTGTAGATACTTTGCCCCTAGTTACAAACATAGAAAATTCTTATAAACTAAAAAAAAGATCTTGATTGAATTCCATAATCTATGTTAGAAATTGCAGTCTCATGCATTTTGATAGATATAAATGAAAACTTTAGTTAGGAGATGCAAGGAAACTGGTTAGAGGATATTAGACAGGAAAAAGATCTTGGCATTAGAGTGGGTCATCTAAAATTTTCTAAGCAGTGTTTAGAGAATAGAAATAAAGCAAATAAAATACAAGGTATTATTAAGAGCTTTTCCAGCCGTGTAAATATTGCCAGCCCAATATTATACAATAATATTAAAAATTACTAATTATTACAATATGAGATGTCATTCAGGTTAAAGCCAGAGGGAATTAACCTAACTAATCTGAATAAATGACATTTTCTGCCATTCAGATACCTGTCATTTGTGCACTTTTACAACCTTTATTAATAGGTTGGTTATGATTTATTGGATGTAAACTCCTATAACACTTTAATGTTTATCAATTTCAAGAGATAGTATATACAGAAACCTCTTACAAGGGTATCATGTGCCATCAGGCACACCATTCTCCCACTTCCACAAAATCCTGGATTTGCACTTGAAGGGAAACGTTAGTTACAAGAATAAGGAAGTCATCTGTAAATTATACAATTCTTATGTTAACCTCACTTAGAATACTGCATTCAAGTTTGGTCCCCTCACCTTACACATGATATTGATATGCTTGAAGGTGTGCAATGTAGGGAAACCAAGTTCATCCCTAACCTCAGAAGATTGGAATATAGGGAAAGATTAAAGGAACTGGGTATGTTTAGTTTTGAGAGAGATTTTGTTTGATGGGAGATATGATACAGATGTTCAAATGTTTAAGTTTGGACAATTTAGATGCAACTTTTTTATTATATTAGGGGCTGATGGAAAAACTCAAAGGTATGATAAGAAAATTAGAAAATGGACTTGTAGACTGGATCTACAAAAACACATCTTCAGTCAGTAGATTTTTGGAATGACTTGCCATATGATGTGGTAAATAGTAGCTCATAACACCTTGAAGTTGTACATCTTTGAGGAATATTGAATATCTGACATCATTGTGATAAAGAGACTCGTGTGTGCCAGTTTTGAGGAAAAAAAAAAATGAAATATAGTGAAAATCTTGTTAAACAGTGAAAAGTTAATACACAGCGACATACCAAAATACTGCCAATATATAAAACCTTTATTAGACTTTTTAACTCTGCATCTTAGTATTTAGTTGGTTCACCCTTAGCCCTGATTACAGCCTCCAATCTCATGTGGCTCATGCAACATCCATGTGGTTTGATGCTCATGAAAATGAAGTACTACCATGGCCAGCTAATTCTTCCAATCTTAATCTGATAGAAAGGTTCAAAAGTGTAAACCAGGAACACTCACTGAACTGAAGAGGCATTTGATGACAACCTGGCAATCAATAACTACAGAAGAATGCAAGAGGGTTGTTGACTCAATGCCACATCAATTGGAGGCTGTAATAATCAGGGTTAAGGATGGATCAACTTAATACTTAAACACAGTTAAAAAGTCTTCCACAAAAGTTTAATATATTGGCAGTACTTAATGAAATTTTACTTTTTTGGGATCACCTGAAGATCAGGGTCCCCAGCCTTCTTTAGTTAGCTTTATAAGGCTAACTAATGAACAGTGGTAGGCACGCGGAACGATTTTTGTAGCGCCGCAACCGCAACTCTGCTGAAATAGTTGCGCCACACGCGCAAGCGCAACCCTTTTCAAAAAGTTGCGCCGCAAGCGCAACCAAAAATGTTGCGCCACAACTTTTTGTGGCGCAACTGCCCACCTTTGCTAATGAAAATATCATGACCTAACCAATCATAAAGGGCGTACAGTTGACCTAACAATTGGTTAGGTTAGGTTGTGATATTTTTGTTAGTTAGCCTTATAAGGCTAACTAAAGAAGGCTGGGGGCCCTGATTTTCAGGCAATCCCTTTTTTGTAACATGACAAGATATTAGAATATTTTGGTATGTTGCTATGCATTAACTTTTCACTATTTAATGAGGTTTTTGCTATATTATATAACAAAGTATTATCAAGGTCATGAGTGCATTTGACAGTGCCGTACCTATTCAATTTTTTGGGTCCAAAGTCGTGTTATTATAGCCTAATTAACTAATTATAATTAACCATCATAACTATATAAAATATAAAAACAAAGTATATTTACACTAACCTACAATACCCTTCCAAGAGTCAAGAATTTCATAATAGACCTAGTTTCTATTCCTAGCCAATATACAAATTACTTTTATTTTTACAATAGACCTAGGCCTATTTGTTAGTTTAATAAAGTAACCTAGCATTTAAACCTATTTAATTTCCTGGTTAAATTTGCATGATACCTCAGTCACCCATTACAAGAGCATAATTTTCTTTGAATATTAATTTATTTTAATTTAGACTACTTAGTTTGAAAATTAAGTTAGAGTCCTTAGTTCTCTAGTTTTTAAAACAAAGAAATTAAATTCTCTAAATTTTTTTGAATGTAAAAATTAGTAATATTGAAATTAAAATTAAATAGTAACTGCACCCTTCTTATAAATTATAGGTTCCTTAAAACTTTTTTACTTCACCTTAAAACTACTACAGAAAGTGTTTCTGAAACTTGGTAAAATATAGTGCGCACACACACACACCAAAAAACTGTTTCAGTTAGTTTTTCTTTCCATTTCAGTGTTTTAGCTCTCATTTAAAGAAGATAGTGTGAATTGGGTATAAGGTGAACATTGAAAATAAAAAAATTAATGCTTTTATGCCTACTTCAACTTAAGGCAAAAAATAATCTTTAGAGATCTTTAAATTAGGTTTTTCCATCTCAGTATTCTCTCTCTTCCCTTTAATATCCTATAAGAAGCTTATACAGCAAGGCTAGATAATGACTGTTTATGGCTTAATGAGTTTAAATGACTATGTAGGCATTACGGTATGTGTAGCCATCATATCTATAGTACTTTAATCCTTCACCTTAATGGTGTATAACTAAGTTTTTTATATTCGGCATTTTGAAAAAGTAGGCCTACCTCTTTCTGAAACACGTGGATCAGCAGCATTTTCTTTATTAGCACCTTTAGTGATTTCAGATTTCAGACTCCTTGTTCCATGAATCTGTCTTACATTCCTAATAAAGGTTGCTCTCTGAATGCGAGCAACATAAAATGGATTCATTCTGAGTAGCATTAACTGCAGTTATTTAAACTGATTATAGTTACACACAGATTGTGAATATATCTGACTTAGTGAAATCTGAAAAATCAAAAGTGAACAAAAAATTGAACATTATATCTATTTAAATACAAGAGCATTTTGTACATGATATTAGCCTATAAAAGGCATACCACTAAGATTTTCTACATTTATGACTAGCTAACTTGTTTTAGCTTATGATCTAATGGGATTAAATCTGAGCTAAAGGCTTAAGGGCTCCTTCACTCCCCTACAGTATAGGTGTGGAGAAAAAAATGCCACTCAATGGGATGAACCAATGCCAAAGAAAAAACTTCATGCTACCTAGACTTAATTCCTCCATGCCAATAAATGATCATGATGCAAGTAAAAAATATCGTACTGGTGTAAAAATAATTCTAACACTCATTTTTGCGTACCGTACAAGGTCAACTTTTATAACATGCTACTGTAGGCCTGTTCAAAAATCAACTTTTTCTTATTTTCATAGGTTTCTGTACATTTTCCCATGCTTTTTGACCTGAAAAAGCCAAAAATCACAACTATTTTGACCTAGGATGTTGGGAAGCATTGCCGCATGGAGCTTTAAATTTTCTGCCTTGAAATCGGCCAAAGCGCCAATTCCAGGGTCCCTTGAATTATGTTTTGCACTTTAACTTTTGATCTAAACAAGATAGAGCAACAAATTAAGTATCAAATGAAAGAGCATAAAATTAATAAATAATAATAATAGATAATTATTATTATTAATTATTATTAATTATCATTATTTTTCAGGAAACAACAGAAACTCAATCAGAATCTAGAAAACTATCTACAAGTTACAACTTCATAATGGCATTAAGCAAGGAGCTGAGGGAGCTGAGGAGCTCCGTGGGCACACAGTTGATATCTCAGAACCTCCACGTACTGTCCACAGGCAGGTGTCAACTGGGCCATCTACCAGATCTCACTGAAACTTTCCTGGTTGGATACCCTTCAGCTTTTATCAGTGGTTCCCAGCTTCCCACCAACAGACAGGCGTACCAGTATTTCCTTAATCTTCAGAATTTACCGGAAAATGCAGGGAGGCCCATGGTTCAAGATCTTGCATATGAAACAGTTGAATCTATCATCCCATTCTGGCAGATGGCTAGGATCAAGACAATGACCAAGTACAACGCAATGCTCTTCATGAAACTACATGAGAAACATCGTGCTCTGGTGAAAAGCAAAGGAAGAGCAAGTAACCCTGGAGGAAAAAGAGGAGCATTTGTGCTGGAATTAGACAGCCTGTTCAATATAGGAGCTCCAGATGCAATCCAGGAAATACAGAACAACAGACTGTTATCCAGAGAGAAGAAAGATGAGGATATTAGGTTCTACGAAGACCAAAAGACTGAGAGGAAAGGTCATATGTCTGGTCATGACAAGATTTTTGAGACAAGATCCCTGCAGCAAGCAGCGAGGAATGAAAGACTGCAGCATAGACAAGAACAAGATAAAACTAATTACTTTGAACGTTACAAAAAGTTTTAAGTTTTACTCCATTGCGATATTTAGCATGTACTTAACAATTACTGTCTTAACATGTTGTACTATTTTACAGCTGCAGCAGAACAAGAGGCAGTTGTTCATGTGGATGACATTACCTGGGGTGACTCAACTGACAATGACGCTAACACAGAGGACATGGATTACACTAGGCAACAAAGATTCTGTTACAGAAGACCAAATAGGTGCTCCTAGCTAATTTCAGTATGCTGATTTCAAATCTATAATTAGATTTTTTCTATCACGTCTAGATTTTGTGTAAAATGCAAATCACTTTTAGTAAAATTTTCTACCACATCCAGATTTTGGTTTTAAACGGCTTAATGCCAGTAATATGAAACTTGCTTTTCAAGGTTAAAGCAATTTTTTTTGCCAACTATATACAAATTCGAACAATTTTGATAAATAAAATTTATCCCGAGTTGGCAACACTGAGTCAAGGGCATAGTAACGGGCAACGGCCCAACGGTCAGTCGCTACGTGACAGTCAAGCAGAACGTTGTTGAAGCTCTCTGCTGATGAGCAAGTGACAGGTTGTGGTGACTTGTGTGTTTTTATAGCATTTGTTTTGTACTACGGTGTGTATTTTTTTTATTTTGCACATCGTAATAATTACTTTCTACATTTTTTCAGATATTGTATGGTAATTCAAAATGGCATCAAATAGACGTGCTTGTGTATATCACCCAGACAACTTCTGCTTTGTCTGTGGACAATATACACCTAAGCCACAACGTAGAAACATAACAACAAAGATTAAACTTGCCTACAAGTGTTATTTTGACTAAGTTAGGAGACCAACAGAGGGACTGGGCACCACATATTTGCTGTGCACAGTGCAATGCAATGTTAATAGCTTGGATGAATGGTAAAAGAAAAGCTATGCCGTTCTCAGTCCCCATGGTTTGGCGTGAGCGAAAAATCACTTCAATGATTGTTATTTTTGTTTGACAAAGATTGCTGGTTTCACAAAGAAAAACAAATCAAAGATCACGTACCCAAACTGCGAATCAGCAATGAAACCAGTACCACATGATGAAACAAATCCACCACCAGTTCCACCAGCAATGATAACAGACAGCAGTTCATCTGAAGATTCTGCTAGTGATATAGAAACAGGGAAAGATGGCATATATGTTCCAGATGCAAATATTTCCCCACATTTGTTAAGTCAAGCGGAGTTAAATGACTTAGTGCGCGATTTGGAATTACCAAAAGAAAAGGCAGAGTTGTTGGTTCAAGACTTCAAGAATTTAATCTTCTCCAACCAAACACCAAAGTTTCCCATTTCCGCCATCGCCATTTGCAGTTTTCATCATTTTACTTACAGGAAGAAAACGTTTGTTTCTGCCACGATATCAGTGGTCTGATGCAAGGGATTGGCTGTCGCTATGATCCAAAAGAATGGAGACTGTTCATTGACTCTAGTAAAGCTAGCCTTAAAGCTGTATTACTGCACAACGGCAATGAAAAACCTTCAATACCTGTAGCACATGCCACTGGCCTTAATGAGACTTATGAATCGATGAAACTGCTGCTAAGACTCATCAAATATAAGGACCACACACGGAATATTTGTGGCGACCTTAAAGTTGTATCATTACTTCTTGGGTTACAGTTGGGCTACACAAAGCATATGTGCTTTTTGTGTCTATGGAACAGCAGAGATGACAAGAACCACTACAAAAAACATGATTGGCCATCTAGAACTGAACATCATGTTGGTAAATACAATGTGAAACACCCAGCACTTATTGACCCTCAGAAAGTACATCTTCCACCACTTCACATTAAACTTGGCCTTATGAAAAATTTCGTGAAGGGTATGGATCATCAAGTAGTGGTTTCCAATATTTAAAGGATAAATTCAAAGGAATATTGACAGATGCTAAGCTAGAAGCTGGAGTTTTCACTGGACCACAGATCCGCAGTGTCATCCACGACTCATCGTTTCCATCTAACCTAAATGAGAATGAACTAGGAGCATGGACATCTTTCGTTGAAGTTGTCAAAAATTTTCTTGGAAACCACAAAGCTGAAAACCACCGTAAACTCGTAGAAAACATGCTTAAATCTTATGAAATAATGGGATGCAAAATGTCTTTGAAAATTCATTTTTTACATTCTCATCTTGACTTCTTCCCGGCCAACCTTGGGGCTGTAAGTGACGAGCATGGTGAGCGCTTCCACCAACAGATCTCAGTTATGGAAAACAGATACCAAGGTAATTTCAACCCAAATATGATGGGAGATTATTGTTGGTTCCTGCAGAAGGAGAGCTCGTCATCCTACAAGCGACAAAGGAAGAGGACACACCAAAGTTTCACTTAAGAACAGGAATTTGCCTTTCAGTAGTAACAACAAAATACTAACGCGCTTTGGGTGGATGGTTGGGCGCAGGGGTGGTAACTCCGCCAGCGGAATTCCGCTGTCTGTCTTAAGCCAGAATAAAGGAGGAAAGACATCCCTGTTCACTAAGTATTTAAGTATGCTTAACATAAAACGTGGCACGGAAAAGTAGCTTAGACGGCTTTCGTAATAGAAGCGGGTGAGAAAAAAAATGAAAAATAGGGGTTTTCGGTTACATAAAATCTGGACGTGATAGAGAAATTTTGATATCAGATCTGAAATCAGCATCAGCGCTTTAGTAGGAATCAGTAGTTCACGTGTCTGTAACAAAAAAAAGTTGAAATTTGTTGCCTAGTGTTACCATCAGCCTCGTCCTGGATGTTCTCACCATCAAGACTGTGACTAGTGTGACTTTGACGTTTCCAAGGAAGGTCATGGAATGTGATCATCTGCAATACAGCTGATCATCTTGGTTTATCAGACAATCAAGTTACTGCCATGGTTTCTGCCACCTTGAAAGCTGGAGGGGCTGATCTGGATAACTTCGTCATCTCAACCTCAACAACACGTCGCAACAAGAATGCTGTCCAGCTATAATATCAGCCAGTCACATGTCCAAGTTTTGTGAAAACCCCCCACAGTACACTACCTTACACTGGGATGGAAAGTTGCTCAAAGGTGTCTTGGGCAGTGAACCTGGAAGTACCTCAGAGACTTTAGCTGTGCTAGTGTCTGGTCCACCTTCATACACTGAAGGAAAGTTATTGGGAGTACCTGTCATCGACAATTCTTCTGGCACAGCTCAGGCTGAGGCTTCAATGGATTTACTGAAGACATGGGAACTTACGGATAATGTTACTGCCCTTGTTTTTGACACTACATCCAGTACAGTGGAGTTCACAGAGGAGCTGCCAAACTACTAGAGAAAATGCTGAACAAAAAGGTGTTTTATCTGGCCTGTCAACATCACATCCTGGAAATCCTAGTAGGAGCAGTTTGGGAGAAGCTGTTTGGGAAGGTGAAGGGGCCAGATAATCCCTGGTTTGAGCATCTGAAGGATGTTTGGACGGACTTGTCCAAGGAAAACCCAAAGATGCTGGCTATCAACAGCAAATGGCTGAAGGAAAAGAACAGTGAAGAAATACTCCAAGACATTCTAACAGCAGAAAGGCTTCCAAGAGCCAACTATAGGGAAATGGCTGAACTGACAGTCATTGTTCTTGGAGGAACACCTCCTCGAGGTATTCACTGGAGTCGACCAGGCGCCATTCATCAGGCTAGATGGATGGCCAGAAACCTGTACTCCATGAAAATGCTGATGTTCGCAGATCAGCTTGAGTATGACGAAGACACTATCAAAGCTGGAAAGACTCAACACCTTCCTTGCGCTGTTCTACACTCCTGTATGGATGATGTCAATGCCTGCTGCAGATGCTCCTGTGAATGATCTAAGTCTAATCCAGGACATGTTGAAGTACAAGAAGACTGACCCAGAGCTTGCTGATGCAGTACTTAAGATGGAAAACCACAAATGGTACCTGACGCAGGAAGTCGTGCCATTTGCCCTGTTCAGCAGTAGATTGAGTGACACATTGAAGCACGACATTGCTGCCCAGTTACATGCCACTGAGAAGCCAGACAGCTTCAGAACAGGAAAGCCTCTATTCCAGAGTGTCACAGCTAAGACCACCCTGGTTGATCTCATTGGCCCAGAATCACATTTCCTGCTGGACACACTGAACATTGGATCCGAGTGGCTTCTGGAACCTGTCACGTCTTGGCCACAGAATGAGGACTACAGAAAAGCGTTGGACTATGTTAAGAATCTGAAAGCGGTGAATGACATTGCTGAATGTGGTGTCAAGATGATGAACGACTTTGCAAATGTCATAACAACAGATGCCAAGTAAAGGGACTATCTCCTTCAAGCTGTGGAGTTCAACAGACGCCACTTTGACAGCTTCAAGAAACAAACTCTCAACAACTGACTGTGTAAATGTCATTATGAAATTATCATGTAATGCTTTCACTTCTTGATCAATTTGACTTGTGACAAAATGTTAATCTCAAATTTGTGTCATAAATAAGGCGCCTTGTCTGCCTTGAGTGTGAGAAAACAAATTTGTGATATTTCTGAAATCTTTGTATGTACCAATATGCCATTTCTTGTTCCAAGACTATCATAATTGTATAAGTTAGAAAGAGGATTAAAAACACTTTAATTTGGTGCCTATTTTGTTGCTCTATCTCGTTTAGATAAAAAGTTATAGTGCAAAACATGATTCAAGGGACCCCAGAACTAGTGCTTTTGGCCGATTTCAAGGCAGAAAACTTAAAGCTCCATGCGGCAATGCTTCCCAACAACCTAGGTCAAAATGGTTGTGATTTTCGGCCTTTTCAGGTCAAAAAGCATGGGAAAAAGTACAGAAACCTATGAAAATAAGAAAAAAAGTTGATTTTTGAACAGGGCTAATGCTACTGTACATAATATTCATGCAGAGCTTGGAGAATAAATTAATTTTTTACTTTTTTCCATTTCATTATTTAATTTTTGCTAAAGTAATTTCCAGTTCAATAATATCTTCTCATACTTCATGACTCATTTCTTTTATGATTATAAGAGTAAATAAATGAGAAAAATAATTAGGTAATCTTGTTCAATTCTGTAATGTTCATATATATATATATATATATATATATATATATATATATATATATATATATATATTATTATATTTTTTTTTTTTTTTTGTAAAAGATGAAGTTATATCTTGCCAAAACTAAATTAACAATTTTAAATTTTAAGCATTTAATTTTGGTTCATATGAATGTTTAATTTTAATTCATAATAAAATGCACATTTCAATTACCATTTTTAGTTGATTCAGCAAATCATAACATCAGATCTGTCAATATGCTGTTTAAGAGAAAAATGTGCCTTCATCTTCAAATATCTTATTTGTCAGTATGTTATTACAGCAAAAATTTGCCTTTATCTTCAAATATTTTACAACAGAATTCACCCTATTGAGAATCATAAAAACAAGTCAAATAAAATAATGACATCACTAGCTTTGATAGTATATAAACAACTTTTCAAATTTATTCTGGTCCATCTGATCTGACCTAGAGGCTGAAAGCATACCCTGTACTACACTGCATTCGCACTTATTAAGCAGATTACATTTTATCCAATGTTTTCAATGAAATTTGTAGCAAGTAATCACTATACAGGGTGTCCCATAAGTCTGGCATCAGAGGAGAAATTCATATTTTTCTATTTCTACAAACCATAATTCATTTCTCTCTTTCTACAGGCCATAATGTCTGAGCAAGGAAGAATGAATCCAGATAATTCTACTCATAGGAAATTGGAGTCAAAGAGAGGCCACTGCTGAATTTAACAGACTGCATCCAGACTGTGAGCCAATAACACAGAGTTGTGTTAGCAGACTTGTTGCAGTCTCTTTGACTCCAATTTCCTATGAGTAGAATTATCTGGATTCGTTTTTCCTTGCTCAGACAGACAGACATGGCCTGTAGAAAGAAAAATATGAATTATGGTCTGTAGAAATAGAAAAATATGAATTATGGTCTGTAGAAATAGAAAAATATGAATTTCTCCTATGATGCTGGACTTATGGGACACCCTGTATATAGCAGCAGTGATGGTATTCATTTCGATAAAATATTTTAATTAAAATAATTCTCATTTTATTGAAAAATGTAAAATATTGTGTTCCGAATTATTAAGCAAGTATTCTATTTATGGATCTAAATGGTGAAAATGGGTAAGAAGGATTTAACTAACTGAGAAAAGGAAAATAGTCAAGTTACTCACTGAAAATATAAAATCTATTGAAATTGCGAAGCAGTTTGGCAGAGCTTATCGAACTGTAAACAAGTTTGTAGTGGAGGGTACCAAATTGAAGCAGTGAAGTGATAAAGGAGCTATAAGAAAAGTGACAGGGTGGCAGATATCTGTAATCAAGCGCAAACTGTAAAGCATCCATTGTCCTTAAGTAAGAGAGGTTTTTGAGCAGGCTGGCGCACACAATGTACCAAGAACATCTTGATGTGGAGTCCTCCAAACAATTGGCAAGACGTGTAAACCTACGATTCAGTCACCATTAACACCCAGGTACAAGAAGCATCGTGTTGAATGGGCACATCAGTACATGAAAACAGATTTTAATACTGTATTGTTAACCGATGAATGAAGAGCATCCCTCGAGGGATCTGATGGTTGGTCAAGAAGATGGATTGCTAAGGGTCAATCTCTACCATGGAATGAGGTTTTCTTTTAGAAAGTTTGTGTAAGACTGGGCATTCATTTTTCCACCATCAGGCACTCTGTATGGGACAGCTACTTCATTGCCTATCAATCCTGCCCAAAACATGACTACCTCCACCTTGTTGGTATCTTAATCTTGATGGGAGAAATTGACTCTCAGCAATCCATCTTCTTGACCAAACATCAAGTCCCTCAAGGGTTGCTTTTCATTCATCAGTGAACAATACAGTATTAAAATCTGTTTTCACGTACTGACACACCCATTCAACACACTGCTTCTTGTACCTGTGTGTTAATGGTGACTGAATTGTAGGTTTACATGTCTTGCCAATTGTTTAGAGGATTCCACATAGAGATGTTTTTGAGCAGGCTGGCATACATAATGTAGCAAGAACCTCTTTACTCAAGAACAATGGATGCTTTGCAATTTGCACTTTATTACAGATATCTGCCACCTTGGAGCTTTTTTATAGCTCCTTTATCACTTATGTAATATTGCTTTATATTACATACAGTAAAGTTTTATTTACATAAAACATTGTTTTTTTGTAATATTACTGGTTTTTATTAGTGCTTGATGCAAATCATTGTTTAATAATACGTATTAATAAAAAACTTTTTTGGTATTAAGGATATTTTACACTGCCATCCTTAAGTTTTTGGAACCAATTAGCCATTTTACATTGAAAATGTATCTCATTGTTTGTGATTCGTGATGTTTTTATCAGTCCTAATTAATCATAAACAAGGGCCCACTGTATATATATTCATTTATTTACTCATTCATTAGCCCAGCCATTTTCCAGTGCACTGGAGTAGGCTACCAACTCACCTCCGAAATCCTGTAAAGCTGTAATGTAACCATGTCTTGTAGCAATCATGTAAATTAAGATCTAATGATGTATTTGGAAATGTTTTAAATACATTTTTACAGTAATGTATTTACTATTTAATTACATTCCTTTTACATACATCTTATTCAATTACAGTCCTCACCACTGTTCAGTATTTATTATTTAAATACACTCAAAAGTATTTACACTCATCTCCAACTATGATCTACATCAGGTTTTGGGTTAAAACCCAATGAAGATGTGGAGAATTACCTATAGCTAGCAAGTAGAAAAATAAAAAATATGCAAGGAAACTGAAATTTTCCAGGGTGACATTGGCAAAAATATTACAGGAAACATTTCAGTTTCTGTAGTTGGCAACACTGCCATAATTTTTGTTTCAGAAATTTGCAAACAAAAAATTATAAAAATACTTTGATATTGGTTAGTTAAAGTATTTTAGCAAAAAAATTATAAAGTATATTTACAAAATCAAGTATTTCTTGTTAAACAAAATATAAAATAAAGAGTAATAATAAACTTAATATAAATAAATTAAGTAAAAAAATGCTTATTTTTGTAAACAATTTCAATATCTACAAAAAATGGACTCAATGGTGACTGTTCTCGACACTAAAACCAATGTGCAAGTTAACACAGCAGAGGAAGAAAAACCCATGCATAAAGTGTGCATTGGACTGCAACCTACATGCATTAAGATGTGATAAAATGTAGACCATGTGATAAATGCAGACTATGGGTACACTACAGTAGTAGTGAACTACCTATTTATTTTATCATCCTTCAAAATTCAAAGAAAATTCTCATGCTTTAAATGGGCTTGTCAAATTTGTGATGACTGATAGGCAATTGAAGAGCTTAAAGTAGAATTGGCAGGAGAGAGTTACAGGAGGAGAAATTATCATTGCCAATATAGAGCTTGCTGAAAAAGTGAGAAACCCTCAGGATGAGACCCTAGAGGGGTCATTCCAGCTCAATTGGTACAGGGGTGGTCGGGTGACCATCTCCGACTTTCTTCAAATTTTCAGGGTTGATTCATACACCATTCAATAGCTTAAATCTAAAATTTTAGCTTCCTCAGTCAAAAACTTTTAATTTTATGGTCGCTTAAATGGCCCCCACCTTCGACAAAAAATGCCCATGTTGGGCTTGATTGGCCAATGCCTTCATTTTGAGAGGCCTTGAAAAGGTGTCTTCTAATAGGAGTAGAAGCTTCAAATTTGTCATGCCAATACAACTTCTGGTGGGCTTTTCAATTTTGCAAGCTAAAAGGCTGTGGAACAAATAGTTTCTAAGTTACAAGGGCTTAAATATGGCTCCATTTTGAAGCTTGCATCAATTCCTCCCACTTTTACGACTACCATTTTCAAAAGTTTTAGTTCTACCTACATCAATCACAGCTGTTTTAATACTCCTAATAGTCTTTATAGGTTGTAAATTTATGAGTGAAATAAAAAAAAATAACCAAAAAAAGATTTATTTCTATTTTTTAAAATTTCTAAAAGTTGATATTTTCACAAAATTTGCAAAATTAACATCAACTTTGGGGCTTAATATAAAGGTATCTGAAATTAGTCAGAGTTGATACTTCTAGTAAAGAAAGATACACATGTGTAATAAAACATATTAAGGAATAGATCTCAACTCCTCCATATAGTTTTGGTGATTCAAAGAAAAGTGCTTTTTGTGGAAAATCTCAAATTTTTGCAAAATTTGTAAATTTCTATTTATGAGACTGAATTGTAATTTTACTTCCATTTTATTACTTAAGTTGATTTACAATTGTAATATGTAAATAAGTCTAAAACATACAAGAAATTTAATGTCTGTCAAAACAACCAGCGACTTGAAGGGCTCTGGGTAGCTCATTTCGCTTTGTATATTCTTATAAATGTAAAACATGATGGTTAATCATTAATGTCCAGGCCTATTTTATAGATTATGATCTTTTATTTTCAGAAAATTTAACGAGCAATTAACTTAATTTTACTGCCTATAATAATAGCTTATTCTAATCAAGAATCAAAGTGCAGCTTTGGTATGTACTTGGATGATCCATGTCATGAACACAGACTCACCAGGAAGGTGGGTATGTATACCTTACATGAGCTGACAGATGAAACAAGGAAACTGCTATTGTGGAGAACAAAAGCAACTGTAATCAACCCAAATAGTGCTACTGTATGCTACCACTATGAAAAAATGTTTGGAATGCATTACCAACAAATACAACGTAGCTGCCAAGATCCATGGAGAAATCATTGAAAGATAAGTAAATATAGGTACTAATATATTTATATTTCATAAAGAAGGTTATATTGTAAATTGTAACCTAAATTAGCTATTTAATTTTAATAGGGTAGGCTATATACTGTGCTACTGAATGCATATGTTTTGAATATTTTATACGAATAGCCTATAACCAAATGTTGAGGTTTTAAAATTATTTTCCAGTGTGTTTAGAGTTTATATTACCCTACTTTATTTGCAGAATCACTACAAATTATTGACAAAGACATAGCAACTAGACTGAATCTGATACCAAGACAGAAACTTTGCTCAACATGCTTCTCTAGAGCCAAGACGATTGAAGATGAAAAAGATTCGGGTAGTGATGAATATGTTCCAGAAGAAATAGTTAAGGAGACATTTGACAAAACATTAGGTTCACTAGAATGCTCACCCATTAAGTATATAAGAGCAAGAGATCGAAAGTTTTATGCGAAAAGGAAACTAAAGCAAATTGAAACATCAACAAAATCAAAGCTGTCAAAAGTACTTCATATGAAGCCTAGCATTTTGGATGAGGAAGCGGAGAAACCTAGAGAGTGAGGAAGAAAAGTGTTATCAGCATATGATAGAGGAACTGAAAGAAAAGTGTAAAACTAGTACCAGACAAGAAAAGATACAAATTCTAACACTCCTTCCAATTGGTAAAACCTGGTCCAGAGAAAGAATTATGAAAGAATTTGAAGTGTCAGCCAGAATGGTTAATGCTGTGAGGGCCTTAAAGAGAAAAGGTATCCTTCCTATAATGAGAAATAAAAAGAGTAGCAAAGGTATAAGTGATGAAATAAAGGAGTGATAGAATTTTTCCAAAACAATGAATATACTATAGAATGCCCTGGTAAAAAAGACTACAAATCAATAAAAACACCACAAGGGAAGGTTCACAAGCAGAAAATACTGTTGTTGACAAATATCAGAGAATTATATACGCTTTACAAAAAATATCCAAATGACAAAATCTCCAAATCAAAGTTTTTTGAACTGAGACCAAAATGGTGTAGTATGGGTATGGGGAGTAAAGGATCACACAATGTATGCAATTATGAAATACACCAGAACTTTAAACTTTTATGCGAATCACTCCCAGTCAAAGTAGAATTAAGTGTGTTACTAGGGAAAATAGTCTGCAACACTGAAACCAGAAACTGCATGATTAATAACTGCAAAACATGTCCTGGTTTAAATGAATTACAGGATTGGCTTCTTACTATTTTTGAAAACAATGATTATGACATGGATGATGAGGTTTCCTTTAAGCAGTGGCTTCATACAGACCATACCCAACTGGTCACAATGACAAAAAGTGTTTCGAAAGTAGTAGAAGACATGTGAAAGTGCAAAAAAGTTGAAAGTACACCATTTCATAGCAAAAGCCCAATCAAAATATTTGTCCAACTGTAAAGAAAACCTCAATGATTCTACAGCATTAGTGCTTGACTTCTCTGAAAACTAAATAGTTTTATAATTCAGGATGCCGTACAAGGGCATCACTGGGACAATACCCAGATTACCTTGCATCCGGTAGTCTGCTATCAAAAAGTTGATGGTGAACTAAAAGTTACAAATTTTTGTGTAATATCAGATTCACTTATACACAACACAACTGCAGTTCATTCTTTTTTATATGAAGCCTTGAAATTACTTAAAAGTCAGAATCCTAAACTAAAACATATTTGTTACTTTAGCGATGGCGCAGCAAGTCAATATAAAAACTATAAAAAAATCATTAATTCAGTGTTACATGAAAAAGATTTCCAACTAACATGTGAATGGAACTTTTTTGCCACCTCTCACGGAAAGAGCCCCTGTGATGGTGTTGGTGGCACCGTCAAAAGGTTAGTTGCCCGGGCAAGTCTACAAGCAACAAGTAAAGGTCACATCACATCAATCCAAGAGATGTTCGATTGGTGCAAATCTAATATTAATGGTATAAAGGGTGTCAGGAAATGATTCCCCCCCCTCTGTACAGAAGAAACAGGAATAGAAAAAAATAGACAAAACCACGCGAAAGCGTTTAATTTTGAATAAAAAACACTTTTTAATATCGGGTGTTGCCCCCATTTGCAGCTCTGATGGCCATTAATCGACAGGGGTATGATCCCAGAAGTGTCTCAAAGAGATCGGTATCATGACTCATTTCTTCAAGGACTTCGTTGATCTTTGCAGTCATAATTTCTGTTGAATACCGATTCTGAATGTGTTGTTCCAGCATTAAGGACTCCACCCGATCCTTCATGATGGATCCGACATGTTCACAGACATTAAGATCGGGAGAATTGCAAGGCCATTCATTATTTCTGAAAAAATCAATGTTATTGTCCTTAAGCAGTTGTTGAGTCGCAAGTGCTTTCATACAGGGGGCTTTGTCGTGAAGAAAGGTTGCCTGTTCAACATCCAAAACACACTCCGGGTCTTTCAAAAATGGAATTACACGTTGGGCTAAAATTACATTTCTAAAATAAGGCCCATCCCAACTGGTTCCTCTTGGTTTGATAACCCAGATGAGCTTCTGAATAGAGAACATAATGAAAACACCCACACATGCTGGATTTTTTACTATTTCTCGATACTTCTGGTCGTCTGGGACTTCATCAGTTGTTGCCCAAACCCAATCATTCTGAAAATTTGGTTTTCTGGAGACAAACGAAGAATTCATCGCTCACAACCAAGTGAAGGAAATCATCTTCCATCCATTCCTCAAGATAATCACAAAACCATAGCCGATCTTCAATATTAAGATCACTCTTCCATGGCTTAGCTATTTCATGCCAAGCACTCAAGCCTTGGCAAACTCGAAATTGATGCACAAGTTGCCGATTGACTATCTTACCACGACGGATAAGTATCTCTTTCACTACCTCAGAGCAGCTCTTCTTTCGGCGCCGTGATGCAGCAAGCACAATGTCTTTCGATTCTTCAGATAATTTCTCCAGTCTTCCTCCTCGAAATTCTGTTTCACAATCTTCAGGATTCTTATTCCAATTCCTTTTGACAAAGTCTTCTGATCTTTTTAATCTCTCAGCCACCCAGTGTCGAGTTATGAAAGTTGCATCAGCTTCCTTTGCTTCACGAAATGTGACAGCTCAATGTGGTCAAGAACTCACTTTTTCTCTGAATCGTTCAAAATAGATGCCATGGTTTCTGTGGGGAAAAAAATGGTAAGAATTAAAATCACAGGAATAGAATATAATGGTTTTTATTCAGATTTTAACGCTCTTTCAAGTGATCTTGCCGGTTTTTATCTATCTCTTCTAGTTTTAGCTCTACAGGGGGGGGGGGAATCATTTCCTGACACCCCGTACAATTTCTGTACATTGATTCAGCTAAAATTGAGGAAAATGCTAATTTATTTGTTAGAAAAAAGGTATTCCTTAATTAAGACAATCCCAGGAACCCGTTCATATCACTGCTTTAGACCTTCATCAACAGGCATTAAACTGTACAAAATTTCTAGTGATGAAAAATTTCTTTAACATACAACTTTCCTTCCTCACTGCTACACAAGAAAATGTGGCTTACCAATATAAACCTGGTACATATGTGGCCTATTTCTATGAAGGTGACTGGTTTGTTGGAAACATAGTTAAAGTGTGTGATACTGAGAAGGATCTATTAGTAAATTTCATGAAAAAGAATCCTTTTAAATGGCCTGAACAAGAGGACGTTTGCTGGATTCCATTCCAACATGTTTTGCGTTCAATTGAACCACCTACAGTGGCTGGGAAAATGGGGAGACAAACAATCATTTGATAACTTGTACTATCTAAAATTGAGGAGTATTTAAAAAAAAGCCTAAGTAACTACAGACCTGTATCAAGCTGAATAATAAATTGCCAATTTATGGCTGAGAGGCCATGGAGTGTTGAAGACAATCAGACTTAAAGCCTGAGTACAATAATAAATTCCTGAGTCAGTGTCTAAACATAAGTTATTAGCTATATATAAGTTTACATACGAATTTACATAAAACAACATATTAAAAAAAGAATATGAACTTATAGCCAATAATTCACATGCTTAAAAACTCAGGAATTCATTATTGTATATAGCTAAGTACTGTACACTTGTATTAAGGGAAGTAATACAACAAAGCTACTTAAATTTAAGGTTTTGTACTGAAAATGGTGGTTACTGCTAGTTTATCTGTACTAACTGCATAATTTAAATTACTAGGAAGAGCTTAAAGAGCAGTAGAACACGGTTCTACATGATTTACTTGGGTAGATCCAAGTATTGAGCCTACAAGCTGGTCCATCTGTTGTGTTAACTGCAAATGTAGTAATAATCTAGGTATATACTGAATAGCCAAAACTATATGAATGAGTTGAGTTGAGATCTATTCCTTAATATATATTTTTGTACACATGTATCTTTCTTTACTAGAAGTATCAACTCCCTGACTAATTTTGGACACCTTTATATTAAGCCCCAAAGTTGATGTTAATTTTGCAAATTTTATGAAAATATCAACTTTTGGAAATTTTAAAAAATAAAAATAAATCCTTTTTGGGATATTTTTTTTATTTCACTCATAAATTTACAACCCATAGAGACTATTAGGAGTATTAAAACAGCTGTGATTGATGTAGAACTAAAACTTTTGAAAATGGTAGAGTCATAAAAGTGGGAGGAATTGATGCAAGCTTCAAAATGGAGCCATGTTTAAGCCCTTGTAACTCAGAAACTATTGTTCCACAGCCTTTTTGCTTGCAAAATTGAAAAGCCCACCAGAAGTTGTATTGGCATGACAAATTTGAAGCTTCTACTCCTATTTAGAAGACACTTTTCAAGGCCTCTCAAAATGAAGGTGTTGGCCAATCAAGCCCAACATGGGCATTTTTTGTCGAAGGTGAGGGCCATTTAAGCAACCATAAAATTAAACATTTTTGACTGAGGAAGCTAAAATTTTAGATTTAAGCTATTGAATGGTGTATGAATCAACCCTGAAAATTTGAAGAAAATCGGAGATGGTCACCCGACCAACTTTCTGAAATCTGTACCAGTTGAGCTGGAATGACTCAGAGGGGTAAAACCAAGCAAAAAGGACACCAAAAGAGAACAAGAATAGGAAATAGACATTAAAACCTTCAACAAAGTTTATAACCTCACTGTACACCATCACCAAAAATCCCAAAAGTGAAAACAAGAAACCACTATGCATGATAATAAAAACCCACTCTAATAGACAGTTTATTTCCACAACAGTTTCAATACCTACTGGCATCCTCTTTGGGTGGATACAGAAAAGGATGCCAGTGGGCATCGAAACTGTTATGAAAATAAACTGTCTATTAGAGTGGGTTTTTATCATCATATTTTGACCTTCACACAGAAAAAAAGTTTTTTGCATTTAAGCCAGTATGCAAGTATTACACAAGAGGCTTGTGTAAATATGGACTTAAGGGAAGAGAATGCCCATTTGCTCACTGACCACTCTGCAAAATATTTATGAATGATGGTAATGGCATTTCTGGATGCAGATCCAATACAAGATGCCCTTATCTTCATCCTCAAATTCACCAGAGCTCATGGTGAGAAAAAAGTTGTTTTAAAGAGAACTGCAATTTGGCCCACCTGACAGGAACAATCCAAATGCAGCCACACCAAAATCAATGGAGAATATACCAGGATAGTGAGCCTGCTATCCATCAGCCCTATTTGGTCCAAGGGATGCAAGAAAACCCAAGATCAAATACCATTCCTGCACCCAGATCTTATGCTGATGTAGCAGGTCCAGGTACGCCCAGTGGTGACATTAGTACAGCAAGCAACCATGAAACCCCATTGGGATTTTATCACATGAAACAAATACAAGACATTCAAAGCTCACTTGGGCTCCTCATACAAAAGCAAATGAGAACCCTACATGTGGGAGATGAAACAAATGGCTCCAAAAATGTATCAATAATTTATGTAAACATCCAGGGCATTTACTCAAACCATACCAAAGTACCTTACCTAAAGAGCCTAGTGGAAAACACTACTAGCACAGTTATAGCCATCACAGAAACACACCTGAACCCCATGATCATGAGTAGTGAAATTGCAATCAAAGGGCATACCACCCATAGATGTAAGAGAGAAGGCCATCTAAATGGTGGTGTTCTGATGTACATCCCTGAAAACATTCAAAGTGAACTACTCACAGCATACTCAAATGGAGCCTGTGAACTCTTAATCATCATGCTCAGTATAAATAAAGACAATACAGTACTAGTGAATATCTATAGCCCCCCCCCGAGACAGCTCCCATCTAGAGCTCAATGAATTTCCAGGGGGGAATCAGGCAATGCCTAGCTATTGTAGACTAGAGATATTTAATCATTACAAGAGACTTTCTCCCAAATTGCACCTGGAACCAATATGGTAGTAAGAAATCATGGACAAAAAGGTCCAAATCAAAACACCTGGATGAGTTTATGGAAAAACTTAGTATATCATGTTCACTGTCCAACTAGAAAAAAATAATATCCTAGATTTAGTGCTGACAAATAATGCAACTACAATTGACCACATTGTTAACACCAACTATACACTCCAACCACAATGTCATGCACATATTCACAAACTTCTCTCCACAAATGTAAGCAGGATCCATGCCAAATGGACTTGCCATACTGCCCTAAACCTGCACAAGTCAGATTGGACATCAATAAATAACTCTGTGGGGAAAAATAAACTAAAAAATAATTAGAAAATCTAGAACCAAAAGAATGCTCGAGTAGAATACAATACAGTACCTGCTATCATCAGCATTATCTATAAGCACACAAAGAAAAATGATATTGCAAAGAAGCACCTGACAAAAGAACACAGATACAGAAGGACACTTATGAGAAAGAACAAAGCTATCTAAACCTATCTAAACAAGTAACAAAGCAATTAAGTAATACAAGACGTAGTAACATCCAGAAACATACACTGATGTTAGAACTTAAAATAAAGGAGTCAACCATAAGAGAATACTGATAATGAACACAGCTATTGGCACTATAAAAGAATAGCAAATTCTTTAGCTATGCTAAACACAAAGCAGTTATCAAAACAAGCATTGGCCCATTGCTTGCTAAAGATGGACTAATTCTTACATCTAATCCATAAGAAATGGCAAACATTCTACAATCTCAATATGCTTTAAGCTGGAGTTACCCCTGTAGTAGCAAAGAAAATAAAAACTACAGCATTTTTCAATAAAGAAAATGACCAAGACAGACCATTATTGCAAGATATACCTACAAATAACCACTGGAGATAAACAACAGGCAATAACAGAGCTACCAGAAAGTTCAGCCCCTGGTCCAGATGGAATTAGAGCCAAGATTCTTAAAGAATGCAAACATATTTTATCTCTGCCTTTGAAAATCCTGTGGAGATCCTCACTAGACACCAGTAGAATACCACCAATCATGAAACAAGCAAATATTACCCAACTCTACAAAGGAGACAAAAGAAAGGGAGCCAAGAACTATAGACCCATATCCTTGACTTCCCATATCAAAATATTTGAGAAAATCCTGAAAAACCACATCGTCAATTTTATAGAAAATTAATATCTCTCAGAAGACTACTTTCAACATGGCTTCAGACAAGAGAGATCCTGCCTTATTGAACCTATAGACCATTGCAATACAATCCTACAATATTTGGGAGAAAACCACAATGTTGATGTCATCTATCTACACTTTGCAAAAGCTTTTCACAAGGTTGACCATGGTATATTGATCCATAAACTAGAACTCAGAATTTGTGGAAAAATAGGAAAATAGATCCGTGCCTTTCTCTGACAGAAAAACAATTTTAAATGGAGCAAGATCTATAGAAAAAGAAGCAATTAGTGGAGTGCCACAAGGTACAGTACTGGGACCCATTCTATTCATTATAATGCTAAACAATATAAACTAACCTAGGAAGCTCTCCTGTTATTCATGGATGATACCAGAATACTAAGACCAATTACAGAAAAAGAAGTGTGTAGAGCTACAAAAAGATCTACAAACTATATTTTATATATACCGGGTGTCCGAGAATTATCTGTACAATTTTTGGCTATTATTAAAAGTCAACCATGAAGTGTAGAAATTCCAGTGTTGTCCCATTTTACAGAGAATCTCATTACATTTTTTCTGATACCAAGTTTTGACAAGTTTTTTAGAAATTCCAGTGTCCGAACATTATCTGTACAATTTCATCTTTTAATAAAATTCTTGATAACACATGTAAAATTCTTAAACAAGATTTAGAATCTGAATTTTCAAGTTTCTTTTATTAAAGTAACGTTGTTACAAACATTTGATATGTGCACCATTAGTGATTTGCAAAACATCCAATCGATACTCCAAATGTTGCCATGTACACTGCAGCATATCCACATCAATTCGCTCAATAGCAGCTGTGATTCTTGCTTTTAAATCATTAATGTCTGTCACCCACGTACATTTCTAAAAACTTGTCAAAACATAGTATCAGAAAAAACTTAATGAGATTCTCTGTAAAATGGGACAACACTGGAATTTCTACACTTCATGGTTGACTTTTAATAACAGCCAAAAATTGTAGAGATAATTCTCGGACACCCAGTATATATGTATGTGTATATATATATATATATATATATATATATATATATATATATATATATATATATATATATATATGGGCAGATCCAAACAATATGGGCCTTCAATGAAGAAAAATTTGAACTAATTAAGTATGGACCAAATAAATGCCTGAAAGAACAATTCAACTACACTGGACCCACAGGAAAACACTGTACAAACTGATCATGTAAGGGATCTAATGGTTATATTATCTGAAGATGCAACATTCAACAGGCACATTGACAAAGTAACATCATGCAAACTAATAGGATATATATACCGAGGACATTCAGAACTAGAGACAGTAAGACATGCTTACCCTGTGGAAATCACTTGTTCTTCCACGAATTGACTACTGTTCTCAATGGTTTCCCCACAAACAGAATGAATTGCAAAAAATTGAGGGCCTACAAAGAACCTTTACCTCATATATTAAACAACCTGGTGAGCAACAGGTAAGTAAAAACAAATTAAACTACTAGGAGAGGCTCAGAGACCTTGACCTTTATTCCAGAGAAAGGTTTGAGATATACATCCTAATCTACACCTGGAAAATTCTAGAAGGGCTTTTAGTTGCCCCCAATACTGAACTAATTGTGCCCACCTCAACAAGAACTGGCAGAATGTGTCAAAAACATCACCTCCCACAAAACAGTCTGAGAAGGATTCAAACCCTTCAATATAATAGTATCTCTAGGCAGGGTTCTGGCCTGTTTAACTCCTTGCCTCAGTACCTTAGAGATATAAATGCAGTCCCAGTAGATACTTTTAAAAAAACACGGACATGTTTTTAGCCAACATACCCGACCAATCCACAGTGCCAGGGTATTCCTCTGCCAGACCAGCCCCCACAAATTCAATAGTGGACCAAATTGTATGGCAGGAGCAAGAGAAAAGAAGGGTGGCAACTCTATTGTGGCCCCCGCCTCAGGAGGTGCTGAGTGGACTTTGTGGGAGCAGCACACTCTTGAGGCAGTTCTAAGTGTTTTAAGGTAAATTCAAGGTAAACACTCAAGACTGAGAAGGCACACTAGGCCTTCTCTTAAAGTTCTGTGAATACATGTAGGTACTAATAATTAAATACAAAATTGTAGGCCTACCAAAACTAATAAGTAGGCCCAACATCAAATAGGCACTGGCCTATTACTAGGAAGGAAGCCACAGTCTGGCCACTACACCTACATTATCAGACATCAAATTGGCAAGAAACTTCAGGTATGTAACTATCGGGTCATTCTCTGTCAGATCAACCAGTGCCTAACACCCTCATCTCTCAGATTTTGCTGAAATTTGGTTTATAGGGAGTTTGTGGGCCCTGAATCCATTTCTGAAATTATAAGGTCAATCCGACCAACGGTTCAAGAGATATGACCTCGAGAAATTTGAGGTCACTTGCGAGGTCACTAACATTTGGCGACCCATAACTTGGGTAATAATGGTCACAATTATTAAAAGTATATATATTTAGAATCAGAAAACGACAAGGAATCCAAATATGCAGGTTTTAGAACTCTAGGTTGAAAAATAAAAAAGTTACACTGTAACCAAAATTTGAGGTCACGATTTGACCTCTGGGGTATCAAATGAGAATTTTTTTTTTAAATGTAAAAAATGAAGGCATAGGCATTGGCTATTAGAATCAGCAAAAAAAAGTTTGTTTATGTTAGTATTTTTCATGTAACTAACATATAAGTGAACACCATATTCATAAGTTGTGCGTCAATTCTACCTATTTTTTCACACAAGCTCATAATTTGACCTATAGAAATTAAAATTACTTTTTTTTATAGATATAAAAACAAAGGCAAAAAATGTAAAATTGTATTTCACTGCTAATCTACACTGGCAATAATAGTTATAATAGTGAAAGGGGAAGACCTACTTAGATGGCCGTAATTTTGCAAATGTGGAAAATCCTATTTTGGGATTCTTTTCATCATTTTTATATAGTTCAAACATCTCTCTTAAATTCCCGAGGACCAATCGTTTTTGCACCTTCAGCACTGATAACTTTCGCGCAATCCTTTTGGCCAGGACACATACGACTAACCTCTTCTGACTCATAGAATCTTCTAACTATATCTTTGTGTTCTTCAGATATCACTTTTCCTTTGCTCATTAGTGGAATCTTCGGAAGGATTCCATGTTCTGATTTAAGTGAATGGCTTCTTTTCACCATGTATGTTGTAGTTTGAAAGAAACTAGCTGTTTTTTCAATTGTGTATGGTGAGTGTGTCAATATTTGTAGTTTGTGATGGTGACATTTGCTCTCCAGGAATGACTGTTTCAATTCATTCATTAATTTGTCTAGATGTTTTTCAGATTTAGTTTCAGGTTTTGAAGTATCACTTACCTCCTCGGTAATTTGAACACCATAACTGAGTTCTAGCCTCTCCTTCAGGTGTTTCTGAGCAGATGATAGCTTACCACGAGCCTTGCGCTTTTTCTGGCTTAATGACAGCCCTTCTGAAAAGAACAGAAAAAAAGGTTTCACACACCTGAATATTAGTAATTAAATATTAATTATAGTACCTTAAATGCTATATAATTGGCTATATAGTAGATCAAACAGACCTTGTAGTAAAGTATAAGTTATTATATTAATTTATTACTTACTTTTTTTAACTGGTGTTTGGTCCAGAAATGCTAGAACTGGTTCAACTGAAGTTGAAGGATTTTCCTTTATCAAGCAATCACTGTCATTGTCCAGATCTTGAATTGAAGAGATGTTACTCAAGCCACTGATAGTAGATGATTCATTTGAATCCTGCTCAGACTCGTTGTTTTCAGTGGTACTAAGTATAGTGGGGTTTTTCATTATCAGTGTCCAGCAGTTCACACACAACAATGAGTCTTTTTTCACTCTTCCAGCACATTTTTCAACAAGTACATCAGTCACTTTTCTAAGATTGATTGTTATGCGTTTCTTGTGTTTTTGAATAGGGTCCTGGCAGTATTTCAAGTGCCGAACCATTGTATTTTGATCTGTAAAGATATAGGATTTACAATTAGGTAATATATATTTTTTAGAAAATATATAGCTATACACACTTAATATTTTAGGCCTTGATAGTCTCTGAGGCTCATTAAAACACCATACCCACCAGCCACCCACAGTGCTGGCTGGAACTGTACTAACCTGTAGACAAGGAATTTTGCAACTATCTGTGTTGATTCTGCACTTAGACAAGTAGCAACATGTTTCAACAGGTTTGTTTAGGCTACATGTGAGCTTAGTCTTCCCCTTTCACTATTATAACTATTATTGCCAGTGTAGATTAGCAGTGAAATACAATTTTTATTAAATTCTTGGAGCTTGAGGTCAAATTGATAGCTAAGATATAAAAATTCCTTGAAATGACAAGCAATTTATAAATATGGTGTTCACTTATAAGTTAGTTACATGAAAAGTACCAACATAAACAAACTTTTTATGATTGTTTCTATTAGTCAAGAACTCTGACTTTGTTTTTTATATCTATAAAAAATGTAATTTTAATTTCTATAGGTCAAATTATGAGCTTAAGTGTGAAAAAATAGGTAGAATTGACGCACAACTTATGAATATGGTGTTCACTTATATGTTAGTTACATAAAAAATACTAACAAACTTTTTTTTGCTGATTCTAATAGCCAATTCCTATGCCTTCATTTTTTACATTTAAAAAAAAATTCTCATTTGATACCCCAGAGGTCAAATCGTGACCTCAAATTTTGGTTACAGTGTAACTTTTTTATTTTTCAACCTAGAGTTCTAAAACTTGCATATTTGGATTCCTTGTCATTTTCTGATTCTAAATATATATACTTTTATATAATTATGACAATTATTACCCAAGTTATGGCTCGCCAAATGTTAGTAACCTCGCGAGTGACCTCAAATTGCCCGAGGTCATATCTCTTGAACCGTTGGTCGGATTGACCTTATAATTTCAGAAATGGATTCAGGGCTCACAAACTCCCTATAAACCAAATTTCAGCAAAATATGAGAGATGAGGGTGTTAATTTCAATTTTTTTTGGTTGATCTGACAGAGAATGACCCTATCCTTCTCTCCAAAAATTTAAAATAAAGCCATTTTAAAAATATTTATTTTTTAATTGGGGTTGTTTAACCTCTTAGGTCATATGATGGAGGGGACCTACAACTTTACATAGGATCTGAACCACAACATAGCTCATATATATATATTTTTTTGTTTCAAAGTATGACCGCTCATGGCCACCAGAAGAAAGGTGGATAGCAGAGCGAACACAGGACGAAGATTATGGAACAGCTAATGGAAATGAACAATAGACGGGGGAGGAGGAGTCACAGCGGAGTCACAGCCAGTAAAGAAGTCAGGAGCGAAAGAGGAAGGAGAACAACCCGGTTATCAAAAAGTAGGGACCTTCAGATAGAATAGCACCAAGCCTATCACAAGGCCTGACACACTCCAAAAAGGGAAAATACTCTGCACACAGCGCAGAGTAAAGCGGACACTCCACCAGGTGGTGGGCAACTAAGGAAAACGTTACAATTGGGACATCCAGGCATCCAATCCCCAGCCATCAAATAGCCATGGGTCAGGTGGGTGTGGCCAATACAGAGGCGGGCAAGAGCCACCTTATGGCGTGACCGATGGAAGGAAGAAGCCCAACACCCCAATTTGGGTTTAATCTTGCAAAGTTTGTTATCTGTAGCACCATCCCAGCGACTCTGCCACCAGGAGCGCAAAAACCTATGGAAGCCAGGGATATAATCGGAAAAGGGGAGGGACACGGGTGAAACCTGTAGTCAGCACACGGAATGGGCAGCTCGATCAGCAGCCTCATTTCCAGCCACGTTAACATGTGCTGGGACCCAGCAAAATACCACCTCCTTGCCACCAAAAGCGACAAAGGTATGCCACAGTAGCTGGATTCGTCGGACCAGTGGGTGGACAGGGTCAAAACACTCCAGGCCATCCAGAGGACTGTGGGAATCCGAATAGATGACAAATGACCCATCCAGATGCTCCCGCACCACCTCCAGAGTGCTCAGAATAGCATAGAGCTCCACTGTGAAAATGAAAGCCTCATCAGGGAGACGGGTACATCGGGGAGCAAGGGCAGATGACTGGGGAACAGCCGTGGCCACAACACCCCCCCTGACGACCTCGAGCCATCTGTGAAGACCGCAACACAGCAGGTGTGACACGCCACATGCTGAAGGAACAGACACCGAAGCAAGGCAGAGTCAGAATTGGCCCTGCGAACGGGGCACAACGGCGCAATGCCCTACAGCACACAACAGGGGTGCTCTCCTAAGGTGCAACACCCTTGAAAGAGACTGGTATAATGGATGGAGGAGGAGTGCCTATACCATCGAGGAGGGAGGTCACTGTGTCAGTGAAATACCAACCCCCATCCCGGCAGAATGCCCTCTCCACCACCTGGAACAGAGGAGAGTTGGGAAGACGAAGGATCCGGAGATAGTGCTTAGCAATGAGGAATGACCTCCGATTCCCCAAGGGAGGGATGTCGCACTCAACCTGCAGACTATCAACTGGAGAGGAGTGGAAGGTGCCAGATGACATGCGCAGTCCTCTAGAGAGGACCGGATCCAGTATCCAAAGGGCCATACGGGAGGCGGAGCCAAACACCACACTCCCATAATCTAATTTTGACTGTACCAGGGACACGTACAAACGGAGGAGTGTCTGCCTATCCATGCCCCAGCAAATCCAGGGTACGTCTTGCAGACTCACCCAGCCGGTGAAGGTGGGGAACCCAGCTCAAACGGCTGTCAAAAACCATACCCAGGAAATGCACTGACTGAACGAGAGCCAGAGGCTGACCCCCGAGTGTAAGATTAAAAGGTCGGGATGGTGCCAGATCCCCGTCTCCTCGATGGAAGGAAGGCTACACACAGGAAGTCTTTGGGGAAGACAGCGTAAGGCCCACCGACGATGCCCAGCATTCAACCCGATTGACCACAAGTTGGACTTGCTTCTCCATGAGGGGGGGGGGGGACTCATCCCTGCAGCATAGACAGCCAGATCGTTGGCGAGATGGAACATCGCACCGAGGGCGGAAGGGCTCCCAGTAGCACAGACATGACCAGATTGAAGCAGGAGATGCTCAAGACACACCCCTGGGGCACCCCCTCCTCCTGAACATACAGGTCAGATAGGGCTGCCCCATTACGGAGGCGGAAAGAGCTATGGCAGAGGAAGTTAAGAAATGTGGGCAAAAAGCCCACAAAACCAAGAGACTTCAAATGGTCCATGACAACTCCCCAATGGGTCATGTCATAGGCCTTTTGGACATTGAAAAAGATGGCCAGAACAAGATTCCAGCAGGAAAAGGCCTCCCGTACATCATGACCAAGGAGGAGAAGGGGGTCCAGAGTACCCCGAAATCAACGAAAGCCATACTGGGTAGTGGGGGTATAACCCAAGCAACTCCAGTGTAAAGGAAAGTCGGACAGCCACCATCTTTTCAAGGAGCTTGTCAAGGCAATAGGCCGATAGCCCACCACCTCTTTCCCAGGCTTAGGTATCGGGACCACAATCGCCTCCCTCCAATGGGAAGGGAACGACCCCTCAACCCACACCCGGTTGAAAAGATCCAGCAAGAAGTGTAGGGCCATCCAGTGCAGATTCCAAATAGTCATACGGAATGTCATCAGGGCCAGGGGCGGAAGAACGATCAGTTAACAAGGTAGCCCAAAGTTCCCACATCGTAGAGAGACAATTATAGGGCTCATTCCCAGATGGTGGGAACGTAATATTCGACAAAGGACTATCCGCAGCTGAAGTCGAATGGGAAACTGCAGCAAAAGCCCCAACCAGCCAATCGGCCACAACAGCAGGATCTGAAAGGAAGCTGTCCCCATCCCTAAGGACAGGGTGACTAGCAGGGACCAGCTTCCCCTCGATACTACGTACCTTCCACCACACAGCAGCAGAAGGGGTAGACAAGGAAATGCCAGACACAAAAGCATGCCAAGAGGCCCAATGGGCCAACTTGAGAGTCCGGCAGGCAAAATCCTTCGCCCACCGCATCTCAATCAAGTGGTCCACGCGCCAGGTGTGGTGGAAGCGGCGCATCGCCCTCTTGCTCTCGCACACTGCCCAGTGACATGCTGGAATCCACCACAGGACGCTACACATCCGCGGGTTACCGGAAGATCGAGGAATACAGTCCTCCGCAACACCCATGAACACCCACTCGAAGAACTCCAAGCTCTCATCCACAGAGCCAAAGCTCAACACCAAACGGGCAATGACAGAATGAGCTCTGAAGGATGGCCAGTCAGCCCGCGCAAGGAACCACCTCGGTCAAGATGAGACACCCGGCTGCAGTCTGACCAGCTCAAGACAGACTGGGTAATGATCACTGCCATAAGAGTCCAACACCTTCCACAAAAAATTGAGTAAGGCATCGAGGGACACCAAGGAGAGATCAATCAATACAGACAGTGGCGTATCAAGGGAGGGGCGAGAGGGGCGACTGCCCCGAGTGGCACTTCCCGAGGCAGCAAATTTTGGGTTTTTATGTTTTAAAATGCAACCCTCCAAAAAATTATATCTCATCATTGTCGCGCGTTATTTGTGTACAAAATATCCCTGGTTTTGATGCCACCTCAATGCCACTATTTCCACAAATAGTTGCGTTAAATTTTCACATCGGAAAGGTTGCCAGCCCTATTTTTCAGACTTTCCCTATATTATTTAGGTTAGGCTTTGCATTCTTTGAGCTTTGATGATCGACGATGATCCAAAGAACTGGGATATGTTAAAACTACTTCAGTGGATCGTTAAATGAGATCTAGTAGAATCTTTGCCTCATATAACAATTGCCCTCCGGATCTGTCTAACTACATGCATGTCCGTGGCAAGTTGCGAACGAAGTTTCTCAAAACTGAAACTTATAAAAACTTACCTCAGGTCAACTATAAGTCAATCTAGACAGCAATTTGGCGATTATTTCAATTGAACGCGAAGTTGCAGAGACAATGGACATAGAAAAAAATCATTCATGAGTTTTCTGTTATGAAAGTCCGAAAATTTAACTAGGCATTATACATTATATAGTTATTGTTAAAATTATGTAGTGTATTATGTAGTATTGTTAAAATTGAAGTTGCTTTATTTAAGTTTTTCTTCTAATAAAAGTTTTGTTTAGAAGTGTATTTTTGTAAAGGAATTGTTTTTAAAATTGAAAATTGTTGCGGGGGGGGCATTTTCGCCCCCGAGCAGCAAAAAGTATTGGTGCGCCTCTGAATACAGGTAAATGAACCTGTGGATTCGTGGAAGTAGGTAGGTTCACCAGAATTGAGGCACGCAAAGGAAAGTTCCTCCATTAAGGAGAGCAACATACCAGCAACATTAGTCAACCGGACATCTCCCCAAGCCAGTTTGCGACTGTTCAAGTCCCAGGAGGAGAAACAGTCGAGGCAGTTGCAACACCAACTCGCAAACCACGTCGCGAGAAGGAGGGTCATGAGGAGGAATAAATAGAGCAGGCAGTGTACTGGCGATCTAAAGAGAGCCGCACAGCCACAGCCTGCAAGGAAGTGCGAAGAGGCACACCTCACGATAGTAACGAATGATGCACATAAATCACCGCACACCCGCGCCTCTGAATACAGGTAAATGAACCTGTGGATTCGTGGAAGTAGGTAGGTTCACCAGAATTGAGGCACGCAAAGGAAAGTTCCTCCATTAAGGAGAGCAACATACCAGCAACATTAGTCAACCAGACATCTCCCCAAGCCGGGTTGCGACTGTTCAAGTCCCAGGAGGAGAAACAGTCGAGGCAGTTGCAACACCAACTCGCAAACCACGTCGCGAGAAGGAGGGTCATGAGGAGGAATAAAAAGAGCAGGCAGTGTACTGGCGATCTAAAGAGAGCCGCACAGCCACAGCCTGCAAGGAAGTGCGAAGAGGCACACCTCACGATAGTAACGAATGATGCACATAAATCACCGCACCCCGCTAGTGTGTGCGTTCATCCGGGGTGCAAGGGAAACCAACATAAACAGAGAGACGAGGGAGTCCCTGCGCAGCCAGGATAGTCTCCTGGAGACAAACACAGGAAGGCCACTCGCTCTCCAGCAGGGAGGCAAGGTTCTCCCAGTTAGCTAAAAGTCCCCTACAGTTCCAATGCAAAATGGAACTAAGGGGAAGTGGCATTATAAGAGGCAGAGAAAACAGAGAAATAGCCACGGCCCAAGCTGAGCAGCAAACTCAACAGTCCATAACCAGGGATGGAATCAGCTTCCCCGACTCACCCCAAATGGGGGGGGGCCAGTTGCAGCCAAAGCAGCGAACCGGGTCAGGCACATATGGTCGCACCAAAAACTCACACGACTGGCGATCACCCACACCCCAGAACACCTGGGCCAGAGGCACAAGGGAGTCAAAGGTCAGGAGCAGACGAGGTAAGAGCACCATTCCAGCGCGACGAAAATTGGAAGACCTTCATTACCCCCTGGGGGGCAAGATCCTCCTGCAACTCACCAACCAGGATTGACAGCAGACGGGAAGCAAAAATGGTGCCCTGACAGCTATTCAATTGCGGATGGGGAGTCACAGAAACTCTGCAATTGTAGAAGGGACTCAGTCACCCCCAAAGGACAGGACTTCAAAAGAAGAGACCCATCCTTCAGAGGGCAGATATCATAATGACAGGAAACCCCCACCGTCTTAAGGCACTGAAACACCCGTTCCGAGTTGCCCGGAAGGGAGCCAGTGGAAGGGCAGAGAACAAGGAACCTGTCCACCTGACAGAAATTGACAGCAGGGACAGGTCCATGTGTAATGGTAACCGAGAGTGGGCGAGAGAACAAGGCGCCATGAAGACCCCACCCTACAGCCACCACGAGTCCAGCCATGTGAGCCAGACACCACAGAGGATGAGAGGGGACCATACAGCTTGAAGGTCAATCCAGTGGAGGCAGAGGCCGCTGAATGACCAGAAGTAGTAGTCTTATCCAAATCCAAGGGCAGGCCAGAGTTGTCAACAGGAGGGGATTGAAGTTTAGAAATTGAACCCATAAACAATAGCTTTACAAAAAAGAGCCTCAGACCCAAGGCAATGCATCATCCACCACTGCATCCTTCAAGGCCCACCCCCTAACCTGACTGTCGTTTTAAAAACAGCATATCGGCACTACAGAGATTTGTCCATTAAGGGCCAAGCAAATACCCAATCCAGACGCAGCAGCGGTCCAGGCACCCGTACCATCCCCAGAGCATGGCTCAGCCACGGAGTGATGCCCCCCAGTGGGTGCACCCAATGACCCCAAGACTGCAAAATACAAACAGAGGGTGGGGGAGATACTCCAATTGACAGAGGCACAAGACAGAGTCAAGACAAAAGAAATTCCGGGAGAGACGGGGGAAAAAAAAAAGGGGAGCAAAAAGAAAAGGGGGGTGGGGAAAAAAAATGCAACTAGGTAACTCTTCACCCACACCCCGCAAGGAGTTGAGGAAACACCAACAACCCACGAGGTGTACGAGCCCCCTCAGCCCGGCAAGCCGGAGTACCTAATCGAGGGTGTATATACATATATATATTTTTTTATTTTTTTTTTTTTAAGTTCGGGAAGAACCGATTCGCCTTTATTTAAAAGGGCATATCTCGGCGGAATAACAAAGAAAAAGTAAGAGGAAATACAGAGGAAAAAGAAAGGGTGGAGGGGACAGTCAGTGGAAAATGACCAAGGATGACAAGGACTGCAAGGTCGAGCCCCATCATCCTTGGGTGCTAGGGCCGGGAGGGCGCACGTGAAACCTCCTGGAACAAGCACATACAAACGAGCACAAAGAGCACTCAAGCACACAAGCTTAGAACCCCCTTGCAGGGATATTATATATATATATATATATATATATATACACACACACACAGATGCTCCCTAGGTTACGTAAGCCAACTTACGCAAATTTGACTTCACATAAATCACATTAAAAAAAAATTTCAAGTTGTGCAAAGTTAGTTAGTTAGTTACCATAAGCAGTCATAGTAAGGCATAAGGCAGCTGGTAGCATCATCCCGCAAGCAGGCATGGGGATCAAATACATTTGAAAGTATTTAAATACAAATATTTTTATCAGTACAATTATGTATTGTATAATATATTGCCAAGAGTAGGGGTCTTTTAGATAACCTACAAAACTATAATACCTATCAATATTTATTTTTAAGTGTTCAACAGTGAAAGCTAGGACAAAATGTTATAGGAATTTGTATAACTATTTGCAAAAGTATTCTTAAAGTATTTCAAAAGTATTTGGAAATTTTAAATACAAATACTTCCCAAAGGTATTTAAAATACCTTCAAATAACAAGAGTATTTGACCCCATCCCTGCCCACAAGGCGCCATTTTGCTACAGTTATTGTAGTGACCTTAATTCTGCTTGTTTTCTATGCTTACATTTTTTTATTACAGTATTTTATACTAAATTATCTTTATTTCCTATGCTTTTATTGCTACTATACACTGCATTTAGTGTTTTTTTAATTTATAAAAAGTATTTATCTTGTGTTCAATGATTAGGGGCTACCTATGGAAGGGTCAATTCAGACTTACAGAAAAATTGGCTTAGGTAAAGCCTTCCACAAGTCAGGGACTGTATATATACACCAGGCTGCAAAAGTATTTACGAATCGTAAGTTTAAAATATTTAGTTGTAATACAATATTTGATATATTTAACAATAAAAACAGGCTAATAAAAGAAAAATACCACACTTATTTGTAAAAATTTATTTATAAAAACTTAGGAAAATTAGTATCTTGTATAGCCACCCTTCTTCTTTCAGACTAGTTCAAGATGCCAGGGGATTGAGTCAACCAACTTCATGCATGATTCAGGACTGATTTTATGCCACTCTAAGAACTCTCCATAAATCTTTATTTTTTGCCTTATCTTCTCTTGTTAGCTCATCCCAAAGATGTTCAATAGGATTTAAACCTGGACTCTGAGATGGCCATCCTAACATTTTAAACCCTCCTTCAAGCTTACTGTAAAGCTGTTTTAGTGATTTAGCACTATGCTTAGGATCATTATCCTGCTGAAATATGAAGTTTGCATAATTTCCATGAAGTTCTTTAGCAGCTGGGATTGCAATATTAGTGAATAGATGTTTGAATACATATTGATCCATGTGTCCATTTTCATTCCGTGATCCAGTGTAATTTTCCAACTCCTTTTCATGAGAAGCGACCCCACACATCGATTCCACCTCCTTTTTTTCACCATCAGAATAAGGCATTTATATTCTTCACCGATTCATCTATTAACAATTTTCCTCCTTTTATCACTACCAAAAATTTCAAATCTGCTTTCATCACTCCATACAATATTCAACCAGTTCTCAGCAGCCCAATCTGTGTTGAATAGCAAATTCTAATTGTGCTTTCACATTCTTGTTTGACAAAGGTTTTTTCTTACATCTCACTCTAGCAAATATTTTATTATCTGTTAACTACTTCTTACTATATCAACACGAACTTTTGTTTCTCCCCTTTTCACTAATTCTTTACTCAAGTCATTTGCTGTCATAAATCTATTCTCCAAAGCCAGAAATTTTAGATGCCTTACACCATGCTCTGACAAAACCCTCTTTCTTCCAGTTTGGACTAACTTACAGATACTTTTGTTTAAAATACATTTCTTATGGTATCCAACTGTACCTTCACTTATCTTCAGCATTTTTGCGATACTTATATTGGAATAATTACCATACCCATTTTAACAAGAGCGGTCAATTCTCCTAAGTCTTGGCTAGATAACTCAAGTGTCTTAACCATCCTCTCAAATTAGAAATATAAAAGTAAAAACTTCATTGAACAATGTTAAAATGAATCTTTCCCTATCGAGGCTGACAGCATACTAAACTGCACATAGTCTGTATTGCTAATTTCAAAATTAGAGAACTTTTGATTTAGCAATGTCAAATTATCAAAATATCGAAGAAACTACGGGAATTAATCAAGGTTGGGCAAAAACCCAATTGGTTTTTGGGGTTTTTGCCAACCCTGGAATTAATTACAATGACTTAAAGTGGCAAAATATTGCATTTAATCTAATAATTACCATCTTATACTAATTTGTGTTCTGCATAACAAATTACAAAAAAAGTTTAAAAATAAATTTTACTAAATCAAAAAAATAAAGCTACCATTAATATCTGAAAAATATTTCTCAATTTGTAAATACTTTTACAGACCAGTGTGTGTACATATAGGGTGCTGCAGCAGTCAGGAACCATAGGCACATTTTAGTAATGTCTTAATATGCATTTTGTTCTTTTCAGATTTTTTGTTGAACCTATGGCACAGAAACTGACAACAGATGAATGGGTGGAGATAGTTTTAATGTGTGCAAGGCATGGTAACACACACCAATCAGTTGTTACTGCTTTTAATGACAACCCTGTGAGGCCACCAGTTGGAAAACTATTCACTCACTTCAAAGAAACAAGAAGCACCCATGATCAGCCTCATAGTGGCTGGCCAAAAAGTTCAACCAATGCAGCAACATCACTAATGGTACTCAATCACCTTGAAAACAGCCCACGTAAGTCCTTAAAGTTATCGCAGGAAATGGGTGACTCCAGAAGATCCATTCAACAAATGCTTACAAATCATTTCTACCCCTACAAAGTCCAACTTGTTCAGGAACTGCATGGTGATGACACAGACCATTGTGTAGAGTTCTGCCAGTGGTTTCTACAACATTGACAGCTTTAACAAAGGATCTGTGAAAAAACTATATAGGGCTATGAGTTGATTGCCTGATACCCTCATCCATTGGAAATTTCTAGCAGACTTCAGTGGAGAGTTACTGACAAAAGCCCTATGTTTTTTTGTTAGAGAGTTATGTATGTGTAGGTCTTCAAAGGACCCCTTTATATTTAATTGTTTTCAGTAATTCTAGCCTCAGGATTTTAGATGCCTATATATGAACAAAAGAAATTTTTCCCACCTTATTTTTGCTAGGCCTTAGTTTGCTTCGATGTAGGGCCATTACGATGGAGCCTACACTGCGAGTTAACACTTATTAATATAGGCAGTCACGAATTAAACCCCTGAAGGAATAGGCCTATCCTTTTTATAGTTACTGGGTTTTATATTATAAGGAATTCACTCAGAACTTAGGGAAGACAAAAGCACATCTTCCCTGTTTAAAGCATTCGCCGTAACAAAGCTCCAAGCCAGCACCACTATAATATATCTTTACATTTTAGTATAAATTGCTGATTTGGCAAAGGTTGTTGACTCCTCCTTTCTTGTAATTTACAAGTTAGCAATGGAAAATTTTGATCACATGAAATAAATGTTTCTCATGGTTATGTAGGCCCAATGCCTACATATAGGTAATTCTACGAGAAATAGACAAATGAAGTACACGGTAACCTCTTCAAAATTCATGAAACTTGGTGTGAGGGTTGGTTTAGGTCCAAATTACAAATTTCTGAATTTTTTTGAAAATTGGTCAAATTTTATGGCTTGACCAAATTTTGGTCAAATGAAAAAAACCAATAATTTTCAAACGTAAATATCTCCACTCCCAATTGTGGTAGTGTAGTAAGTCTTATGATAAAATATGTAAAATTAATTGTAGTTTCTAAATATGTATCATTTTTTTAGGGTAACAAAGATAAAATTGATTTTTTGGAATTTTTTTTTTTTTTTTTTTTTTTGCAATTTGGTAGCAAAGATATTTTTCAAAAAAAAGACCAGGAATAAAAAAATGTTTATTTGATGTACTACATGTACACCATAATAAGTAATAAAAAGTCAGCTTATCGACAATTATTAAAAAAAGTGAAAAAAAAAATTCCTCCAAATTTTAATAATTTTTTGCTTTCTTTCCAGATTTTCAGTATATACCTAATTTTATAGTATACATAAATTTACCTAACCCTTAAAATCAGGGCTGTGGAGTTGGCACATAAAAAACCAACTCCGACTCCTCAATTTTTTGTCTATCCAACTCCGAAGGTATATTAATTCTAAATCTGCTATGATGATAATTACACAAGAGGCATTTCATCACCACCACGTGAAGCATCATCATCTATGGTCATTGTTACGGTAACTTTGTCTGTAGTAAAGAATCTTGTAAGTGGTGCTTGTCATTCAGTAGATTTCTGATCTTTTCTGATCTTTTCATTTCGATAAAATATTTTAATTAAAATAATTCTCATTTTATTGAAAAATGTAAAATATTGTGTTCCGAATTATTAAGCAAGTATTCTATTTATGGATCTAAATGGTGAAAATGGGTAAGAAGGATTTAACTAACTGAGAAAAGGAAAATAGTCAAGTTACTCACTGAAAATATAAAATCTATTGAAATTGCGAAGCAGTTTGGCAGAGCTTATCGAACTGTAAACAAGTTTGTAGTGGAGGGTACCAAATTGAAGCAGTGAAGTGATAAAGGAGCTATAAGAAAAGTGACAGGGTGGCAGATATCTGTAATCAAGCGCAAACTGTAAAGCATCCATTGTCCTTAAGTAGAGAGGTTTTTGAGCAGGCTGGCGCACACAATGTACCAAGAACATCTTGATGTGGAGTCCTCCAAACAATTGGCAAGACGTGTAAACCTACGATTCAGTCACCATTAACACCCAGGTACAAGAAGCATCGTGTTGAATGGGCACATCAGTACATGAAAACAGATTTTAATACTGTATTGTTAACCGATGAATGAAGAGCATCCCTCGAGGGATCTGATGGTTGGTCAAGAAGATGGATTGCTAAGGGTCAATCTCTACCATGGAATGAGGTTTTCTTTTAGAAAGTTTGTGTAAGACTGGGCATTCATTTTTCCACCATCAGGCACTCTGTATGGGACAGCTACTTCATTGCCTATCAATCCTGCCCAAAACATGACTACCTCCACCTTGTTGGTATCTTAATCTTGATGGGAGAAATTGACTCTCAGCAATCCATCTTCTTGACCAAACATCAAGTCCCTCAAGGGTTGCTTTTCATTCATCAGTGAACAATACAGTATTAAAATCTGTTTTCACGTACTGACACACCCATTCAACACACTGCTTCTTGTACCTGTGTGTTAATGGTGACTGAATTGTAGGTTTACATGTCTTGCCAATTGTTTAGAGGATTCCACATAGAGATGTTTTTGAGCAGGCTGGCATACATAATGTAGCAAGAACCTCTTTACTCAAGAACAATGGATGCTTTGCAATTTGCACTTTATTACAGATATCTGCCACCTTGGAGCTTTTTTATAGCTCCTTTATCACTTATGTAATATTGCTTTATATTACATACAGTAAAGTTTTATTTACATAAAACATTGTTTTTTTGTAATATTACTGGTTTTTATTAGTGCTTGATGCAAATCATTGTTTAATAATACGTATTAATAAAAAACTTTTTTGGTATTAAGGATATTTTACACTGCCATCCTTAAGTTTTTGGAACCAATTAGCCATTTTACATTGAAAATGTATCTCATTGTTTGTGATTCGTGATGTTTTTATCAGTCCTAATTAATCATAAACAAGGGCCCACTGTATATATATTCATTTATTTACTCATTCATTAGCCCAGCCATTTTCCAGTGCACTGGAGTAGGCTACCAACTCACCTCCGAAATCCTGTAAAGCTGTAATGTAACCATGTCTTGTAGCAATCATGTAAATTAAGATCTAATGATGTATTTGGAAATGTTTTAAATACATTTTTACAGTAATGTATTTACTATTTAATTACATTCCTTTTACATACATCTTATTCAATTACAGTCCTCACCACTGTTCAGTATTTATTATTTAAATACACTCAAAAGTATTTACACTCATCTCCAACTATGATCTACATCAGGTTTTGGGTTAAAACCCAATGAAGATGTGGAGAATTACCTATAGCTAGCAAGTAGAAAAATAAAAAATATGCAAGGAAACTGAAATTTTCCACAGGGTGACATTGGCAAAAATATTACAGGAAACATTTCAGTTTCTGTAGTTGGCAACACTGCCATAATTTTTGTTTCAGAAATTTGCAAACAAAAAATTATAAAAATACTTTGATATTGGTTAGTTAAAGTATTTTAGCAAAAAAATTATAAAGTATATTTACAAAATCAAGTATTTCTTGTTAAACAAAATATAAAATAAAGAGTAATAATAAACTTAATATAAATAAATTAAGTAAAAAAATGCTTATTTTTGTAAACAATTTCAATATCTACAAAAAATGGACTCAATGGTGACTGTTCTCGACACTAAAACCAATGTGCAAGTTAACACAGCAGAGGAAGAAAAACCCATGCATAAAGTGTGCATTGGACTGCAACCTACATGCATTAAGATGTGATAAAATGTAGACCATCGTGATAAATGCAGACTATGGGTACACTACAGTAGTAGTGAACTACCTATTTATTTTATCATCCTTCAAAATTCAAAGAAAATTCTCATGCTTTAAATGGGCTTGTCAAATTTGTGATGACTGATAGGCAATCTGAAGAGCTTAAAGTAGAATTGGCAGGAGAGAGTTACAGGAGGAGGAAATTATCATTGCCAATATAGAGCTTGCTGAAAAAGTGAGAAACCCTCAGGATGAGACCCTAGAGGGGTCATTCCAGCTCAATTGGTACAGGGGTGGTCGGGTGACCATCTCCGACTTTCTTCAAATTTTCAGGGTTGATTCATACACCATTCAATAGCTTAAATCTAAAATTTTAGCTTCCTCAGTCAAAAACTTTTAATTTTATGGTCGCTTAAATGGCCCCCACCTTCGACAAAAAATGCCCATGTTGGGCTTGATTGGCCAATGCCTTCATTTTGAGAGGCCTTGAAAAGGTGTCTTCTAATAGGAGTAGAAGCTTCAAATTTGTCATGCCAATACAACTTCTGGTGGGCTTTTCAATTTTGCAAGCTAAAAGGCTGTGGAACAAATAGTTTCTAAGTTACAAGGGCTTAAATATGGCTCCATTTTGAAGCTTGCATCAATTCCTCCCACTTTTACGACTACCATTTTCAAAAGTTTTAGTTCTACCTACATCAATCACAGCTGTTTTAATACTCCTAATAGTCTTTATAGGTTGTAAATTTATGAGTGAAAAAAAAAAAATAACCAAAAAAAGATTTATTTCTATTTTTTAAAATTTCTAAAAGTTGATATTTTCACAAAATTTGCAAAATTAACATCAACTTTGGGGCTTAATATAAAGGTATCTGAAATTAGTCAGAGTTGATACTTCTAGTAAAGAAAGATACACATGTGTAATAAAACATATTAAGGAATAGATCTCAACTCCTCCATATAGTTTTGGTGATTCAAAGAAAAGTGCTTTTTGTGGAAAATCTCAAATTTTTGCAAAATTTGTAAATTTCTATTTATGAGACTGAATTGTAATTTTACTTCCATTTTATTACTTAAGTTGATTTACAATTGTAATATGTAAATAAGTCTAAAACATACAAGAAATTTAATGTCTGTCAAAACAACCAGCGACTTGAAGGGCTCTGGGTAGCTCATTTCGCTTTGTATATTCTTATAAATGTAAAACATGATGGTTAATCATTAATGTCCAGGCCTATTTTATAGATTATGATCTTTTATTTTCAGAAAATTTAACGAGCAATTAACTTAATTTTACTGCCTATAATAATAGCTTATTCTAATCAAGAATCAAAGTGCAGCTTTGGTATGTACTTGGATGATCCATGTCATGAACACAGACTCACCAGGAAGGTGGGTATGTATACCTTACATGAGCTGACAGATGAAACAAGGAAACTGCTATTGTGGAGAACAAAAGCAACTGTAATCAACCCAAATAGTGCTACTGTATGCTACCACTATGAAAAAATGTTTGGAATGCATTACCAACAAATACAACGTAGCTGCCAAGATCCATGGAGAAATCATTGAAAGATAAGTAAATATAGGTACTAATATATTTATATTTCATAAAGAAGGTTATATTGTAAATTGTAACCTAAATTAGCTATTTAATTTTAATAGGGTAGGCTATATACTGTGCTACTGAATGCATATGTTTTGAATATTTTATACGAATAGCCTATAACCAAATGTTGAGGTTTTAAAATTATTTTCCAGTGTGTTTAGAGTTTATATTACCCTACTTTATTTGCAGAATCACTACAAATTATTGACAAAGACATAGCAACTAGACTGAATCTGATACCAAGACAGAAACTTTGCTCAACATGCTTCTCTAGAGCCAAGACGATTGAAGATGAAAAAGATTCGGGTAGTGATGAATATGTTCCAGAAGAAATAGTTAAGGAGACATTTGACAAAACATTAGGTTCACTAGAATGCTCACCCATTAAGTATATAAGAGCAAGAGATCGAAAGTTTTATGCGAAAAGGAAACTAAAGCAAATTGAAACATCAACAAAATCAAAGCTGTCAAAAGTACTTCATATGAAGCCTAGCATTTTGGATGAGGAAGCGGAGAAACCTAGAGAGTGAGGAAGAAAAGTGTTATCAGCATATGATAGAGGAACTGAAAGAAAAGTGTAAAACTAGTACCAGACAAGAAAAGATACAAATTCTAACACTCCTTCCAATTGGTAAAACCTGGTCCAGAGAAAGAATTATGAAAGAATTTGAAGTGTCAGCCAGAATGGTTAATGCTGTGAGGGCCTTAAAGAGAAAAGGTATCCTTCCTATAATGAGAAATAAAAAGAGTAGCAAAGGTATAAGTGATGAAATAAAGGAGTGATAGAATTTTTCCAAAACAATGAATATACTATAGAATGCCCTGGTAAAAAAGACTACAAATCAATAAAAACACCACAAGGGAAGGTTCACAAGCAGAAAATACTGTTGTTGACAAATATCAGAGAATTATATACGCTTTACAAAAAATATCCAAATGACAAAATCTCCAAATCAAAGTTTTTTGAACTGAGACCAAAATGGTGTAGTATGGGTATGGGGAGTAAAGGATCACACAATGTATGCAATTATGAAATACACCAGAACTTTAAACTTTTATGCGAATCACTCCCAGTCAAAGTAGAATTAAGTGTGTTACTAGGGAAAATAGTCTGCAACACTGAAACCAGAAACTGCATGATTAATAACTGCAAAACATGTCCTGGTTTAAATGAATTACAGGATTGGCTTCTTACTATTTTTGAAAACAATGATTATGACATGGATGATGAGGTTTCCTTTAAGCAGTGGCTTCATACAGACCATACCCAACTGGTCACAATGACAAAAAGTGTTTCGAAGTAGTAGAAGACATGTGAAAGTGCAAAAAAGTTGAAAGTACACCATTTCATAGCAAAAGCCCAATCAAAATATTTGTCCAACTGTAAAGAAAACCTCAATGATTCTACAGCATTAGTGCTTGACTTCTCTGAAAACTAAATAGTTTTATAATTCAGGATGCCGTACAAGGGCATCACTGGGACAATACCCAGATTACCTTGCATCCGGTAGTCTGCTATCAAAAAGTTGATGGTGAACTAAAAGTTACAAATTTTTGTGTAATATCAGATTCACTTATACACAACACAACTGCAGTTCATTTTTTTTATATGAAGCCTTGAAATTACTTAAAAGTCAGAATCCTAAACTAAAACATATTTGTTACTTTAGCGATGGCGCAGCAAGTCAATATAAAAACTATAAAAAAATCATTAATTCAGTGTTACATGAAAAAGATTTCCAACTAACATGTGAATGGAACTTTTTTGCCACCTCTCACGGAAAGAGCCCCTGTGATGGTGTTGGTGGCACCGTCAAAAGGTTAGTTGCCCGGGCAAGTCTACAAGCAACAAGTAAAGGTCACATCACATCAATCCAAGAGATGTTCGATTGGTGCAAATCTAATATTAATGGTATAAAGGGTGTCAGGAAATGATTCCCCCCCCTCTGTACAGAAGAAACAGGAATAGAAAAAAATAGACAAAACCACGCGAAAGCGTTTAATTTTGAATAAAAAACACTTTTTAATATCGGGTGTTGCCCCCATTTGCAGCTCTGATGGCCATTAATCGACAGGGGTATGATCCCAGAAGTGTCTCAAAGAGATCGGTATCATGACTCATTTCTTCAAGGACTTCGTTGATCTTTGCAGTCATAATTTCTGTTGAATACCGATTCTGAATGTGTTGTTCCAGCATTAAGGACTCCACCCGATCCTTCATGATGGATCCGACATGTTCACAGACATTAAGATCGGGAGAATTGCAAGGCCATTCATTATTTCTGAAAAAATCAATGTTATTGTCCTTAAGCAGTTGTTGAGTCGCAAGTGCTTTCATACAGGGGGCTTTGTCGTGAAGAAAGGTTGCCTGTTCAACATCCAAAACACACTCCGGGTCTTTCAAAAATGGAATTACACGTTGGGCTAAAATTACATTTCGAAAATAAGGCCCATCCCAACTGGTTCCTCTTGGTTTGATAACCCAGATGAGCTTCTGAATAGAGAACATAATGAAAACACCCACACATGCTGGATTTTTTACTATTTCTCGATACTTCTGGTCGTCTGGGACTTCATCAGTTGTTGCCCAAACCCAATCATTCTGAAAATTTGGTTTTCTGGAGACAAACGAAGAATTCATCGCTCACAACCAAGTGAAGGAAATCATCTTCCATCCATTCCTCAAGATAATCACAAAACCATAGCCGATCTTCAATATTAAGATCACTCTTCCATGGCTTAGCTATTTCATGCCAAGCACTCAAGCCTTGGCAAACTCGAAATTGATGCACAAGTTGCCGATTGACTATCTTACCACGACGGATAAGTATCTCTTTCACTACCTCAGAGCAGCTCTTCTTTCGGCGCCGTGATGCAGCAAGCACAATGTCTTTCGATTCTTCAGATAATTTCTCCAGTCTTCCTCCTCGAAATTCTGTTTCACAATCTTCAGGATTCTTATTCCAATTCCTTTTGACAAAGTCTTCTGATCTTTTTAATCTCTCAGCCACCCAGTGTCGAGTTATGAAAGTTGCATCAGCTTCCTTTGCTTCACGAAATGTGACAGCTCAAATGTGGTCAAGAACTCACTTTTTCTCTGAATCGTTCAAAATAGATGCCATGGTTTCTGTGGGGAAAAAAATGGTAAGAATTAAAATCACAGGAATAGAATATAATGGTTTTATTCAGATTTTAACGCTCTTTCAAGTGATCTTGCCGGTTTTTATCTATCTCTTCTAGTTTTAGCTCTACAGGGGGGGGGGGAATCATTTCCTGACACCCCGTACAATTTCTGTACATTGATTCAGCTAAAATTGAGGAAAATGCTAATTTATTTGTTAGAAAAAAGGTATTCCTTAATTAAGACAATCCCAGGAACCCGTTCATATCACTGCTTTAGACCTTCATCAACAGGCATTAAACTGTACAAAATTTCTAGTGATGAAAAATTTCTTTAACATACAACTTTCCTTCCTCAATGCTACACAAGAAAATGTGGCTTACCAATATAAACCTGGTACATATGTGGCCTATTTCTATGAAGGTGACTGGTTTGTTGGAAACATAGTTAAAGTGTGTGATACTGAGAAGGATCTATTAGTAAATTTCATGAAAAAGAATCCTTTTAAATGGCCTGAACAAGAGGACGTTTGCTGGATTCCATTCCAACATGTTTTGCGTTCAATTGAACCACCTACAGTGGCTGGGAAAATGGGGAGACAAACAATCATTTGATAACTTGTACTATCTAAAATTGAGGAGTATTTAAAAAAAAGCCTAAGTAACTACAGACCTGTATCAAGCTGAATAATAAATTGCCAATTTATGGCTGAGAGGCCATGGAGTGTTGAAGACAATCAGACTTAAAGCCTGAGTACAATAATAAATTCCTGAGTCAGTGTCTAAACATAAGTTATTAGCTATATATAAGTTTACATACGAATTTACATAAAACAACATATTAAAAAAAGAATATGAACTTATAGCCAATAATTCACATGCTTAAAAACTCAGGAATTCATTATTGTATATAGCTAAGTACTGTACACTTGTATTAAGGGAAGTAATACAACAAAGCTACTTAAATTTAAGGTTTTGTACTGAAAATGGTGGTTACTGCTAGTTTATCTGTACTAACTGCATAATTTAAATTACTAGGAAGAGCTTAAAGAGCAGTAGAACACGGTTCTACATGATTTACTTGGGTAGATCCAAGTATTGAGCCTACAAGCTGGTCCATCTGTTGTGTTAACTGCAAATGTAGTAATAATCTAGGTATATACTGAATAGCCAAAACTATATGAATGAGTTGAGTTGAGATCTATTCCTTAATATTATTTTTGTACACATGTATCTTTCTTTACTAGAAGTATCAACTCCCTGACTAATTTTGGACACCTTTATATTAAGCCCCAAAGTTGATGTTAATTTTGCAAATTTTATGAAAATATCAACTTTTGGAAATTTTAAAAAATAAAAATAAATCCTTTTTGGGATATTTTTTTTATTTCACTCATAAATTTACAACCCATAGAGACTATTAGGAGTATTAAAACAGCTGTGATTGATGTAGAACTAAAACTTTTGAAAATGGTAGAGTCATAAAAGTGGGAGGAATTGATGCAAGCTTCAAAATGGAGCCATGTTTAAGCCCTTGTAACTCAGAAACTATTGTTCCACAGCCTTTTTGCTTGCAAAATTGAAAAGCCCACCAGAAGTTGTATTGGCATGACAAATTTGAAGCTTCTACTCCTATTTAGAAGACACTTTTCAAGGCCTCTCAAAATGAAGGTGTTGGCCAATCAAGCCCAACATGGGCATTTTTTGTCGAAGGTGAGGGCCATTTAAGCAACCATAAAATTAAACATTTTTGACTGAGGAAGCTAAAATTTTAGATTTAAGCTATTGAATGGTGTATGAATCAACCCTGAAAATTTGAAGAAAATCGGAGATGGTCACCCGACCAACTTTCTGAAATCTGTACCAGTTGAGCTGGAATGACTCAGAGGGGTAAAACCAAGCAAAAAGGACACCAAAAGAGAACAAGAATAGGAAATAGACATTAAAACCTTCAACAAAGTTTATAACCTCACTGTACACCATCACCAAAAATCCCAAAAGTGAAAACAAGAAACCACTATGCATGATAATAAAAACCCACTCTAATAGACAGTTTATTTCCACAACAGTTTCAATACCTACTGGCATCCTCTTTGGGTGGATACAGAAAAGGATGCCAGTGGGCATCGAAACTGTTATGAAAATAAACTGTCTATTAGAGTGGGTTTTTATCATCATATTTTGACCTTCACACAGAAAAAAAGTTTTTTGCATTTAAGCCAGTATGCAAGTATTACACAAGAGGCTTGTGTAAATATGGACTTAAGGGAAGAGAATGCCCATTTGCTCACTGACCACTCTGCAAAATATTTATGAATGATGGTAATGGCATTTCTGGATGCAGATCCAATACAAGATGCCCTTATCTTCATCCTCAAATTCACCAGAGCTCATGGTGAGAAAAAAGTTGTTTTAAAGAGAACTGCAATTTGGCCCACCTGACAGGAACAATCCAAATGCAGCCACACCAAAATCAATGGAGAATATACCAGGATAGTGAGCCTGCTATCCATCAGCCCTATTTGGTCCAAGGGATGCAAGAAAACCCAAGATCAAATACCATTCCTGCACCCAGATCTTATGCTGATGTAGCAGGTCCAGGTACGCCCAGTGGTGACATTAGTACAGCAAGCAACCATGAAACCCCATTGGGATTTTATCACATGAAACAAATACAAGACATTCAAAGCTCACTTGGGCTCCTCATACAAAAGCAAATGAGAACCCTACATGTGGGAGATGAAACAAATGGCTCCAAAAATGTATCAATAATTTATGTAAACATCCAGGGCATTTACTCAAACCATACCAAAGTACCTTACCTAAAGAGCCTAGTGGAAAACACTACTAGCACAGTTATAGCCATCACAGAAACACACCTGAACCCCATGATCATGAGTAGTGAAATTGCAATCAAAGGGCATACCACCCATAGATGTAAGAGAGAAGGCCATCTAAATGGTGGTGTTCTGATGTACATCCCTGAAAACATTCAAAGTGAACTACTCACAGCATACTCAAATGGAGCCTGTGAACTCTTAATCATCATGCTCAGTATAAATAAAGACAATACAGTACTAGTGAATATCTATAGCCCCCCCCCGAGACAGCTCCCATCTAGAGCTCAATGAATTTCCAGGGGGGAATCAGGCAATGCCTAGCTATTGTAGACTAGAGATATTTAATCATTACAAGAGACTTTCTCCCAAATTGCACCTGGAACCAATATGGTAGTAAGAAATCATGGACAAAAAGGTCCAAATCAAAACACCTGGATGAGTTTATGGAAAAACTTAGTATATCATGTTCACTGTCCAACTAGAAAAAAATAATATCCTAGATTTAGTGCTGACAAATAATGCAACTACAATTGACCACATTGTTAACACCAACTATACACTCCAACCACAATGTCATGCACATATTCACAAACTTCTCTCCACAAATGTAAGCAGGATCCATGCCAAATGGACTTGCCATACTGCCCTAAACCTGCACAAGTCAGATTGGACATCAATAAATAACTCTGTGGGGAAAAATAAACTAAAAAATAATTAGAAAATCTAGAACCAAAAGAATGCTCGAGTAGAATACAATACAGTACCTGCTATCATCAGCATTATCTATAAGCACACAAAGAAAAATGATATTGCAAAGAAGCACCTGACAAAAGAACACAGATACAGAAGGACACTTATGAGAAAGAACAAAGCTATCTAAACCTATCTAAACAAGTAACAAAGCAATTAAGTAATACAAGACGTAGTAACATCCAGAAACATACACTGATGTTAGAACTTAAAATAAAGGAGTCAACCATAAGAGAATACTGATAATGAACACAGCTATTGGCACTATAAAAGAATAGCAAATTCTTTAGCTATGCTAAACACAAAGCAGTTATCAAAACAAGCATTGGCCCATTGCTTGCTAAAGATGGACTAATTCTTACATCTAATCCATAAGAAATGGCAAACATTCTACAATCTCAATATGCTTTAAGCTGGAGTTACCCCTGTAGTAGCAAAGAAAATAAAAACTACAGCATTTTTCAATAAAGAAAATGACCAAGACAGACCATTATTGCAAGATATACCTACAAATAACCACTGGAGATAAACAACAGGCAATAACAGAGCTACCAGAAAGTTCAGCCCCTGGTCCAGATGGAATTAGAGCCAAGATTCTTAAAGAATGCAAACATATTTTATCTCTGCCTTTGAAAATCCTGTGGAGATCCTCACTAGACACCAGTAGAATACCACCAATCATGAAACAAGCAAATATTACCCAACTCTACAAAGGAGACAAAAGAAAGGGAGCCAAGAACTATAGACCCATATCCTTGACTTCCCATATCAAAATATTTGAGAAAATCCTGAAAAACCACATCGTCAATTTTATAGAAAATTAATATCTCTCAGAAGACTACTTTCAACATGGCTTCAGACAAGAGAGATCCTGCCTTATTGAACCTATAGACCATTGCAATACAATCCTACAATATTTGGGAGAAAACCACAATGTTGATGTCATCTATCTACACTTTGCAAAAGCTTTTCACAAGGTTGACCATGGTATATTGATCCATAAACTAGAACTCAGAATTTGTGGAAAAATAGGAAAATAGATCCGTGCCTTTCTCTGACAGAAAAACAATTTTAAATGGAGCAAGATCTATAGAAAAAGAAGCAATTAGTGGAGTGCCACAAGGTACAGTACTGGGACCCATTCTATTCATTATAATGCTAAACAATATAAACTAACCTAGGAAGCTCTCCTGTTATTCATGGATGATACCAGAATACTAAGACCAATTACAGAAAAAGAAGTGTGTAGAGCTACAAAAAGATCTACAAACTATATTTTATATATACCGGGTGTCCGAGAATTATCTGTACAATTTTTGGCTATTATTAAAAGTCAACCATGAAGTGTAGAAATTCCAGTGTTGTCCCATTTTACAGAGAATCTCATTACATTTTTTCTGATACCAAGTTTTGACAAGTTTTTTAGAAATTCCAGTGTCCGAACATTATCTGTACAATTTCATCTTTTAATAAAATTCTTGATAACACATGTAAAATTCTTAAACAAGATTTAGAATCTGAATTTTCAAGTTTCTTTTATTAAAGTAACGTTGTTACAAACATTTGATATGTGCACCATTAGTGATTTGCAAAACATCCAATCGATACTCCAAATGTTGCCATGTACACTGCAGCATATCCACATCAATTCGCTCAATAGCAGCTGTGATTCTTGCTTTTAAATCATTAATGTCTGTCACCCACGTACATTTCTAAAAAACTTGTCAAAACATAGTATCAGAAAAAACTTAATGAGATTCTCTGTAAAATGGGACAACACTGGAATTTCTACACTTCATGGTTGACTTTTAATAACAGCCAAAAATTGTAGAGATAATTCTCGGACACCCAGTATATATGTATGTTATATATATATATATATATATATATATATATATATATATAATATATATATATATATATGGGCAGATCCAAACAATATGGGCCTTCAATGAAGAAAAATTTGAACTAATTAAGTATGGACCAAATAAATGCCTGAAAGAACAATTCAACTACACTGGACCCACAGGAAAACACTGTACAAACTGATCATGTAAGGGATCTAATGGTTATATTATCTGAAGATGCAACATTCAACAGGCACATTGACAAAGTAACATCATGCAAACTAATAGGATATATATACCGAGGACATTCAGAACTAGAGACAGTAAGACATGCTTACCCTGTGGAAATCACTTGTTCTTCCACGAATTGACTACTGTTCTCAATGGTTTCCCCACAAACAGAATGAATTGCAAAAAATTGAGGGCCTACAAAGAACCTTTACCTCATATATTAAACAACCTGGTGAGCAACAGGTAAGTAAAAACAAATTAAACTACTAGGAGAGGCTCAGAGACCTTGACCTTTATTCCAGAGAAAGGTTTGAGATATACATCCTAATCTACACCTGGAAAATTCTAGAAGGGCTTTTAGTTGCCCCCAATACTGAACTAATTGTGCCCACCTCAACAAGAACTGGCAGAATGTGTCAAAAACATCACCTCCCACAAAACAGTCTGAGAAGGATTCAAACCCTTCAATATAATAGTATCTCTAGGCAGGGTTCTGGCCTGTTTAACTCCTTGCCTCAGTACCTTAGAGATATAAATGCAGTCCCAGTAGATACTTTTAAAAAAACACGGACATGTTTTTAGCCAACATACCCGACCAATCCACAGTGCCAGGGTATTCCTCTGCCAGACCAGCCCCCACAAATTCAATAGTGGACCAAATTGTATGGCAGGAGCAAGAGAAAAGAAGGGTGGCAACTCTATTGTGGCCCCCGCCTCAGGAGGTGCTGAGTGGACTTTGTGGGAGCAGCACACTCTTGAGGCAGTTCTAAGTGTTTTAAGGTAAATTCAAGGTAAACACTCAAGACTGAGAAGGCACACTAGGCCTTCTCTTAAAGTTCTGTGAATACATGTAGGTACTAATAATTAAATACAAAATTGTAGGCCTACCAAAACTAATAAGTAGGCCCAACATCAAATAGGCACTGGCCTATTACTAGGAAGGAAGCCACAGTCTGGCCACTACACCTACATTATCAGACATCAAATTGGCAAGAAACTTCAGGTATGTAACTATCGGGTCATTCTCTGTCAGATCAACCAGTGCCTAACACCCTCATCTCTCAGATTTTGCTGAAATTTGGTTTATAGGGAGTTTGTGGGCCCTGAATCCATTTCTGAAATTATAAGGTCAATCCGACCAACGGTTCAAGAGATATGACCTCGAGAAATTTGAGGTCACTTGCGAGGTCACTAACATTTGGCGACCCATAACTTGGGTAATAATGGTCACAATTATATAAAAGTATATATATTTAGAATCAGAAAACGACAAGGAATCCAAATATGCAGGTTTTAGAACTCTAGGTTGAAAAATAAAAAAGTTACACTGTAACCAAAATTTGAGGTCACGATTTGACCTCTGGGGTATCAAATGAGAATTTTTTTTTTAAATGTAAAAAATGAAGGCATAGGCATTGGCTATTAGAATCAGCAAAAAAAAGTTTGTTTATGTTAGTATTTTTCATGTAACTAACATATAAGTGAACACCATATTCATAAGTTGTGCGTCAATTCTACCTATTTTTTCACACAAGCTCATAATTTGACCTATAGAAATTAAAATTACTTTTTTTATAGATATAAAAACAAAGGCAAAAAATGTAAAATTGTATTTCACTGCTAATCTACACTGGCAATAATAGTTATAATAGTGAAAGGGGAAGACCTACTTAGATGGCCGTAATTTTGCAAATGTGGAAAATCCTATTTTGGGATTCTTTTCATCATTTTTATATAGTTCAAACATCTCTCTTAAATTCCCGAGGACCAATCGTTTTTGCACCTTCAGCACTGATAACTTTCGCGCAATCCTTTTGGCCAGGACACATACGACTAACCTCTTCTGACTCATAGAATCTTCTAACTATATCTTTGTGTTCTTCAGATATCACTTTTCCTTTGCTCATTAGTGGAATCTTCGGAAGGATTCCATGTTCTGATTTAAGTGAATGGCTTCTTTTCACCATGTATGTTGTAGTTTGAAAGAAACTAGCTGTTTTTTCAATTGTGTATGGTGAGTGTGTCAATATTTGTAGTTTGTGATGGTGACATTTGCTCTCCAGGAATGACTGTTTCAATTCATTCATTAATTTGTCTAGATGTTTTTCAGATTTAGTTTCAGGTTTTGAAGTATCACTTACCTCCTCGGTAATTTGAACACCATAACTGAGTTCTAGCCTCTCCTTCAGGTGTTTCTGAGCAGATGATAGCTTACCACGAGCCTTGCGCTTTTTCTGGCTTAATGACAGCCCTTCTGAAAAGAACAGAAAAAAAGGTTTCACACACCTGAATATTAGTAATTAAATATTAATTATAGTACCTTAAATGCTATATAATTGGCTATATAGTAGATCAAACAGACCTTGTAGTAAAGTATAAGTTATTATATTAATTTATTACTTACTTTTTTTAACTGGTGTTTGGTCCAGAAATGCTAGAACTGGTTCAACTGAAGTTGAAGGATTTTCCTTTATCAAGCAATCACTGTCATTGTCCAGATCTTGAATTGAAGAGATGTTACTCAAGCCACTGATAGTAGATGATTCATTTGAATCCTGCTCAGACTCGTTGTTTTCAGTGGTACTAAGTATAGTGGGGTTTTTCATTATCAGTGTCCAGCAGTTCACACACAACAATGAGTCTTTTTTCACTCTTCCAGCACATTTTTCAACAAGTACATCAGTCACTTTTCTAAGATTGATTGTTATGCGTTTCTTGTGTTTTTGAATAGGGTCCTGGCAGTATTTCAAGTGCCGAACCATTGTATTTTGATCTGTAAAGATATAGGATTTACAATTAGGTAATATATATTTTTTAGAAAATATATAGCTATACACACTTAATATTTTAGGCCTTGATAGTCTCTGAGGCTCATTAAAACACCATACCCACCAGCCACCCACAGTGCTGGCTGGAACTGTACTAACCTGTAGACAAGGAATTTTGCAACTATCTGTGTTGATTCTGCACTTAGACAAGTAGCAACATGTTTCAACAGGTTTGTTTAGGCTACATGTGAGCTTAGTCTTCCCCTTTCACTATTATAACTATTATTGCCAGTGTAGATTAGCAGTGAAATACAATTTTTATTAAATTCTTGGAGCTTGAGGTCAAATTGATAGCTAAGATATAAAAATTCCTTGAAATGACAAGCAATTTATAAATATGGTGTTCACTTATAAGTTAGTTACATGAAAAGTACCAACATAAACAAACTTTTTATGATTGTTTCTATTAGTCAAGAACTCTGACTTTGTTTTTTATATCTATAAAAAATGTAATTTTAATTTCTATAGGTCAAATTATGAGCTTAAGTGTGAAAAAATAGGTAGAATTGACGCACAACTTATGAATATGGTGTTCACTTATATGTTAGTTACATAAAAAATACTAACAAACTTTTTTTTGCTGATTCTAATAGCCAATTCCTATGCCTTCATTTTTTACATTTAAAAAAAAATTCTCATTTGATACCCCAGAGGTCAAATCGTGACCTCAAATTTTGGTTACAGTGTAACTTTTTTATTTTTCAACCTAGAGTTCTAAAACTTGCATATTTGGATTCCTTGTCATTTTCTGATTCTAAATATATATACTTTTATATAATTATGACAATTATTACCCAAGTTATGGCTCGCCAAATGTTAGTAACCTCGCGAGTGACCTCAAATTGCCCGAGGTCATATCTCTTGAACCGTTGGTCGGATTGACCTTATAATTTCAGAAATGGATTCAGGGCTCACAAACTCCCTATAAACCAAATTTCAGCAAAATATGAGAGATGAGGGTGTTAATTTCAATTTTTTTTGGTTGATCTGACAGAGAATGACCCTATCCTTCTCTCCAAAAATTTAAAATAAAGCCATTTTAAAATATTTATTTTTTAATTGGGGTTGTTTAACCTCTTAGGTCATATGATGGAGGGGACCTACAACTTTACATAGGATCTGAACCACAACATAGCTCATATATATATATTTTTTTGTTTCAAAGTATGACCGCTCATGGCCACCAGAAGAAAGGTGGATAGCAGAGCGAACACAGGACGAAGATTATGGAACAGCTAATGGAAATGAACAATAGACGGGGAGGAGGAGTCACAGCGGAGTCACAGCCAGTAAAGAAGTCAGGAGCGAAAGAGGAAGGAGAACAACCCGGTTATCAAAAAGTAGGGACCTTCAGATAGAATAGCACCAAGCCTATCACAAGGCCTGACACACTCCAAAAAGGGAAAATACTCTGCACACAGCGCAGAGTAAAGCGGACACTCCACCAGGTGGTGGGCAACTAAGGAAAACGTTACAATTGGGACATCCAGGCATCCAATCCCCAGCCATCAAATAGCCATGGGTCAGGTGGGTGTGGCCAATACAGAGGCGGGCAAGAGCCACCTTATGGCGTGACCGATGGAAGGAAGAAGCCCAACACCCCAATTTGGGTTTAATCTTGCAAAGTTTGTTATCTGTAGCACCATCCCAGCGACTCTGCCACCAGGAGCGCAAAAACCTATGGAAGCCAGGGATATAATCGGAAAAGGGGAGGGACACGGGTGAAACCTGTAGTCAGCACACGGAACGGGCAGCTCGATCAGCAGCCTCATTTCCAGCCACGTTAACATGTGCTGTGGGACCCAGCAAAATACCACCTCCTTGCCACCAAAAGCGACAAAGGTATGCCACAGTAGCTGGATTCGTCGGACCAGTGGGTGGACAGGGTCAAAACACTCCAGGCCATCCAGAGCACTGTGGGAATCCGAATATATGACAAATGACCCATCCAGATGCTCCCGCACCACCTCCAGAGTGCTCAGAATAGCATAGAGCTCCACTGTGAAAATGAAAGCCTCATCAGGGAGACGGGTACATCGGGGAGCAAGGGCAGATGACTGGGGAACAGCCGTGGCCACAACACCCCCCTGACGACCTCGAGCCATCTGTGAAGACCGCAACACATGCAGTGTGACACGCCACATGCTGAAGGAACAGACACCGAAGCAAGGCAGAGTCAGAATTGGCCCTGCGAACGGGGCACAACGGCGCAATGCCCTACAGCACGCAACAGGGGTGCTCTCCTAAGGTGCAACACCCTTGAAAGAGACTGGTATAATGGATGGAGGAGGAGTGCCTATACCATCGAGGAGGGAGGTCACTGTGTCAGTGAAATACCAACCCCCATCCCGGCAGAATGCCCTCTCCACCACCTGGAACAGAGGAGAGTTGGGAAGATGAAGGATCCGGAGATAGTGCTTAGCAATGAGGAATGACCTCCGATTCCCCAAGGGAGGGATGTCGCACTCAACCTGCAGACTATCAACTGGAGAGGAGTGGAAGGTGCCAGATGACATGCGCAGTCCTCTAGAGAGGACCGGATCCAGTATCCAAAGGGCCATACGGGAGGCGGAGCCAAACACCACACTCCCATAATCTAATTTTGACTGTACCAGGGACACGTACAAACGGAGGAGTGTCTGCCTATCCATGCCCCAGCAAATCCAGGGTACGTCTTGCAGACTCACCCAGCCGGTGAAGGTGGGGAACCCAGCTCAAACGGCTGTCAAAAACCATACCCAGGAAATGCACTGACTGAACGAGAGCCAGAGGCTGACCCCCGAGTGTAAGATTAAAAGGTCGGGATGGTGCCAGATCCCCGTCTCCTCGATGGAAGGAAGGCTACACACAGGAAGTCTTTGGGGAAGACAGCGTAAGGCCCACCGACGATGCCCAGCATTCAACCCGATTGACCACAAGTTGGACTTGCTTCTCCATGAGGGGGGGGGGGGACTCATCCCTGCAGCATAGACAGCCAGATCGTTGGCGAGATGGAACATCGCACCGAGGGCGGAAGGGCTCCCAGTAGCACAGACATGACCAGATTGAAGCAGGAGATGCTCAAGACACACCCCTGGGGCACCCCCTCCTCCTGAACATACAGGTCAGATAGGGCTGCCCCATTACGGAGGCGGAAAGAGCTATGGCAGAGGAAGTTAAGAAATGTGGGCAAAAAGCCCACAAAACCAAGAGACTTCAAATGGTCCATGACAACTCCCCAATGGGTCATGTCATAGGCCTTTTGGACATTGAAAAAGATGGCCAGAACAAGATTCCAGCAGGAAAAGGCCTCCCGTACATCATGACCAAGGAGGAGAAGGGGGTCCAGAGTACCCCGAAATCAACGAAAGCCATACTGGGTAGTGGGGGTATAACCCAAGCAACTCCAGTGTAAAGGAAAGTCGGACAGCCACCATCTTTTCAAGGAGCTTGTCAAGGCAATAGGCCGATAGCCCACCACCTCTTTCCCAGGCTTAGGTATCGGGACCACAATCGCCTCCCTCCAATGGGAAGGGAACGACCCCTCAACCCACACCCGGTTGAAAAGATCCAGCAAGAAGTGTAGGGCCATCCAGTGCAGATTCCAAATAGTCATACGGAATGTCATCAGGGCCAGGGGCGGAAGAACGATCAGTTAACAAGGTAGCCCAAAGTTCCCACATCGTAGAGAGACAATTATAGGGCTCATTCCCAGATGGTGGGAACGTAATATTCGACAAAGGACTATCCGCAGCTGAAGTCGAATGGGAAACTGCAGCAAAAGCCCCAACCAGCCAATCGGCCACAACAGCAGGATCTGAAAGGAAGCTGTCCCCATCCCTAAGGACAGGGTGACTAGCAGGGACCAGCTTCCCCTCGATACTACGTACCTTCCACCACACAGCAGCAGAAGGGGTAGACAAGGAAATGCCAGACACAAAAGCATGCCAAGAGGCCCAATGGGCCAACTTGAGAGTCCGGCAGGCAAAATCCTTCGCCCACCGCATCTCAATCAAGTGGTCCACGCGCCAGGTGTGGTGGAAGCGGCGCATCGCCCTCTTGCTCTCGCACACTGCCCAGTGACATGCTGGAATCCACCACAGGACGCTACACATCCGCGGGTTACCGGAAGATCGAGGAATACAGTCCTCCGCAACACCCATGAACACCCACTCGAAGAACTCCAAGCTCTCATCCACAGAGCCAAAGCTCAACACCAAACGGGCAATGACAGAATGAGCTCTGAAGGATGGCCAGTCAGCCCGCGCAAGGAACCACCTCGGTCAAGATGAGACACCCGGCTGCAGTCTGACCAGCTCAAGACAGACTGGGTAATGATCACTGCCATAAGAGTCCAACACCTTCCACAAAAAATTGAGTAAGGCATCGAGGGACACCAAGGAGAGATCAATCAATACAGACAGTGGCGTATCAAGGGAGGGGCGAGAGGGGCGACTGCCCCGAGTGGCACTTCCCGAGGCAGCAAATTTTGGGTTTTTATGTTTTAAAATGCAACCCTCCAAAAAATTATATCTCATCATTGTCGCGCGTTATTTGTGTACAAAATATCCCTGGTTTTGATGCCACCTCAATGCCACTATTTCCACAAATAGTTGCGTTAAATTTTCACATCGGAAAGGTTGCCAGCCCTATTTTTCAGACTTTCCCTATATTATTTAGGTTAGGCTTTGCATTCTTTGAGCTTTGATGATCGACGATGATCCAAAGAACTGGGATATGTTAAAACTACTTCAGTGGATCGTTAAATGAGATCTAGTAGAATCTTTGCCTCATATAACAATTGCCCTCCGGATCTGTCTAACTACATGCATGTCCGTGGCAAGTTGCGAACGAAGTTTCTCAAAACTGAAACTTATAAAAACTTACCTCAGGTCAACTATAAGTCAATCTAGACAGCAATTTGGCGATTATTTCAATTGAACGCGAAGTTGCAGAGACAATGGACATAGAAAAAAATCATTCATGAGTTTTCTGTTATGAAAGTCCGAAAATTTAACTAGGCATTATACATTATATAGTTATTGTTAAAATTATGTAGTGTATTATGTAGTATTGTTAAAATTGAAGTTGCTTTATTTAAGTTTTTCTTCTAATAAAAGTTTTGTTTAGAAGTGTATTTTTGTAAAGGAATTGTTTTTAAAATTGAAAATTGTTGCGGGGGGGGCATTTTCGCCCCCGAGCAGCAAAAAGTATTGGTGCGCCTCTGAATACAGGTAAATGAACCTGTGGATTCGTGGAAGTAGGTAGGTTCACCAGAATTGAGGCACGCAAAGGAAAGTTCCTCCATTAAGGAGAGCAACATACCAGCAACATTAGTCAACCGGACATCTCCCCAAGCCAGTTTGCGACTGTTCAAGTCCCAGGAGGAGAAACAGTCGAGGCAGTTGCAACACCAACTCGCAAACCACGTCGCGAGAAGGAGGGTCATGAGGAGGAATAAATAGAGCAGGCAGTGTACTGGCGATCTAAAGAGAGCCGCACAGCCACAGCCTGCAAGGAAGTGCGAAGAGGCACACCTCACGATAGTAACGAATGATGCACATAAATCACCGCACCCCGCGCCTCTGAATACAGGTAAATGAACCTGTGGATTCGTGGAAGTAGGTAGGTTCACCAGAATTGAGGCACGCAAAGGAAAGTTCCTCCATTAAGGAGAGCAACATACCAGCAACATTAGTCAACCAGACATCTCCCCAAGCCGGGTTGCGACTGTTCAAGTCCCAGGAGGAGAAACAGTCGAGGCAGTTGCAACACCAACTCGCAAACCACGTCGCGAGAAGGAGGGTCATGAGGAGGAATAAAAAGAGCAGGCAGTGTACTGGCGATCTAAAGAGAGCCGCACAGCCACAGCCTGCAAGGAAGTGCGAAGAGGCACACCTCACGATAGTAACGAATGATGCACATAAATCACCGCACCCCGCTAGTGTGTGCGTTCATCCGGGGTGCAAGGGAAACCAACATAAACAGAGAGACGAGGGAGTCCCTGCGCAGCCAGGATAGTCTCCTGGAGACAAACACAGGAAGGCCACTCGCTCTCCAGCAGGGAGGCAAGGTTCTCCCAGTTAGCTAAAAGTCCCCTACAGTTCCAATGCAAAATGGAACTAAGGGGAAGTGGCATTATAAGAGGCAGAGAAAACAGAGAAATAGCCACGGCCCAAGCTGAGCAGCAAACTCAACAGTCCATAACCAGGGATGGAATCAGCTTCCCCGACTCACCCCAAATGGGGGGGGGCCAGTTGCAGCCAAAGCAGCGAACCGGGTCAGGCACATATGGTCGCACCAAAACTCACACGACTGGCGATCACCCACACCCCAGAACACCTGGGCCAGAGGCACAAGGGAGTCAAAGGTCAGGAGCAGACGAGGTAAGAGCACCATTCCAGCGCGACGAAAATTGGAAGACCTTCATTACCCCCTGGGGGGCAAGATCCTCCTGCAACTCACCAACCAGGATTGACAGCAGACGGGAAGCAAAAATGGTGCCCTGACAGCTATTCAATTGCGGATGGGGAGTCACAGAAACTCTGCAATTGTAGAAGGGACTCAGTCACCCCCAAAGGACAGGACTTCAAAAGAAGAGACCCATCCTTCAGAGGGCAGATATCATAATGACAGGAAACCCCCACCGTCTTAAGGCACTGAAACACCCGTTCCGAGTTGCCCGGAAGGGAGCCAGTGGAAGGGCAGAGAACAAGGAACCTGTCCACCTGACAGAAATTGACAGCAGGGACAGGTCCATGTGTAATGGTAACCGAGAGTGGGCGAGAGAACAAGGGCCATGAAGACCCCACCCTACAGCCACCACGAGTCCAGCCATGTGAGCCAGACACCACAGAGGATGAGAGGGGACCATACAGCTTGAAGGTCAATCCAGTGGAGGCAGAGGCCGCTGAATGACCAGAAGTAGTAGTCTTATCCAAATCCAAGGGCAGGCCAGAGTTGTCAACAGGAGGGGATTGAAGTTTAGAAATTGAACCCATAAACAATAGCTTTACAAAAAAGAGCCTCAGACCCAAGGCAATGCATCATCCACCACTGCATCCTTCAAGGCCCACCCCCTAACCTGACTGTCGTTTTAAAAACAGCATATCGGCACTACAGAGATTTGTCCATTAAGGGCCAAGCAAATACCCAATCCAGACGCAGCAGCGGTCCAGGCACCCGTACCATCCCCAGAGCATGGCTCAGCCACGGAGTGATGCCCCCCAGTGGGTGCACCCAATGACCCCAAGACTGCAAAATACAAACAGGGGGGGGAGATACTCCAATTGACAGAGGCACAAGACAGAGTCAAGACAAAAGAAATTCCGGGAGAGACGGGGGAAAAAAAAAAGGGGAGCAAAAAGAAAAGGGGGGTGGGGAAAAAAAATGCAACTAGGTAACTCTTCACCCACACCCCGCAAGGAGTTGAGGAAACACCAACAACCCACGAGGTGTACGAGCCCCCTCAGCCCGGCAAGCCGGAGTACCTAATCGAGGGTGTATATACATATATATTTTTTTATTTTTTTTTTTTAAGTTCGGGAAGAACGATTCGCCTTTATTTAAAAGGGCATATCTCGGCGGAATAACAAAGAAAAAGTAAGAGGAAATACAGAGGAAAAAGAAAGGGTGGAGGGGACAGTCAGTGGAAAATGACCAAGGATGACAAGGACTGCAAGGTCGAGCCCCATCATCCTTGGGTGCTAGGGCCGGGAGGGCGCACGTGAAACCTCCTGGAACAAGCACATACAAACGAGCACAAAGAGCACTCAAGCACACAAGCTTAGAACCCCCTTGCAGGGATATATATATATATATATATATATATATATATATACACACACACAGATGCTCCCTAGGTTACGTAAGCCAACTTACGCAAATTTGACTTCACATAAATCACATTAAAAAAAAATTTCAAGTTGTGCAAAGTTAGTTAGTTAGTTACCATAAGCAGTCATAGTAAGGCATAAGGCAGCTGGTAGCATCATCCCGCAAGCAGGCATGGGGATCAAATACATTTGAAAGTATTTAAATACAAATATTTTTATCAGTACAATTATGTATTGTATAATATATTGCCAAGAGTAGGGGTCTTTTAGATAACCTACAAAACTATAATACCTATCAATATTTATTTTTAAGTGTTCAACAGTGAAAGCTAGGACAAAATGTTATAGGAATTTGTATAACTATTTGCAAAAGTATTCTTAAAGTATTTCAAAAGTATTTGGAAATTTTAAATACAAATACTTCCCAAAGGTATTTAAAATACCTTCAAATAACAAGAGTATTTGACCCCATCCCTGCCCACAAGGCGCCATTTTGCTACAGTTATTGTAGTGACCTTAATTCTGCTTGTTTTCTATGCTTACATTTTTTTATTACAGTATTTTATACTAAATTATCTTTATTTCCTATGCTTTTATTGCTACTATACACTGCATTTAGTGTTTTTTTAATTTATAAAAAGTATTTATCTTGTGTTCAATGATTAGGGGCTACCTATGGAAGGGTCAATTCAGACTTACAGAAAAATTGGCTTAGGTAAAGCCTTCCACAAGTCAGGGACTGTATATATACACCAGGCTGCAAAAGTATTTACGAATCGTAAGTTTAAAATATTTAGTTGTAATACAATATTTGATATATTTAACAATAAAAACAGGCTAATAAAAGAAAAATACCACACTTATTTGTAAAAATTTATTTATAAAAACTTAGGAAAATTAGTATCTTGTATAGCCACCCTTCTTCTTTCAGACTAGTTCAAGATGCCAGGGGATTGAGTCAACCAACTTCATGCATGATTCAGGACTGATTTTATGCCACTCTAAGAACTCTCCATAAATCTTTATTTTTTGCCTTATCTTCTCTTGTTAGCTCATCCCAAAGATGTTCAATAGGATTTAAACCTGGACTCTGAGATGGCCATCCTAACATTTTAAACCCTCCTTCAAGCTTACTGTAAAGCTGTTTTAGTGATTTAGCACTATGCTTAGGATCATTATCCTGCTGAAATATGAAGTTTGCATAATTTCCATGAAGTTCTTTAGCAGCTGGGATTGCAATATTAGTGAATAGATGTTTGAATACATATTGATCCATGTGTCCATTTTCATTCCGTGATCCAGTGTAATTTTCCAACTCCTTTTCATGAGAAGCGACCCCACACATCGATTCCACCTCCTTTTTTTCACCATCAGAATAAGGCATTTATATTCTTCACCGATTCATCTATTAACAATTTTCCTCCTTTTATCACTACCAAAAATTTCAAATCTGCTTTCATCACTCCATACAATATTCAACCAGTTCTCAGCAGCCCAATCTGTGTTGAATAGCAAATTCTAATTGTGCTTTCACATTCTTGTTTGACAAAGGTTTTTTCTTACATCTCACTCTAGCAAATATTTTATTATCTGTTAACTACTTCTTACTATATCAACACGAACTTTTGTTTCTCCCCTTTTCACTAATTCTTTACTCAAGTCATTTGCTGTCATAAATCTATTCTCCAAAGCCAGAAATTTTAGATGCCTTACACCATGCTCTGACAAAACCCTCTTTCTTCCAGTTTGGACTAACTTACAGATACTTTTGTTTAAAATACATTTCTTATGGTATCCAACTGTACCTTCACTTATCTTCAGCATTTTTGCGATACTTATATTGGAATAATTACCATACCCATTTTAACAAGAGCGGTCAATTCTCCTAAGTCTTGGCTAGATAACTCAAGTGTCTTAACCATCCTCTCAAATTAGAAATATAAAAGTAAAAACTTCATTGAACAATGTTAAAATGAATCTTTCCCTATCGAGGCTGACAGCATACTAAACTGCACATAGTCTGTATTGCTAATTTCAAAATTAGAGAACTTTTGATTTAGCAATGTCAAATTATCAAAATATCGAAGAAACTACGGGAATTAATCAAGGTTGGGCAAAAACCCAATTGGTTTTTGGGGTTTTTGCCAACCCTGGAATTAATTACAATGACTTAAAGTGGCAAAATATTGCATTTAATCTAATAATTACCATCTTATACTAATTTGTGTTCTGCATAACAAATTACAAAAAAGTTTAAAAATAAATTTTACTAAATCAAAAAAATAAAGCTACCATTAATATCTGAAAAATATTTCTCAATTTGTAAATACTTTTACAGACCAGTGTGTGTACATATAGGGTGCTGCAGCAGTCAGGAACCATAGGCACATTTTAGTAATGTCTTAATATGCATTTTGTTCTTTTCAGATTTTTTGTTGAACCTATGGCACAGAAACTGACAACAGATGAATGGGTGGAGATAGTTTTAATGTGTGCAAGGCATGGTAACACACACCAATCAGTTGTTACTGCTTTTAATGACAACCCTGTGAGGCCACCAGTTGGAAAACTATTCACTCACTTCAAAGAAACAAGAAGCACCCATGATCAGCCTCATAGTGGCTGGCCAAAAAGTTCAACCAATGCAGCAACATCACTAATGGTACTCAATCACCTTGAAAACAGCCCACGTAAGTCCTTAAAGTTATCGCAGGAAATGGGTGACTCCAGAAGATCCATTCAACAAATGCTTACAAATCATTTCTACCCCTACAAAGTCCAACTTGTTCAGGAACTGCATGGTGATGACACAGACCATTGTGTAGAGTTCTGCCAGTGGTTTCTACAACATTGACAGCTTTAACAAAGGATCTGTGAAAAAACTATATAGGGCTATGAGTTGATTGCCTGATACCCTCATCCATTGGAAATTTCTAGCAGACTTCAGTGGAGAGTTACTGACAAAAGCCCTATGTTTTTTTGTTAGAGAGTTATGTATGTGTAGGTCTTCAAAGGACCCCTTTATATTTAATTGTTTTCAGTAATTCTAGCCTCAGGATTTTAGATGCCTATATATGAACAAAAGAAATTTTTCCCACCTTATTTTTGCTAGGCCTTAGTTTGCTTCGATGTAGGGCCATTACGATGGAGCCTACACTGCGAGTTAACACTTATTAATATAGGCAGTCACGAATTAAACCCCTGAAGGAATAGGCCTATCCTTTTTATAGTTACTGGGTTTTATATTATAAGGAATTCACTCAGAACTTTAGGGAAGACAAAAGCACATCTTCCCTGTTTAAAGCATTCGCCGTAACAAAGCTCCAAGCCAGCACCACTATAATATATCTTTACATTTTAGTATAAATTGCTGATTTGGCAAAGGTTGTTGACTCCTCCTTTCTTGTAATTTACAAGTTAGCAATGGAAAATTTTGATCACATGAAATAAATGTTTCTCATGGTTATGTAGGCCCAATGCCTACATATAGGTAATTCTACGAGAAATAGACAAATGAAGTACACGGTAACCTCTTCAAAATTCATGAAACTTGGTGTGAGGGTTGGTTTAGGTCCAAATTACAAATTTCTGAATTTTTTTGAAAATTGGTCAAATTTTATGGCTTGACCAAATTTTGGTCAAATGAAAAAAACCAATAATTTTCAAACGTAAATATCTCCACTCCCAATTGTGGTAGTGTAGTAAGTCTTATGATAAAATATGTAAAATTAATTGTAGTTTCTAAATATGTATCATTTTTTTAGGGTAACAAAGATAAAATTGATTTTTTGGAAGTTTTTTTTTTTTTTTTTTTTTTTGCAATTTGGTAGCAAAGATATTTTTCAAAAAAAAGACCAGGAATAAAAAAATGTTTATTTGATGTACTACATGTACACCATAATAAGTAATAAAAAGTCAGCTTATCGACAATTATTAAAAAAAGTGAAAAAAAAAATTCCTCCAAATTTTAATAATTTTTTGCTTTCTTTCCAGATTTTCAGTATATACCTAATTTTATAGTATACATAAATTTACCTAACCCTTAAAATCAGGGCTGTGGAGTTGGCACATAAAAAACCAACTCCGACTCCTCAATTTTTTGTCTATCCAACTCCGAAGGTATATTAATTCTAAATCTGCTATGATGATAATTACACAAGAGGCATTTCATCACCACCACGTGAAGCATCATCATCTATGGTCATTGTTACGGTAACTTTGTCTGTAGTAAAGAATCTTGTAAGTGGTGCTTGTCATTCAGTAGATTTCTGATCTTTTGTTAACTTTGAAGTAGTTGCAAGGTTTTTATTACTATCTTTCTCAATGACAACTTCTAAAATTTTGGGATGGAAACACTGCAAATGTCTTTTCAAATTTGATGCTCTAGTTGGTGCATTTTTATCAGAGCCAGTAAAACCACTGATTTTTGCTTCACATAATTTTTCATCATCATCAATCATACACTGACACACAAAATGTTTCCCATCTGTGGTTATTGTAAAATATTAAAAAACTGCAGACTTTGTTGGAAGTGTCTTTGCCATTATGAAAGGGGTTTTAGATTTGAAAGTTAAAAACTTATGAAATTTAGAAAACTCAAAATTAAATAAGCATTAAAAATAAAAAATATCGAAAAGAAAAAATGAATTAATGGCATTAGTGTCTGAAATGGAACATTGTGTTTATTATTTAAGTGGTTTAACCACCATAGCTACCAGTGATATCACAAAAAAACATTTTATTAAAATTTATATTGAGGTCGGAGTCGGTACATTTTTACCGACTCCGACTCCAGCACCACCAAAATTGCTTCCAACTCCGACTCCACAGCCCTGCTTAAAATGCCTCAAAACAAAATTTTGTTGCGATCCTATGAAAAAAATACTCAAAGAATTTTCTGTAACACCAAAAAGTAAACTGCCATGGCAGCTGCGAGCTATGGAATTTTGGAAGAGAATCAATTACTATGCACCAATTGCTATATCACAATTAAAAAGAAGCCAATTGTATTAGAACATGTTCAATATTTATCCAGAGAGCCAGAACCTGCGCCAGACATACTTAACGAATCTATGGAGCAAAGCAGTAGCAATTCCATGAATCTACCACCATTGGAAGAATTTGTCGTTCAAGACAGGCAATTCAATAAAGATTTGCTCAGTGACAACATTTTACCTTTATTTGATGAAAGCCCTATTAAAACAGGTAATAAAACAATAGAGACTCCATTCAGGACATTTGTTTCTTAATGCCAAATTCGTAGTTTTCTGTTTTTAAATATTAGCATCAGCACTTGAATACATATATACAAAATATTTGATTATTTCACGCAACCTAAATTTATGAATTTGTTTTACAGCTGGATTGAAGCCGGGATAAAAACAGATAAAGGCTTCTACGAAATTCAGATCGACAACGGAAAAGGTTAAACAAAGTTTTGAAGCTGCTTATGGGGCTCCTATTGACTATTCTGAAGCTGGTCCATCCAAAAAAAGTTGTTTGGAAGATGATTTAGAGAGGCAAGACTACTTTTCAGACAATTGAAATTTGATATTTTAAATTAAATTTAATACAGTCATCGAACTATATAGTAAATTAAGTTTTATCTGTTTACATTTTTATAATCAGACAATACATACATATATTTTATGAAAAGTTTAATTAAAAATATACTAATTAAACTTAATGTCAAATACACTATTTCAGGTATCAAAAGGTTATGGAAGAATTAAAGGAGAAATTTCAAGCAAGTAACAATTGCAATCTTAGGTTATAAATACTATCATTGTATCCCTATCCCATTGAAAAAAATGCTGACTTCTTTGGAGCAACAAAGTATATGGTGCGTAAGAGCCACAATCTTCAAAAACAGTTTGGGATTCTTCCTAACATGATGAAAGGGAAGGTAGTCACAGCTGAAAAAAAAAAAATTCAAAAAAAATAATCATTCAGGAGTTTTATGAAAATGACGAATATAGTAGGATGTGCCCAGGAATCAAAGATTATAAGTTTGCAATAAATGAAGAGGGTGAAAAAATAAAAAAACAAAAGACTTATTGTGTAACTTGAGTCATATGCTGAATATGCAAAAAATGAAAATCCCAAAATAGGTTTTAGTACCTTTGCTCATCTTCGACTATCCTGGTGCGTGCTTGCAGGACAAAGCGGAACTCACAGTGTCTGCGTATGTACGCATCACCAAAATCCAAAACTACAAATATCAGCATTAGGCATTAAAGATTTAGACCACAAAAAATTAATGTCTTTATCCATCTGCAGCATGGACAATGAAGATTGTATGATGCACCGATGCAAAAGATGCCCACGAGAGGTCAGAATCAAAAATTATTTGGAAAGTTTGGACTTCATGGCGATGGAAGAGAAAATATAAACAATGGGTGTCCATTGATCACTATGTTAAGAGATATCACCGAAACTCCAGAGGAATACGTGGAATCACTCCCCAAAAAAATTGCACAACTGACAAGACACCACTTCACAAATAAATGTCAGTCGAGTTACTTCAAAAATCTAAAAGAAACTGCCCGAAAATGAAGGTGTTTTGGTGGGTGATTTCATGGAAAACTTCTCATTCAAGATTGTGCCCAGGGGTTTCATTGGGAGAACTCGCAATGTACAGTGCACCCATTCGTTTATTATTCCAAAAATAATGCAGGAAAACTAATTTGCAAAAGTTACTGCTTCGTTTCAAACCATCGCAGGCAAGATACAATTCTGGTTCATAGTTTTCTCAAAAAATTAATCCTGTGCATCCAACAAAAAAATTCAAACCTAACTAAAATTCATTATTTCACAGATGGTTGCGCGGCTCAATATAAGAATAAAACAAATTTTCTAAATTTATGCCATCATTTCGAAGACTTCAAAATTCATGCTGAGTGGAATTTTTTCGCAACATCCCATGGGAAGAATGCCTGCGACAGTATTGGCAGAATGGTAAAAAGAGCAGTCACCAGAGAAAGCTTACGACAGCCTCTCAACCATCAAATCTTAACAGCTGAGGACTTCTACAATTTCTGCTCTCAAGAATTCCTAACCACTATTGACATTTTTTACATCTCTGAGGCAGAAGTTGTAGATGTAGAGCTTTCTTTGCAAAAACATCTGAGCAAACCTATTACTTCTATCAAAGGTACTCAACAATTACATCACTTCATCCCAATTTCCAAGAATTCATTGAAGGTTTATCCACTCTCTCAGAGTGCAGTCAGTCAAAATAAGAGCTCATTAGAGTTTCTGCTTCGGATCAAGAACATAATACAGTACTCTCTCTCAACACGAAATTGAAACAGGCTCTTTGTGGGTTGTATGTATGAAAATAAACTATGGCTCGGATTAGTCCAGTCCTTTGACTGTGAATATGATGATTTTCTGATAAAATTTCTCCATCCTTCGGGCGTATGTCCCTCACACATTTTTCCTGCGCAAGATGATGTTTGTCACATTCCAACAGAAAATATATTTGGGAGTATTGAAGCAAGTTTACGAGGAGGAACAAGAATATAATACATTTTTCTGCTTCAAGAATTAAATAACTTTTCAAAGAAGATAAAATAAATTCTATCAAATGTATACTATTTAAGATTGTCTATATAATATTTTTAAAATTTTTATCTAAGATTTGTGTATTTACTTAATAGTTATAAAAATCTTTTCAAATTCTTTTTTCTTATTATATTATTAGTGTCTAAAATTTGGATTCATTGGATGAGAATACAGTCTCTTAATTCATTCTCAAAGACTTGTGTACATGTAGTATTAGGAATAGTAGTTTATACCAGGGTTTCAGAGCCGGTAAAAAACTTCTGGCTCCTACTCCAGAGCAGAAATTTTTTAGTCTGGCTCCGGCTCTTTTATAGTAAATTCTGTTAATTATAAAATAAATATCTATATTTATATAACATTGTCCAATTTAAAATATTGCACAAAAATATTTTATTATTAAATCACTTTAATACTCAAAATTTAAATTTCTTGATTTTAAATTAGGCAAATCTAATGATAGACTGAAGTTATTTAAATAACTAAAGGAAAATGATGAAAACTAAATGATATTAAATATTTATTAACAATGGTAGCTTATATAAATTAGAGAAACTTGTCTCCTAATTAGTTCAAAGTTCAAACTTAAGAATTCTCGTATGGAAAATAGTAACAATCAACTTTGAGATAATATATGCATCTTTTTTAAAGTGTTGAAACTTGAAAGCTTCATGAAAGCCAACTTGGCTTGAAAAAAAGCTGAATATTTCAAAAAATTCAGTTTTTAAATTTTTAATAGGTTATATTATTTACTTAAAAAGTTTTCTTTTAGTCAAAAAGTTTTGTAATTTAATTAACAAAAGCAATTCAACTAAAAGTCAAAATTTCAAACTACTAATACATATTATAAAAGAAAATTTACAAAATCATTTACCCTACACTTATAAAATCAATACTACTCCTTGGATTAACAAATGAAAACTAATGCAAATTTTTTTTTATTCTAGCTAAGGTAATAATCAAACTAATTTTAAACATAATCAAGATATTCTTCTTGTAAATCTGTTTCCTCCCACACCTCCATAAAATCCAAGAATCCTATGGTACCATTTTTCATAATATATTACAAGAATTATAATTTGCAACTAAACCTATATTTAACAAATAACAATTTAGGTAGTAATATATCACCCGGAGCCAGACCATGGAGCCGTATTTTCAAGGTTTCTGGCTCCAGCTCCAGCTCCAGGTAAGCAAAATTCACTGGCTCCACCGACTCCGGCTCCAGCTCCGAAACCCTGGTTTATACTCTAAGCGCTTTATAAATTAAGCATTATTATTGTCAATATATTCTGTCCCTAAATATAAGAGGTTATGTATGTACATTAGGGTGGTGCGTGGTCCACAGAATGGGGTAAAAAAAAAATAATTGAAGTTCAATTTTCTTTCCTCCTAGGACATAATCTGGTTCCTTTTAGCTAAAAAATATTTCTTGTAAAATTTAAGGCAAATCAAATAACTTTTAGGGGTGGCTCAAAGCTGTTTTTTGTATACCATTATGCCCTTTATTAATATAGTGAATAATTAAAAGAAACATTATTTACAGATACATTAACTAATGATTATTTTTCTTTCAGATAGATTTATTAAATTTATAGGTTTTGCAATGTCAAATAAACATACATTTTACTTAATGAAAAAGTCAGAGGAAACAATCACTGGAGCCAAGCTGCCTTCCCATGGCCAGGTCCTCCGCATGTTCCTCCACCATCATCAAGTCTTGAAGGAGATCAAACCTAGTTCAGAAGCTGTTTTTGAAGAATTGCATCTCTTCTGGGAGAGAGCCCAAATCCCTACTCTCAAAGGAAAGACCACATTCTTCACAAAATTCAGGCTCTACACTTGGAGTGGAAAGTGATTAAGAAGAATGCTGGGAGGAAAAGCAACTCTCAGTTAGAAAAAGAGAAAACCTTTCAGGAAGAAATGGAGAACCTATTTGATGTCACCCATGCTGATGCCTTTACCTTAATAAAAAATGAAGACCTGCAATTCTTGATCCAACAAAGGAAAGCGGGACGAGTGGGATCAATGGTCTCTGCAGATATGGTGACTGACAAGGCAGAAAAGAGCTGCTGAGAAGCAAATGAAATTGGTAAATAGGAAGCGGAAAGCTGAAGAAAAATATGCTGCTTCACAGGAAGTTATGCTAGATCAGGGAAGTTCTTCCGAGTCTTTATGCGAGTCAGAAAGAGAAGATTACCTTATTAATCCCCCATCTACCAGCGGACCAACTCCACCAAAGAAAAAGGCAGCAAAGAATATCATATCTCCTGAATTGGCTGCTGCTCTGGACAGGACTGGCATCAGTGACAGGAGGGCCACCTTTGTATTAGCTGAAACTGCATCTAGCCTTGGTCAAGATCTTTCAGAGGTGAACATCTCTCATTCTTCAATCAAAAGGCACCGAGAGAGGCACCGAGAGAGGCATCAAAGGCAAATAACCCATGCCATTAAAGCTAGCTTTAGTCCAAGTATTTCGATTGTCCACTGGGATGGGAAGTTGATCCCTAATCTACTTGCCAAGAATGAAAAGGTAGACAGACTCCCAGTCCTTGTCTCTTCAGTTGAATCATGTGATTCAAAACAGCTTGGTGATTCAAAACAGCTTGGTGATTCAAAATAGCTTGGTGATTCAAAACTACCAAGTGGAACAGTGGAAGCTCAATCAGCTGCCGTGTATAATCTTCTTTCCGAATGGAACATAGATAAGTCAATAATCGGAATGTTATCAGATACTACAGCATCAAATACAGGAACAAACAGGGGAGCATGCATTCTTCTGGAACAAACTTGGTCAACCACTTCTATTTTGCCTGTAGGCATCATTGCATGGAAGTCATGTATGGAGGAGTGTTTGAAGCAGTCCATGGTTCATCTTCTGCCCCTGAGCCAATTTTTTTCAAAAGGTTCCAATCTATGTGGGACTACATTGATTTAAAAACCTTCTCTACATCACAGGATGAGATGAAGGAGCAAATTGATCCTTTCAGAAATGAAATAATTGCCTTTGCCAAAGAACATCTGGCCACTGGAAATTTTCGAGATGACTAGAGAGTTTTTGGAACTTTCTTTGATCTTTCTTGGTGAAAAAATTGAAAGTTACACATTCAAACGTCCTGCTGGCACGCACTATGCAAGGTGGATGGCTAAAGTTATCTATGCCATCAAAATGTGGCTTTTTCGAAATCAAATCACCCTGACTCCTCGAGAGAAGAAGGACCTGAAAACCCTTACCCTTTTTGGAGTCCTAATCTACTTAAAAAGCTGGATCACTGCTCTATTCCATCACAAGCTCCGAAGAATGAGCTGGATCTTATCCAAAAGTTAAAGGACTATCATGACCAGAAAGTGGCCAAAGCAGCTCTCAAGAAATTTGAAAACCACCTATGGTACTTATCAGAAGAGCTGGTGGCCCTTGTTCTCTTCGATCAAACTGTTGCACCAGACACAAAGGGAATCATGGTCCAGTGTATGAGGGAAAAGGAGGAGTCATTAGACTTCTCAAAGAGAAGACTCAAGGAATGCAAAGCAACACTGAAATTAGAAACTCTTGCCACAAAGAACTCATTAAAGCTTCTTAAGGCCCTACCAATCAATATTAGTTTTCTTGATGATGACCCCAGCACCTGGGAGGAGAATGAAAACTTCCAAGAAGCTAAAAGAATCATAGGAAACATCATAGTAGTTAATGATCATGCTGAAAGGGCAGTAGCTCTCATTCAGACCTTCAGCGGAACTCTGACGAAAGGAGAAGATCGACTCCAGTTTCTCTTAAGTGTGGTGGATGAGCACCAAAAGAGGTTTCCTGATTCTAACAAGTCCACAATCTTAGCTGGGCAACAATGAGTGGCCTGGTCAGCCATGATACCCCCACCACAAGCGGATAATACCCATATATATGGGGGGGACCCAGAAGCCATGAATGTGGACTTCTGGGGGTAGTTGAGCCACCTCTAAATATTAACCAATTGAACCCAAATTTTGCTCAGAGAAGATTTTTGGGAACAGGAACCTAATGAAACCCTGGGAGGAAGAATTTAAAATACTTCCATTTTGTGGACCACCCTAATGTACTACATTGTCCATATATTTTAAAAGATTTTTTCTCCTTTGGCTTATCTATATATATTTTTTATATGAATTGAAAATTGTCTTTTTTTGGACCAACAAGTCTGTAATAAATCTTCGTCATCTGAAAAAAAAAAATTTATTACTTAACTTCAAACTCAGTTTTGAGCCTTATAATAAACTATAAGCTGACTTTTTATTACTTATGGTGTACATACATCAAATAAACATTTTTTATTCTTGGTCTTTTTTTCAAAAAATGATATCTAAAAAAATGATACATATTTAGAAACAGTTAATTTTATATATTTTATCATTTAAGACTTATTACACTACCACAATTAGCAGCTGGGATATTTACGTTTGAAAATTATTAGGTTTTTTCATTTTGCCAAAATTTGGTCAAGCCATAAAATTTGACCAAAAAAAAAAAAAAAAAAAATTCCAAGATTTTTGTAATTTGGACCAAAACCAACCCTCACACCAAGTTTCATGAATTTTGGAGATGGTGGTGTGTACATTTGGCACTTTCATTTGTCTATTTGTCCTGGAATTACCCATATGGGTTCTATATATGTATGGCAATCATTTCATATGCATTAGGTTATGTCACCAATCCCAAGGCAATTTCATATAGATATTTAATTCAATTAATTACTAATTTATAATTAATTATGAAGTGAAGGTATCACATACGATACCATGTTGTAAGCACATAGTTTTTCCATAGGATCATGTTCAGTGATGAAGTGATATTTCACCTCAGCAGTGGTGTCAATAGGCATAATCAGTGGTGTAGTGCTGTGGGAATGCGTGGGAATGGCGTTCCCTTACTTTTTTTGGTAGGCAGAATGGCATTCCCTCACTATTTCAAATAAATCTGAACTTACAAATCTCTAACATCATGAAATTTTAATTCCCACCCCTAGAAGAAATGAGAGAATCATTAACTATTTCATTTCTTTTAGCTTCCACTGAGGCAATGCTAGCCTATAAAGATCTGGTGAAAGTCACCAAGGTGTACCAGTTAACTTTTTTTTTAGTTAATCATTCCAGTTGTTAGCTATTTTTATTGATCATACTGGATGTCATATCTAATGACACTGGAAATACTGCAACTTCAACCTTGGAATATATCCTAATATCCAGTGCATATGACCTCAAAATATCCCTGAAATTGGTCAGATTTCAAAAGATTTCCTGGGGAGCTTACAGAGCCCCCAGACCCCCAGCTGTATGGGCTCACCATTGCCCCCCCCCCTGCATCTGAGTAACACTTTCAAAATGCATTCCCTCACTATATTTAGCACTACACCACTGGGCATAATGCACACTATTGGGCCAATGAGAACCCCAACTTATCAGTGATCAGTTAATTGGTCCATACTTTCTCAATGGCAATGTAATGGGTGAAACATATCTGTATATACTGCAAAACATTTCTAATACCCATACTGAATGACATTCTATTGGTAGAATTGGTGGAGATGTGGTTTCAGCAGGATGGTGCACCACCACATTTCACAACCATCATCCATAGCTCTTTAGATGAAACATTCCCAAGCAAGTGGATCAGATGGTGAGGGCCTGTCAAATGGCCACCTATGTCTCCAGACCTCACGCCTCTTGACTTTCTCTTGTGGGGCCATCAAGTTTAAAGTCTATGCTAATTAACCCAGAACCATATGTTCAAGGATAAAATCACATCTGAGTGCCAAAATCAGTACCCATCATGTCTTAAGGAATGTTCAAACATTATGCATTCAACACATCAGAAAGTATCTCCAAGTGGAAGGCCACCAATTTCAACATTATAATTTAATAAAATGTATCTATGGTTCCTGACTTTTGCACCACCCTGTATATATAAAATATTGGTACATTACAGAAACTGTCATGTTAAAACTTAAGTTTTTTTTTTATAAATTCCCTACAAACAGGCAAAATAATTCCAGCACGTCCTTACTTTATATTTGTATATTTATCTGTTCTAATTGCTTTAAATCTAGTCATATGTCTAGTTAATTCCATGAAAAATATTAAAGTTCTTATTACATTTAAAAAGTGGGTACCATTCAAAATTACTGAAAAATAAAGGGAGCAAATTTTGTAATAAACAAATCAAAATGTATAGGGTATAAAGCTAGAAAGTATTTAATTTAACTTCTACTATAGAGGTCATTTGACCAGAAAAATTGACGTTTATTCAGAGGAATTAGTCTAGAATTAAGTTATACAAAAATTCTTAAAACAAATTATTCATATTCTTCAGAATACGCAGAAGTGTGTAAGGTAAAGTTTTCTTGAAAACAAAGTATCTGAAATTAACAAAATATATATATATATATATATATATATATATATATATATATATATATATATATATATAAAGTTTCACTGAACACAAAACATACGTTTTGGATGGAATTCACAAATCAGATAACCTTCAGCTTATGGAAACAACACTTATGTTCCTTAAAATAAACAAAATTCTCAGTTAAATCCTTTTAAAGCTCTCCAAACCAAACAAAGCTATTTCAAAGGCAATTTTCATAATTCGAAATTTAAAGCTATTTAAAGCTTTTGAAGCCATAGTGGCAACCCTGGGTTATGCTTTTTCACCTAAGCTGAGGTTAGACTAACCTAATAGTAAACAACGTCTCTATGAGAGAAATTTAAAGGAAAGTGTGGTAATTAATTTTTACACCTAGTCTGTTTTTATGATAAACTTTCCTGGTCAATTTTGAAGGTGTTTTGCACAAATCTGCCATCCACTTCCTGTACAAATGCATAGTTTTGAGATATAGTCATCTTGAAAGCTACACATTTGCACAAGCAGATGGCCATTTTGTACAAAACACCTCAAAATTAACCAGAAAAGTTTGCTCCCATCATTTTCATTTAAACTAATGAAAATATCACAACTTAACCAATCATCAAGAGTGTATATAGTTGACCTAACTGGGTATTCAGTTGGGATAATATGAGTATTGTCACGTTCAGAATATCAAAAGCAAATATAATTATAAAATATTAAAGTATAATTTCCTAATCATTTTGATACGTCACTATGTTCGCAGATGCATCCTTACCAAATTATGTAGATTTGAATATTATGACATTTTTGTGGTATTTTTTTTCCTACCCTTCCAATATTTGCCTGGTGACGTCATGAAAACATATATAAGCTAGGCTTTTTAGGTTACTACTTCCACTTATGTTAGTTGCAATGACATGTGAAAGGTGCAAATATTATTTTGAGGATTTAATATATGAAGTGTATTCTAATGACTCCCGAGCAATAGAAATATTTACAAAACTATTTTACCATCAACCTGTAAGTGCAAATTGTGCAGAAATGAGTACTTGTTAATAGAATCTCACCATACATTTCAGTGCAATACATATTCAAAAATTGCGAAAACTAAAAGACACCGGCATTGCGGATTTAGCATGTCTCAATTCAAACAAACCTGGTTGGATAACATTCCTCTTTTGCCAAGTGTTTGTTTTAAGATTCATAAATGTGTTAAGACATCTTTTCCCAGGAGCATTGCGAAGTTCATTTGCAGCTCTCATCCCATGCAGTTGTTGACTGGAAAAGCTCTTGCCTTGAGGTGTGAACATTGGGTTAATAACCAAGAACCAATAGGTGATGACGGTGTGGTTGTTGAAACAGACAAGAGCAAATTTGGCAAGCGGAAATACCAGCATGGGCATGTTGTTAAAGGCGTAAAGGATTGGATTCTTTGGCCTGGAAACCTTTATGCATCCTACAAGTAGTACCTCTCTCGCTTCCTTTTTCTTGCTTCCCATCCAGACCCTGGAACAGTTTTGCACCATTTTCTCATCACTATTTCTAGTCTGTATCCACCTAATCCATAATAAAGTAATATTCTAGGTTAGATAAATTAATACCAAAATATATTTTTCTAGTAATATTTGATGTGTTTTGCTTAGATTTTAACCTCCATTTCCCTTGAAAATGAGCCAAACTTCAAAAGTACTATAACTTTGTTAGATCTGATTTCCGAGGGAAATGGAGGTCAGATTTGAACAAATCACATCAAATACTACTAGAAAAATATATTTTGGTATGTAAAATGACTGAACGTGTCTATATACATAATTAGGTATCTTCAGTTGACCTAACTAGTTAATATTGGTTATTTCGTCTAAATATATTCTGGTCTTTTCATATTAGGCACTCACTGTCACATTTCAGGCAAGTTAAGGATGAGAGAATAATGCCATAATTGATAAACACATCCAATCCTTTGTCTTCATCTAGGGCACATGACAAATCATGTTCTCAAAGTCAAAATCACACAAATAGCACTTCATAATTCTATCACAAACACCACTAAATTAAATCCAATTTGAAAAAAAAAAAAAAATAGCTAGAACAAAACCCAACCAACTAATTAAGTTGCAGAGTAGCAAAAAAATAGCCTAATCAAGAAAAATATTGGTTAATATAAGTTTTATCCCACTCAGAATATCAAAAGCAAATATAATTATAAAATATTAAAGCATAATTTTCTCATCATTTTCATATAAGTCACTGTGCTTGCAGATGCGTACTTAACAAATTATGTACATTTGAATATTATGACATTTTTGCATTTTTTTTCCCGCCCTTCCAATATTTTGATTGGTGATATCATGAGAACATGATATATGAGCTAGATTTTTTAAGTTCTTAGGCCTTTTAAGTTGCTAGTCTACTTCTGTTAGTTTTTGATAGATGTTTGTGGCAATGACATGTGAATGGTGCAAATATTATTTTGAGGATTTAATATACTCTAGGCTAGGTTAGCCAGGGTTAGGTTAGGTTAGGTTAGGTTAATTAATACCAAAATACATTTTCCTAGTAATATTTGATGTTTTGCTTAAATTTTGACTTCCATTTCCCTTGAAAATGAGCCAAACTTCAAAGTACTATAACTTTGTTGGATCTCATTTCCGACGGAAATGGAGGTCATATTTGAACAAATATCAAATACTACTAGAAAAATATATTTTGGTGTGTAAAATGACTGAGTGACTTAAAACACATAATTACCAAAATATTTTATAAAAAAGTACATTATAGCCAAAATAGGAAATATTTTATTAAAAAAAAGTACATTTTGACAAATTTGCACAACATTAGATATATATTTTCTTTGTCAATTTTTAATAGCAATTCAATATATTATACTGTTTTAACCGCGCGTGAGCGAGTTAAAAGACGAATATTAACCAAAAGTGTTGGTTTTCCCTATTGCCTAGGCATTGTTGAAATTTTTCAACTTATCTAGGGCTCTAGACGATCAGACGCAAACTGAATTTTTTCCATAGAGTATGCAGACCTACTAAGAGATGGTGATGCAGGGCATGGGTTGTAGAGTGAATAAAATTGCAGGTGGTGGGGATGCAGGTGGTGGGGATACAGGGGATGGGGAAGGTAAATTCTCGAGTCAATTTAGCCTACGTATAAAGAAAATATTTACCTGCCCCCATCACATACCTGGCTTTTAAGTATTCGTGCATCCTGTCAGAAATGGCCTGTATGGAGCCAAGTTAAGGCATAAAATTGTAGTGGTAAAACGAGTTCGGGATAGATAAAATGTTCGGTTAATATTCGTTTTAATGCTTTGTTCGTTTTCGATAGAAGGAGACATTCTATGACAATTTAACATATAAATTCATATTCAGGACACCTTGAAACCTCAGGGAAACTGATAAAAATCAAGGAAATGTAATTATTTTTTATGGAAATTTTTTTTTTTTTTAAATTTAGACGTAAAAAGCAGCCATTATAGGCCATTGACCGAGTATTTAGCTTTTAACGCTGTTAAAATTTTAACGAACGTCGCCCTCTCCAGTTTTATGGGGAGACATCTCGTGGCAAAATTAGGAAACATAGGTCAAAACAACCAATTAAAAATCGTTTTTGTTTCACGTGACCTTATCCGACCAATCAGAGACGTACATTTTGAATCTCTCATAATGCATACTCATTTAAGAATGCTTTTTCAGTCTGATTTTCATTTTAGTTTGTGGAGGTTGTGATTGCCTGGGTTTTTGGTACCTTGGAACGCAGTTCCAAAAAACTACTGTTGTTTGCGGTTCCTCAGAGACGCAACAACTCTTGTTCGCCTGATCCAGCAACATATTAGGCCTGGGACTACAATCTATTCCGACGAGTGGCGTGCGTATTCTCAACTTGGAAATCTAGGCTACATTCACCGGATAGTCAACCATTAGCAGCGGTTCGTGGAAGACACCGTTCACATTCAAAATATTGAGCGTTGTTGGAAAGACGTGAAAAGCTGGATATTACGGTCTGGCAACAAAACCCAATCAGTTTAGGTTAGGTTAGGTCTGTTTAGGTTAGGTTAGGTCTGAACCAAAACACATTTTTCTGGTGTTTTTTGGTGTGATTTGCTCAAATCTGAACTTCGTTTCTTTAGGAAATGAGCCGTTTTTGAGAAATTTTCAATTTTAAAATTTCTCAAAAACGGCTCATTTCCCAAAGAAACGAAGTTCAGATTTGAACAAATCACACCACAAAACACCAGGAAAATGTGTTTTGGTTCAGAAAGGAGAAAAAGCACTAAAACGAATAATTACCAAATGTTCATCTTTTGAAACAAATACAATAGAATTTATCTGCCCCAACACCCAGACTTCAAAATCTGCTCGAATTTTCGGACGGTGTTGTGCGAGAAATTCCCATCACACACGTTTGACGAATCGGGCAATACTTAATTTTAATTACTCCCATCCGACACGGGGAACAATGTTAACTCAAATTTTAAATGGAACTTCTCCCGTTTAGTGGCCCCCATTTTTTAAAGACTTTCCCCAAAAAGATTTTATTTAATATTTTACCTGCATAAATTATTTAATCATTATTTAATCAAAATAAAATCGTTTTGGAAAAGTCTTTAAAAAATAAGGGTTACTAAACAGAAGTATTGCCAATTTAATTGCTCCCTCCCGACACGTCAGGCAGTTATGGGTAAGCTCGATTCTGCAATTTCATTAAAAAATCTACCAAGATGAAAATTATTAGAATTCTTATGTGACTTATTGCTTTAAATTGAAATCAGCTAAAACTTTTTAAAATTAATTGACCATTTTTTCAATTACTAAAGCTCCACCAAAAGAAAACCTTTCGTATTAAACCATAGTCTAATACATGTACTACTAATATATAACAACAATGATCTAATAAATATCACGTAAGCAAATTACTGACAAAACAGCGTACCCGGTACACTGTCTACGTGACGAAAATCATCTAATTAGTTTATATTCGATTGAACTCACCGAAGCAAATCTTTTAAAACACTAACTGGCAATGATATATTGATGATATTGCCAGTTCGTTCCGAGATACCCAATCAAAATTATCTTTCGTAAAGGGGCGTCCATAAATGATGTCACGCTTTTAGGGAGGTGGGTCTATAATTTTGTGACCTTTTGTGACAGAGTGGAGGCGGGGGGGGGATCTAAAAATTTTGTGACATCACAAAAAAAATTTTGGGTTATGTTGACATTTTGAAAAGGGTAAATCTCTAGGAGCGCTTCAGTTTTCAATATTAAACATACACTCATAAAACATATACCATTTGAAAGCTCACATTTTTCTGAGTCTAAAAATGTAGTAATCCAAAAGTATCAATAACAAATAAAAAGTAACTAGGTTTAAATATAAAGCCCTATACCGATCAATTTGTGATGCGTGATCTTTACGGGGGCTCCGCCCCCGTACCCCCGAGACCTAAATTATACAAATGATAATGTAATAACATATTCATGTTAGGTTAGGTTAGCGTAACAATTACCAAAAATACCATCTTACAACACAGACTGAAGATTTATAACTTAGCCAACCTTTATAATGTAGTTAATGACGTCACGCGTCAAACACTTAATTAAATCTAGTTACTTTTTATTTGCTATTCATACTTTTGGATTACTACATTTTTAGACTAAGAAAAATGTGAGCTTTCAAATGGTATATGTTTTATGAGTGTATGTTTAATATTGAAAAATGGAGTGCTCCTAGAGATTACACTGCCCAACAAAAAAAAATTTTTGCTGCTGATTTAATTCTAAGACCTGTTTCTGGATAATATTGATGTGCTAATTTAAAAAATCACCTTAGATTTTGTCCATCACATCAGGTTTTCGTGCAATGCAATATGCCTATTTTGGGTGATCCATGAAGGGCGCTTATCAAAATTGATGATTTTTGAGACCTGTTAACAGCTGTTTTGCTGTTAAAATTTTATCTGTGGATAAGAAAACTGATGAAAGATCCGCAGTTCAGTAACTCAATGACCGAAACGGAGGCAAGAGCTTGGAATGCTTTTGTGGCAGTAGTTAAGAACTTCCTAAGAAACAAAAAGTCTGAAAATTATAAAGATCTTGTAAAGGATTTACTTGTAAACTTTCAGCAGTTGGGTTGCAACATGAGCATTAAAGTTCACTATCTCAACAGCCATCTGGATAAATTTCCAGAAAATCTTGGTGATGTTAGTGAAGAGCAAGGTGAAAGGTTCCACCAAGATATCAAAGTGGTGGAAGAACGATACTAAGGAAGATGGGATACCCATATGATGGCCGACTACTGCTGGAGCCTGCAAAGAGATTGTCTTGACATCTCTCATTCTAGGAAGACCTATAAGAGAAAATTTATCAGCACTGAAAAGTAAGAAAACAAGAAAAAGACAATGTTAAGAAAACTGGTCCCGTGCTTGCTTTAATATGGATTAATTTTTTGCTTATTTAAACACTTTTAATCACTTTATGTGTCAATATTACCATTGTATATTAAAGTTCCCTCCCTTCACAATTGTTTATTTTTCCATGCTGATTCTGAGTATGTAAAAACTTATTTTTTGAAAAGAAAAAAAATTGGGCATAACCCTGCCAAAATGCGATATCTCCAAAATATCCGTATTTGATTGCTCGAAAACCTGACGTGATAGGCAAGAACTAAGGTGATTTTTTAAATCAGCACACCAAAGTTACCTAAAAACAGGTGTTAGAATTAAATCAGCAAAATCGGTGTTGGGCAGTGTTATCCTTGAAAAGTTTAATATAAAAATTAAAATATGCCAGTATGCTCGGTTAAGTGGCTATGTTGGCCTTATTTTTTGTATTGAGTTCAGTATATAATACGTAAGATTGTACTTGTATGTTAGGTAAAGTGGCTATGGATTGTGAATGATCCGTAATAAAGATGTTTTGTTTTTTGTTTGTTTGATTCTTTTTGTCGACTAGTGTAATATTATGTAGCTGAAAAATATAAATTCTCATACATCTGGCTGCTTTCATTGCTAGATATTAAAAAAAAAAGCTACTATTTGAATGAATTTTTAAATAAATATGTTATTTCATTGTATTTTTTTTTACAATTTTGCATATAGTTTGTGACCGTAATATGGGGGAGGGGGGGGTTCAAAATTTTGTGACCATTTGTGACAAAGGGGGTAGGGGGGCTAAAAATTCGAAATTTTGCGTGACAGCACTGTTTTTAACCCTGTAACAAGAAACCTATTGATATTCTTCAATAACCATGTAATCTTAAAACTAAAATTTCTGCTCCTATTTTCGTAAGAGATTTCGGCACACAAATTTGCCGTCACAACAATTTTTTCCTTCGTAATCGATTATGTTAGTGTGAGCTCCGCTAGATGGATTTTCGCTTTAATTATAACCGATTGGAACGTATGGGCCACCCTGTACAATACAAATAAAAACCAAATTAATTTGCAGTTTGAACACAACTTAAAAGTACACCTACGGTCCAGTGGTGGGCAAGCGCAACGATTTTTGTAGCGCCGCAATCGCAACCGCAACTCTGCTGAAATAGTTGCGCCGCACGCGCAAGCGCAACCCTTTTCAAAAAGTTGCGCCGCAAGCGCAAGCGCAACCAAAAATGTTGCGCCGCAACTTTTTGCGGCGCAACTGCCCACCTTTGCATGATCTAACGTATATCTGCAGTGGTGGGCACGCGCAACGATTTTTGTAGCGCCGCAACCGCAACCGCAACTCTGCTGAAATAGTTGCGCCGCACGCGCAAGCGCAACCCTTTTCAAAAAGTTGCGCCGCAAGCGCAAGCGCAACCAAAAATGTTGCGCCGCAAGTTGCGGCGCAACTGCCCACCTTTGCACCTACCTAATTTGCGATGTTAAACTACAAGATTACCCCCACCTCCCACTCCACCCCACCCCAAAAAAGCTTAAATTTTAGTTATTATAATTCATTTTTGTGGCTGACGAAAATATTCTTAAACAAAAAAAAAAAAAAAATATATATATATATATTATATATATATTTTTTTTTTTGTTTAAGAATATTTTCGTCAGCCACAAAAATGAATTATAATAACTAAAATTTAAGCTTTTTTGGGGTGGGGTGGAGTGGGAGGTGGGGGTAATCTTGTAGTTTAACATCGCAAATTAGGTAGGTGTACTTTTAAGTTGTGTTCAAACTGCAAATTAATTTTGTTTTTATTTGTATTGTACAGGGTGGCCCATACGTTCCAATCGGTTATAATTAAAGCGAAAATCCATCTAGCGGAGCTCACACTAACATAATCGATTACGAAGGAAAAAATTGTTGTGACGGCAAATTTGTGTGCCGAAATCTCTTACGAAAATAGGAGCAGAAATTTTAGTTTTAAGATTACATGGTTATTGAAGAATATCAATAGGTTTCTTGTTACAGGGTTAAAAACAGTGCTGTGCTCGTTACTTTATAAATGTAATGCCGTTACCGTTACTACAGTCTAAATGTAACGCCGTTATCGTTACGGTTACCATTTTTAAAAAGTAATGAGGTCATTCCTCGTTACCGTTACTTTTAATGAAATGTAAATACAGTATATTAATAATATTATATATATGCATAGGTATATTATAATTTATATATACATAAAATATTATATTATATTATATAAACATTCGCTTGTGCGAGTATGTGTTGGTTTGTATCCACTGGTTAATGCATGGCTATGAAGTCTGTGCAATGTGCATGCCTTCATTGAGTTGTTATGACTTATAAGGCATAATATTTTCAAAAAAAGTGAAACAAAATTACTACAAGATTTATTACTAGGAATTGCAACATAACAGAGGATGTAGCATACTATTGATACTAATTTACTAATGCTAGAATATACCAGGAAAGTTTAGTTTTGCAAAACAATAACACGAAATACTAAAGAAATGACTCAAATGAGTTACTGTGCATGGCAATGATAAAATAATTGAAATTTATTAGCTAAATATACAAACTTAAGAACTATTATTCAAAAGATCTTTATTGGCCTTTAAGAAAAGCTTCTCAAAAGTTGCATCTAAGAGCGAGCCACGTTTCGGACCCGCTCAACAGCGGCACTAAATGGTATAGGAGTGTTAAGTTTAATAAGCATATTTTTAAAGTTAGTGGATGGGAAGGATGCAGAGCTAACGTGCCGTGAAGGCCCAGATGAGAGGAATGACGAAACCTCTGTTGAACTTAGGGGTCTCCCTGCTCCAGGGTTCTTCGCCTTTTTACTTTGACAGTGCTGTCAGTGTAGGGGGAGAGGGTGGATAGGGGTAGGCTGCCAGCATGCCAACGGCCAACATGCACACCTCGCTCATAGTGAAGGGACAAATTTTTAACGGTTAATGAATAATGAGTGAGGATTGAAAGAAACTAATTGCGAGCTACGATAAAAATGTAACGAGTAACGACTAACGAATGTATTTCCCTAAAAAAGTAACGTCGTTACTGAAAGTTACTTGATTTGAAATGTAACGCCGTTACCACTACCGTTACTAAAAAAGTACCGCGTTACTTAACGGCCGTTACTTGTAACGCGTTACTGCCCAGCTCTGGTTAAAAATAAAAATGTTTCAGATTGTTTGACGTTCGTTCGATTTTTATTTTTGTATTCTCACGTTAATGGTATAACCCAGGACAGCTTCGCGGTAGAGATTTGTGGTAGGGTCGAGGAGCGGCCCTAGCTTCAAGGAGAAGGGAAAACAAGCTGGCCGGGTTCAGATGTAAAATGGTTTGTTTTCTCTTCGCTTCGTGGTTAAACTTTTGTGAGACAGCTTAATTAGTGTTAGCTGACAGACAAAGAATTTTGTGAAATTTCGTTTAATTTAATTTTGTTCAAATTAAATATTAAACTTTAAGTTTGCGACATATTAGGTTTCCTCAGGGAAGAGTCAATATCTTGTGTTGAAGTGGGTTCCCGTGGAAACCCGGGAAGTTAGTGCATGACCATTCAGTTATTGTGAGAAGTGATCTAATTTATTTGACGGACTTTTTTCCTGGAAAAATCTGCGGAACTCGCGCAGAACTGTTGAGAGTAAATTTCTCAATTTTTGTAAGTAAATTTGTAAACTTCTTACATTACGAAATTTGAATTTAGTGCTGTTTCTAAAGCTACACGCAAATAAAAAAAACCCTCTGTAAAAATGTTTTTTTTTTAGACTTAAATACTTGAAACATTTTCTTTAAATTAAGAATTTGATTTTTTAAGCAAAATTTGTAATCGCGCATCCGTATATTTCTTTCAATTTATTTCTTAATTGGAGTGAAATTAAATAAACTTTATAGGAGGGAGTGTGTCGTTTCTATGCTACCTTGCAATAGGCCTCTCTTGTAAGCTGAGGGTAAATTAACATTAAAAGTTTGAAATTCAAAGTGGGCTTCGAGTAAGCCGAGGGAAACTACGCGTATAAAATTGAAAGGCCATCCGAGTAGATAGGCAGAGTCATCCTGAAATAAATGAACCACGCGCGTACGAAATAAGTGCAATCGGAAAAGGGTGTGCACCACATAAATGAAGGGGTTGCGCACAACAGAATATTTGTCGGTGCTACTATAGCATGCGGTCTACCCAGGGCCGTTTCCTGGCATAAGCAGACTAAGCGGCCGCTTAGGGCTCGCTGCTACTAGGGGGCCCCTAGACAGGCTCCCAGGTCATAGCTCAGTAGGCAAGAATAGGAATATAGCTGAACTTATTATTAATATTATTGTTATTATTATTATTATTATTATCCTTATTATTATTATTGTCGTATTAATTAAAGTTTTTGTATGAGACAAATGTGATAAAACGGAGACAAACGAAACGTTTTGGTCGTTATGTGTAAATAACTATTGTGAGACCTTATTTCAACAGTATATTATTTAACTTTATTCTTACTATATGCTTATACTTTCCTAAATGCTTAATTTTTCTAGTATTGTAAAACATTATTTCATTAATTTACTAATTATTAAGAGATTTTGTAACACTTTAAAACCTAGGATTATTTTCGTTATGTTTTCAAGTTTATTAATTCTTTTCTCATCTTTTTCAGATAATGTGAATTTTGTTGGTTAAAACCTAAATGGTCTGATTATTTGAATGTATTTGATTAACATTACAATTATAACAATTATTATTATTATCATCATCATTATTATTATCATAATTATTATTATTTAGCAGATTAGTTGTGGTTAACTAGATGTGACTTCGTGCATCTTGGAAAATGAAACGACATTATCCATCAGGAGCTGAAAAACGGAAAAAGAAGAAAATAGAGGAGAAGCTTTCCAGTAGCACAGGTGAGATGTGCCACTTGTATATTACAGTTCAGGCAACTAGGTTAGGTAGACCATCAAGCTAGGCAAGTGCTTAGGAATTGTGTAGAGTAAGCTAGTCTCTGTAATATTTATAATATTTCGAAATGTGAAATTTAATGGATCACATCACCTCAAATTCTGTTCACACAGATCAATTATCAAACAAGATAAGAAAGAGTATTTCAGCAAAAATTAACAGAATATGTAATGTTATGTTCTTCTCAGGAGCACTACTGAAATATTTGGAAAAGCCATCCTCAGCAAAGCCTGATGAGCATCATGAGCCAACAGCAAGACCATCCTCTATGCAACCTCAAACACCAGTAGAAGTAGAGCCTGATGAACCAGTAGTATAGCCGCAAAAGGGGAGAGTGCAAGAATGTTGCAGGTTATTATGTAATGTTGCAAAGGGGGGTGGGGATGTTGCAAATGGGGGGAGGGGGGTAGGAACAAAAAAAAGGAAAAAAAGAAAAAAGAAGGAAAAAAATTCCCCCAAAGGGGGGATGCTGCAGGTGCAACAAGGGGGGTCATGAAACTTGGAGGCGGCGTTATCCCCCAAGAGAAAGGAGGAGGAGAGAAAGGAGGAGGAGAGGTGTTCACCTGGCAGGAGCCAAGTGCACACTAAGACTTCAGCCGAGTTGGCGTTGCTTTATAGGCTCCTAATCAGCCAGTTGGCTGACCAAGGTGAGAGAGACGCCTGAAGGAGAGAGAGAGACAGCTGAAGGAGAGAGAGACCTGAAGAAGAGAGAGATGCCTGTAGGAGGGAGAGACGCCTGAAGGAGAGAGGAGAGGTACACATGCAGGAGGTACACATGCAGGAGGTACACACACACATACGCACACATGCAGGAGGTACACATGCAGTAGTTACACATACAGGAGAGAGAGAGCTGAAGGAGGGAGAGAGACGCCTGTAAGAGAGAGAGAGAGCTGAAGGAGGGAGAGAGACGCCTGAAGGAGAGAGAGAGAGAGAGAGAGTAGTTGCCTTTAAGGCATATTATTTTCGTTTTCCTAACCTAAGAGGCCACTAAGGGATTTACCAAAGGGCCAAAAAAAGAAGGACCAGAGGTCCTTGCTCGGCTGGAGCCGAGCTGGGAATGAGTCTTCACCAGCTTCTCGATCTTTTATAAGCCTCTATTCTGGCTGAGTTGCCAGATAGCGCAATGTGTTCCAGATAGCGCCATGTGTCCCATTAAATCATCCATTGTGCAACACAATATGACGATAGTTTATTCCAATTAAATTCTGTTTAAATACACCTTTATTAATTGCATACCTTTCAGTTTTTTTTTTTTTGCAATGATCGGATTGCTAGATATATATTTTATGCTATATAATATATATATATATATATACACATTCTTTTCTTATGTTTAGGTAAATACTATATATATTATATATTATATATATATATATATATATATATATATTATTTATTTTATAACATTTAATTTAGTTTAGAAGCAAATTTAACATTAACTTCATTGAACTTAAAGAAACAAATAACATAGTTTACCTTCGAAAACGCCATAATAGAAAACTTCATTTACGGTAAACTAGCTTATGCGTTCACTATAATTATATCAGTCTTTTAAACAGCTTATGATACATATATATATATATATATATATATATATATATATATATATAATATAGTGTAGATGAAGCCAATTAAATTCTACTTATTAATAAATAACTTTTTACACACAAACTACATCAACTGCAAACCTTGCACATCAATTCTTATTATCATTATTATTATTGTTATTTATTATTATTAGTTTACAATGAAACGGGGTCGGGTCGAAGAACGGGTGAGAGATCTTCCCCCCAATATATAATATTATATATATATATTATATATATATATATTATATTATATATTTATTTATTTATAACATTTAATTTTAGTTTAGAAGCAAATTTAACATTAACTTCATTGAACTTAAAGAACAAAATAACATAGTTTACCTTCGAAAACGTCATAATAGAAAATAATTAATTTTACGGTTAACTAGCTTATTTCGTTCACTATAATTATACATTCTTTTAAACAGCTTATGATACATATATATATATTATATATATATATATATATAATATATATATATATATATATATAGTGTAGATGAAGCCAATAAATTCTACTTATTAATAAATAACTTTTTACACACAAACTACATCTTAACTGCAAACACCTTGCACATCAATTCTTATTATCATTATTATTATTATTTCTACAATGAAACGGGGTCGGTCGAAGAACGGGTGAGAGATCTCCCCCCCATATATATATATATATATATATTATATATATATATATAAAATAAACGAGTAACAACTCACACACACACACACACGCACACACACACACGCACACGCACACACGATGAAAGGCAGAAGCTAAATCATTTCGAATCGTGTCCCGAGAGACCTTTTCGTTCGAATCGTGTCCCTAGAGACCTTTTTCGGGTCGAGGGATTATCCTTCTACAAGCTATTCGAGCAGAAATCACCACTGACTTCAGATATTAATATTGTCATTGTTATTACTTCTACAATGAAAATATTTACGCGTAATTTGTATGGTGTCATATAGAAATATTATCGAAACAAATAACGTAGTTATCCATAATTCAACCAACCATAGAAAACAGAATGCGTCTTAACCACTAGGACACGTAGGGTGCCCATTTATCTGCCAACCACTTTCTTTTATTGTGTAATGACCACCTTAGACCTACAGTTTAACGTGGAACCATCAACAGCCCCAGCGTCTTAACCACTAGGACACAGGGTACCCTTTATCTGCCAACCACTTTCTTTTATTATGTGTAAACCACCTTAGACCTACAGTTTACGTGGAACCATCACAGCCCCCGCGTCTTAACCACTAGACACGTAGGTACCCATTTATCTGCCAACCACTTTCTTTTATTATGTGTAATGACCACCTTAGACTACAGTTTAACGTGGAACCATCAACAGCCCCGCGTCTTAACCACTAGGACACGTAGGCACCCATTTATCTGCAACCAACTTTCTTTTATTATGTGTAATGACCACCTTAGACCTACAGTTTAACTCCGAACCATCAACAGCCCCAGCGTCTAACCACTAGGAGCAACGTAGGGCACCCATTTATCTGCCAACCACTTTCTTTTATTATGTGTAATGACCACCTAGACCTACAGCTTAACGTGGAACCATCAACAGCCGCGTCTTAACCACTAGGACACGTAGGGTGCCCATTTATCTGCAACCACTTTATTTTATTATGTGTAATGACCACCTTAGACCTACAGTTTAACGTTGAAACCGAATGTTATTTTTAAATATAATTATGATATATTTTCTTTATACCCTCTCGATTACATTAGTGCTAATGATGCGGGAAATTGAGTAAATGGAAATATTATTTTCTCGAAAACTATGGGTGATAGAAAACTTCTGGAAACCATATTTGGAATCAATATCAAAGTTCTATACGAATCACCAATAATTTCAAAGGAGAATAAGAGCATTAATTCTATTAGTGAAAATATAAAGATACAATTACTCGTCCGTACCCGTTATAGCGGAATGGTACACGTCATAGCTCCACCCCTACATCGCAGCCAATCACGACGAACATCTGGTCTTTTGGGCGGAGCTTGGCGAATGTGCATATAAAAGGGGATATTTTCAGTTGGGAGTACAGTACTATTTTACGCATCGTGAATAATCATTCCTCAACCATGGACCTGTACGTCTCCCCAGATTTGTATGAAGAAAGTGATACTGCAGCATTAACCGCAATTAGTCTTTTCAATGCGATTGATGTGCGAATTATTTCGACGCAAACCGTAGAAGATATTTGCAGTGACGCTCCTTACAATCCGACGCAAGGGCTACCATAGAAATGTAAGTGTCCATAATTCGATTTTATATATATATGGAGAGTTGTATATTTCGTCAAATAGATACTAGTCAAAAATGTCAATCAATGTTATTTCCCCATCATGCTAAAATCGAAATTGGTAATCGAACCAAAGATATCTTCACATAATGGGGATCTGTCTGTATACTCTGTATATGTTTTAAAAGCATTATTCCTTTAAGGTCCGATGAGGATTTGACGCGTGGTTATACAATCTTTGAAGAACCTCGGAATATGGATGATATACTGATCAGTCAGCAGTGTCACACATCCCACCATGGACCTGTACGTCTCCCTAGACTTGTATGAAGAACGTGATACTGCAGCATTAACCACAATTAGTCTTTTCATGCGATTGATTGTGGCGAATTATTTTCAAAGCAAACCGTAGAAGATATTTGCAGTGACGCTCCTTACAACCGCGACGCAAGGGACTACCATAGAAATGTAAGTGTCTATAATTAGAATTTTATATATATATGGAGAGTTGTAGTATCTCGTCAAATAGATTACTCGCCAAAAATGTCAATCAGTGTTATTTCCCCATTATGCTAAAATCGAAATTTTTATGGCGTTCACTCCTCGAACCAAAGATATCTTCACATAATGGGGATCTGTCTGTCTGTATACTCTGTATATGTTTTAAAAGCATTATTCATTTAAGGTCCGATGAGGATTGACACGAGTTTACAATCTTTGAAGAATCTCGGAATAGGGAGGGTATACTGATCAGTCAACAATGTCACACCGAAATAATGTAAGTGTTTTTCGATCTTTTTGGGATAAGAAGACACAATATATTTTCATAAATTTATTAAATGAAAGAAATCAGTACAATAAACGAATATACCGTTACAAATATACGAACAAAAACATTATAATATACAACGAGTACGTACAATTGGAAAACGGTTTTTTATCTGTCTGCATACCATTTCATCGTTTCGGTGAGTGTGACACGGGTCAAATAAATTTAAAAAATTTATAAATTCTTTATCATTTGACATATGCATGAGAAATGAGACACAGTACATTCCGCAAACATTAGTAAAATATCCCTGCATACGAAATGGGTTCCATACAACTTCGGGAATATGTAACTGAGCGAGAAATTTTACAATAATAGGGTCACTCCAGGGTTGAGTACCGAGTGAATCAAAATAGTACAGGCGCTGTCTATTTTTAAAATAGACAGCGATCCAGTGAATCCCTTCATTACCGATGATGTCTGTGTTCACAATAAGACTACCGCATTCTCGCGTACTTGGCAAACTCAATGTTTCATTCTTCGCAAACACGCCGATAAATTTGGAACGTGTGACTCGCTCCATTACTTTCTGAAGTGTATTAGCATCCATTTTAAAAGTCAGTGATAACGCTTCTAAATCTATCTACTTCTATTAGGGCTTGCGATTCGAGATATACTAGTACACTAATAGGAGCGTCTATAGGCTTGGCGAATTCCAGCCGCACTGAGATGTTACCGCTCTGCTGTGGTGTTAAATGGGTATTTACGCTAGCAGATAAGTCAGGTGTAATGTCAAACGGATAAAGGTTAAATTGATCAATGAATTCTTCCTGCGTTACCCCATTACCAAGCTCATCACAATCACCTGCAATATGGGTCAGATTACTATAGGCTCTGGCACAAAGAGGTAACACAGCGTCTGATGAATAGTCCGTACCCATTGTTCCACCCAAAGCAGTGCCATTAACGTATAGAGTTATATTTTTAAGTCCGAAATTCTCGAATTTAAAGGCACTCTTTTTATATTTTCCATTCACCGAAGCGTGGTCCTGCATGCCGATTAATATCCTTTTAGGAAGATTTCCCAGGGCAATGTTTTCTATCTGCTTCGATGCCAACCCTGCAGGAACCGTATATAGTTTGATCTGCACTCTGTTAATAGGATATTTCACTGTAGCGTTTAGTAAATTTTTCTCAATTTCTAGTTGTTTTGGTGAACTTAATTTCACTCGCCGTACGCGGAGGTATGTGTCCATAATGTGAACCACAACGGACTTTGCACCCTCTTCTTGATTCGCATCCAGATTTAAGCAGATCTCAGGACTCGTGCGGGTGAGCTTTATTTTCATATCCACCCCGTTCACAAGCAACTTCTCCTGGAAAGTGAAATCTGTGTGCAACCGTCCAAAACACTCGTATATTTTCTTTTTAGAATTTTTAAATTTGTCCTTTATACTATTTTCATCTTTAGTTTGATAATATCCCTCCGCACTTAAAAAGGTAGCCTTCGCTTCTTTGGAAAAGTTGAGGACATTTTCCAAATAGGCTCGTAGATGATAGTACCCCGTGCCTGCCGATATGTTGGTCTGATTTAAATATACGTCACACTGGTTGAATATGGCGTGCAGAAAGTTTGTTTCAGGGTATACAGCATATTTGTCATCGCAGGCCGTTCCATCAGAATGGGCTATACGTAGCTTAGCGTACATGTGCACACAGCTTGGATCAAAAAAGTAAGGACCTGAGCTGGGTATCACGAATTCTATAGGTGCACTCGGTGAACTAATTGTGTTTAAAGGGTTAATTGTAATAAAGTCACTGTGCTCAATAGAAACTTGGGTTGGCGGGAGCTCAAAAAAGGACAGCTCCGATTTACAGCATTGTGAACTACATGGGTGGATGAAGCGTGCCATGGCGAAATAGTGACTCCTCTCTCGACAAGTGGTAAACAAACTATGATTCATGAGATCAATATCCTTAGCTTATATCAGTCAAAAAAGTGGTCAACCATAGGTTTCATTCGCTTACAGCATTTCTTTTTTGATAGCCTTTTACGTTTAATACCACGTGACCCCTTCTTCTTCCGGGGAGCCCTCTTCTTCTTCCCGCCACCACGCATTTTTCTCTTTGCATCTTTGATGATTTCGTTCCGTGTACGCTTTAAATGTTTTTTTAGAGCTTCTTTAGGTTTAGCCCCGGCCAATATGTCTTCTGCAGTGTTAAGACCTGATTGTAGCGCTTTCCTTCCAAGGTATCTGGCACCCCTCTTCAGCAAAGGAACAGCCGTACGTAGTATGGATGAAAAAATGGATCCAAGTCCACTACCGCGCTGGTATCGCATCCCTCGATAGACGGTGAAAGGCTTTCTATCCATTATAACTCAGTGCGTCGAAAGTGTAGCTTCACTGTTAAGCTCCCGTTACCGAATGGGAAGTTTTCGCCCTCAATCGTTCTTATATATATTGTGATATTGGTTATTAAATTAGTTGCGACATTCACATAATGGGGCCTGTCATATGTAATACTCAAACTCCTTCCTCTATGGTTGGGGATGTGAGCAATGCGCAGCAGGCGTGCCTGGGTATCCCCAACAAACTGGTGCTCCACTATATTACTGTAAATATAGCACATGTCTGGGGACCTTTCAGCCAATTTCTCCATCTTCAATTGATACATTAATCTGGACAAGTTATACTGTGTCTCGTGAAATGTGTCTCTTTGGAAGGCTGCGCTATATCGGCCGTTGGTTAGAATTTTGAACTTTCTATGTTCTTTAAGACGTCTGTTAGTCTTTGATTTTAGGATTAGTGTATGTGCAGGGTTGTTTACGATTTCATATACTAAATCATTCGTAAGGTTTGAGTTTCTTAAACTCACGTTTAAGCCTCTCACAACATCCTCGGCCGAACCATATTGACCCGGCCCTAGTCTTACTTCTGTACTGTAATACCGTGTAATCTTAGTCCGAGCGATGCGCATAGTTTCATCCATAGCTACCCCAGCTTTTTCACACTCGTCAATGTCTCTAAGAATCGTAAAAACGGTTTCTTTATGTTCAATATTTAAAAAGACGGTGTCCAGCTGAATTTCGCATATCCCCACCTCATACGAATCACGACCCAATTCAATGTGCCCATGGAGTTCTGTTACAAAGTTGGCTAGCGTGTTGTTAGGGTGTACAGACAGGGACGAGGAGGACGGGAGTGTGACGTAGAAATGGTTAGGAGCCATGTTGCATACTATTTAAGCTTCATTATTGCATCAGCTTTTATATAGGTGTTGAAGCTTTCTGGGTACCCTAGCCATTTCACCAGGTACATTTTTCTCCTTCCTGAACCTTTGCTTCCTAAAATTTTCTCAATTTTAAACACATTTTTTTCTAAATTAAACGCAACTTTCTGCAATTCCTCGCGGTAAAAGCCTCCTGAGATTTCTTCCCCATTCAAATCTTCAATGTAATACATCATTATTACACCTTTAGGTCTCACAGCCCTAACTTTAAAAATCTCGCGTGTCCATCCTTGCTCAAAACCCTTTGCGAATTTATTCCCCGAACGCGACAGCCTTACATAATCATTGATTTTGAAGCGCACAGAGTGTGGTGGTGGTGGTGGTGGTGATCCATCTCTTCTCGGGAGCGTACCTCTTTCTAAAACTTCGTTAGGTGTTGCCCCAATCGTGCGATGGTGTGAGCGGTTGTAGGATGATGCCAATGATTCCAGAATGTCTAGAAATCTGTATGTGTTTTTATGTGTAAAATAACGGTGCATGCGTTCCTTTATGGTGCGCTGAACTCTTTCAGCTAAAGAAGCCTTATGTATAGAATTGGTTGTGTAATAGCTGATATTAAACTCTGTCAACATATTCTGAAAAGCACGGCCTATAAACTCCTTCCCCATATCCGTACAAAAATAGCCAGGAACCCTGTTTTCTTTTAACATTAGCGTTTTGGTGGCTTTAGCAACTGTTTCAGGTGATTTATTTTTCAGAGGAACTAGCCACAGATATCTAGAGAACACGTCTATTATGAATAGAATGTAGCGGTAACCATCGTTATACACAGAATATCTTTGCATGTCTGTTAAATCTGCTTGCCAAATAGAATCAATCGAGGAAGCCGTTGTCTTGGCTGTTTTAAACCTTTTTCTCACAGGCTTATGAAGCGTATAAGCGTCCTGCTCCCTCAAAAATCTTTCAACATCTTTTTTTCCTACTCCGTAAACACTTCTGTACAGTCTATCTACGCCGCCGTAAGAGGATGGGGTAGAAATGTCATAATAGCGTTTAGTTAATACGTTAGCCATTTGCGTATTTTAGAGGCACGTGGGTAGGGTTGGTTTAACCTCTTCTTGCTCCTCTTCAAAGGTGTTACCGGGGGGTGACGGCGCCTTCAATTGTGTCACAGGCGTTGCATGTTCCAAGTCTTTTAACCTGTTCAGATTTCCTATCAACGTTTTAGGGACATTTATTTGTTGTAGTCTTGCTTTAATATGCTTCCATCCTGATGGTGATGGCCTATCCCACTTTCTCACCAGATCATGGACAATGTCTACGATATTCGATCCCTGTACCTTTGATCCTTCCACAATGATCTCCCCTGTATCGGTCCATTGTATGGCGGGATCCTCATTCAATAGATTATAAAGACTTAAGCCTTTACTCCTCAATGTAAGTGGGAGGGTATTTTTTAATACATGTTCGATATGTTGTGTGGCTAATCTTTTTGGTTGGTCAGCTGTGTCGTCGGGTATAGATCCTATGTCGCCATCGTCCCCCGTGCTGTGCCTAATAACCACAGGAATCTCTGTAGGGCTCTTATAATTTTCGTACTCGTGAAGAAATTTCTGCAGAGCTTCTTGGTATAAGATTCTTTTCTCATCAGGTGTTTTTTCACTGTTTAATAGGGCTAACAATTCGCTTTCCATTCTTTTAAGTCTGCTTTTACGGGGATCTAGATCCGTGTCTCTTTGCAGTGAGGCGTACACCTCGTGGGGAATCACTACCACTTTCTTCATTATATTAATCTAGTCAGTAAAGGACCCAAAACTGAAAATAAGATGGGGAGAAATGACCCTCCTGTTTGTACAATAATTCGTTTTTTCTTCGCTACAGTTTGGCTTTTACGAGCGAGTGCACGTATTATGTTCTTGTAGCGGCGTAGGCGAGCCTTCTGATGGGTTTTCATTGATACATTGCAATTTATAACGTTAAGACAGATTTCACAGATGCATTTTAAAAAGTCGGCATCGATATTTTTAATAAACATCTGCTGCATTGCCCGGGGCAGTCGATGATAGATTTTTATTAATTCACGGTATTTCTTTAGTCTCTTTGTCATTCTGGAATATACACCGTTTCAGGCTCGTTTGGAAATATATTCGTTCGCAGAAGCACTCTAAACGTGTTTCGCGGATGAAGGTCGCAAAGCAAATATCCGTAACGCGTGCTTGTAGCTTCTTTATAAACTTCCAAAAACTCCTTACGCTGATTCGGGAACATTTGATTGGCTAATACCCCAATTTGTGATACATCTCTACGTTGCGCGAATAAGACTAGATATTGCGTATTTAACGACACATCGCGCATGTATCTATTTTTGAAAAATAGATTCTGATTGATGAAGAACACGCTTATGTTAAGATGGTGGGAGAATACTGTAAATGTCTCGGCAAACGTTTTATCCATCTCCAACATGAGATCGTCAATTACAATGATTGTATGTTCATTTCCCTTTAACGAATTAACGTCATATACGCCTTTGTGGAACAAAATATCATCTTGGTACTCGTTGAACACTGATTGATACGTCGAATAGCACCATATAACTTTACGCACAAATTTCGAGAACATCTCCCCCTTTTCTTTAATGATTTTAAGCATAAACACAGTTTTACCACATCCTGTAGGTCCAGATATAATACATGTGGATGGGCTCGTGAATCTGAATTTTTCTACAGAGTCCATTTCTAACACGTCACACTCCTAAGTGAGTCATTTACAAAATATTACAAATTTTGAGTGCTGATCCTTATATTTCTTCTCCCACAGAACCGTGAATGACGATGAGGTAGAGCAGCCCATCATTACGGATGACCTCGACGACAGTGTAGTTGTGATCTCCTCCCCTGAACCCTCACCAGCGATACCGGTAACACGTCCAAAGCGGAGGTATGAGATACCCACGTCAGGTATAAAGCGACCGAAATACGCGTCTGTTGCAGCGGTAATAGATCCCCAACCCTCAACCTCTTACGCAACAACACCCCCAGCAGCACCTAATATATCCCCTTATTCATCCGCCGCCCCCCGTTCTGTTAAGTCTACAATAATAGAGCCCCAACCATCAACCTCCTACGCAACAGGGCCCCCATCAGCAGCACCTTCCGCTAATATATCCACTAATTCATCCGCCCCCGTTCTGTTGAGGATGGTATAACGCTGGAATTGGTGCGATCCGCAGCCCCCACCCCAGCCTTGACTAGAAATCGGTATAGAGTCAGGGTAGACCCTAGAGTCATGTATAGCAATGGTATTGAGCGCGGACTACGCCGGGTTGTAGAGCGTATTATAGAGTTTGCTCTTCAGAATCGTGACGAGCGTGAAGTCAGGACGAGTATGTCCTTTGGATTCGGGTCAGATGACGGTGATGTAGACGATTATTGGGTGATAGTGCCATTTAGACGTTTGGCGGCTGAAGATGTAGAATATATATTAGGGCGTATAATGCAAGCCGCCCAAAGTAGTATAGCCTTCAATATGGACAACTTCACGGTAAATATTGACCATGTATACCGTGTTGCGGGTCATAGTGCCATACCGTATACTCTTAACTTCAATTCTCAAGCTATTTATAGACGGCATATAAACGTCGATCGTGGTTGCGGCTTTATAGCAGTACTCTTAGCACGTATGTTTACTGTACAAAATACACGAACTCAAAAAATTTGGTTGCCTACAGTCGTGGAGCATGCCCGTAAACTAGCTGAAGACTGTGAACTTGAATTTGACTGTAATATGGGTCCTGAAGAGCTGAGAAGGGTAGAACAGGAAATGAATGTCCGCATAGTTGTGTTTGGGTTGGATGATCGTCGTAGGACTGTGTATGTTTTTAAAAGCTGTGTGAGAGATCGTACAAGGCCCCTACTTATTTTAGGATTGTCAGGGACAACGTATCTCCCCATCCGTAATATAAGGTGGCTTTACGCGAGTTATGACAAAAGTCGAAAATATGGGAGACATCATGATTTGTGTAAGGGGTGCCTCGAGTTTGCGGATGATATAGTGAGACATTGTAAAGAATGTCACATGGTATGTGAGCAGTGTAAAAGCACCAAATGTGAAAGCCGTGTAGTTGAAGCTGAGAAGAGAGACTGTGATGTGTGTAGACGCACATTTTTCAATAATAGCTGTTTTGATTTCCATAAATCAATTGGCACGTGCAGGAAAATGAGAATCTGTGAATGTGGTATGTTTCACACAATGGATAATTGGGGAAAATTTAAGCACAAGTGTGACGTAATTCACTGTCCTACATGCCAGGAGGAATATAAGGCGGATGGAGTAAAGCATGTATGTTATATGAAAGATGCTAAGCCTAAAAATAACCCCTGTATAACTGTATACTACGATATAGAAACATATACGAACGCTGAAACCAAAGAGGTAATTCCACATTTACTTGTGAGCCAGACTATCTGTGATGAGTGTATGGATATCGAATGTGACGAGTGCCCCAAATGTGGTAAACGGACAAACGTTTTTAAAACGAATGTCAGCGATAGTCCTGTGAAACTATTTGTGTCCTATATTGTCAAGTTAGCCGACAAGTTCAAAAAAATGACTGTGTATATTCTCGCCCATAACGGGGCAAAGTTTGACACGCAGTTCCTTTATAAGGAGTTGCTTGAACACGAATCCTCTGAGATATTTACAGGTGATCCATTGAAAAGAGGCAACAAATTAATACAGATGCAGATAAGAGGCAATGTACAATTTAAAGATACTTTATTATTCACACCTTGTAAATTAGCAAAGCTACCCAAGGTGATGGGAGTAGCAGCTGAAGTTTCCAAAGGATACTTCCCATACACTTTCCTCACCAGCGAGACTTTAAACTACGTAGGCCCACCACCCCCCAAACATTATTTTGACTGCATGGATGAACGTGAAGACTTTGATCGATACTACGACAGTTTTAATGAAAGTAACCCTTATAATATAGCTGATGAATGTGAGCGTTATTGCGTGAATGATGTGCGCGTGCTTAGAGTATGTTTCCAGGCCTTTAGAAGGATGTACATAGCCCGTTTCAAATGCGATCCACTGCAAGTCGCAACCACCATCGCATCATTATGTTTTACGGTGTTCAAGAATAACTTCATGCCGAAAGACACCTTAGCCATTATTCACCGAAACAATCCCCGCAGTTACGGGCACAAGGCTATTTACTGGCTCATACACCTACAGCAACAGACAGGTGTATACATAAAGCACGCCCGCAACACGGGTGAAGTACCCATTAAGATTAATGGACGTGTTTTTTGGGTTGATGGGTTAAGTGAAAACCGTGTCACTGGTGTGAAGACTGTGTACTCCTTTAACGGTTGCTGGTGGCATGGATGCCCCCGTCCTGAGTGCGGAGTCACCGGAGATATCAACGGTAGGTCTCCTGCCGACTGTCTTGCATCGACCCGCACCCGCGATCAACTTATAGGATCACAGTTCACTCACAAAGTCTTGTGGGAGCATGAATATGATGCACGGATGGAGACAGACGAGGTGTACCGTGAGGAAATAAAAGCGATCAAGCGTTCAATGGTGCTGGATCCTCTCAAATGTGGTGATAGCTTGTTTGGAGGACGTACAAATCCTTTCAGACTATACTTCCCACCTACGGAGGGCGTGAAGCTCCATTACTACGATTTCTGTTCTTTATACCCATACGTGATGAAGAGCAATCCGTACCCCGTGGGCGCTCCTGAGAAACTGGTGGGGCCTAGCCTACCATCCATCAATGAATTTTCAAAAAATTTGAATGATCGTTACTTTGGGATCTCTTTCGTAGACGTACTCCCCCCACGCAATTTATGGATGCCGATCTTACCTGTCGTTATCGACGACAAGCTCATGTTTCCCCTGTGCGTGAAGTGCGCGGAAGAGGATAACGGCGAATGTAACCATATACCCCACCAGCGTAAGATCAGAGGCGTATATACAAGTCCTGAGTTGGCCCTAGCCGTGCGCCATGGTTATAGAATACTGAAGATACATGAGGTGTGGAGGTTTCAGAAGCTACCCAACCTTTTCACACCATATATAAACACCTTTTTGAAGGATAAGGTTGAGGCATCAGGGTATCCGCGAGGAGTTGATACCGAAGATGAAAAGTCTGCCTATATTCAACGTTACCGCGACCGCGAAGGTATACAACTTGATCGTGTCCAAATTGTAAAGAATCCTGGCAAGCGCTTTAGTGCAAAGTTGTGTCTAAACAGTCTATGGGGAAAATTTGCGCAGAATACCGGCAGAGGGAGCATTCATTTGGCACAAAGTTATAGCGATGTCTGGGATTATGCCAATGCCCCCGATAAAGAGGTCATGGAGATCGTAAATGTAGGTAATACTTACGTAATAAAGTACAACAACACTGAATTTGCCACAGATACCTCAAGGGTTACAAACATACCTGTGGCCAGCTTCACAACAGCCTACGCCCGTATAAAACTTTGGGGTCTATTGCATTCTCTTGGGCGGAGAGTATTGTATGCCGATACAGATAGCGTGATATTCACAGAGAGGGAGGGTGAATACATGCCCACTATTGGGGAGTTCCTCGGCGAGCTCACTGATGAGATCAAGGATGAGTATGGGGACAACGCATACGCCGACTCTTTTGCCTCAACAGGACCTAAGACTTATGGGGTACGGGTCAGGGTGGGGGATGAAATGAAATATATCGTGAAGGCAAAGGGTATTACGCTCAACCATGCGAATCGGGAGGTTGTTAACTTTGAGTCGTTGAAGGATCTAGTATGTTTGGATGAACAACCTCACCAACTAATTGTAGGCACCCACAATTTTCGGGCGCAGAAGCTGGGGGCGTGAAGGAACTTAGGGGTACGATGGTGTGCCGTAACACCTATAGGAAACGTTACCAGTTACCTGGTACCTATGATACCGTACCCTTTGGATACCAATGATGCTTCTAACTCACACGTCTTGTATATAATCGTATCTATTTGTATATATATATATATATATATATATATATATAACTTGAATATCTCGTTTATTAAATCGTATTTGTAAATATATATAACTTGAATATCTCGTTTATTAAATAAATCATGTTTCAAATAGCGTTTCACTTTCTCCTTTGTGTGTGTGTGTGTGTGTGTGTGTGTGTGTGTGTGTGGTGAAAGTTCTAAGCTCCGCCCACTGTAAGACCGTGAGTCATGCTACTATCTGGGAGTCCCTGCGTGGTCAGTCGACCGCAGTAAGCCCGAGAGATCAGACGTGTATTCAGATCAGACGTGTATTCAAATGGCTACCTTTAATATTGCTTGTACAACGTTTACGAAATGGTATTCAGTAAAGTGCCAGGATGTGGTGGATACCGAAAAACTTCCTATTCATCCCTCCTATGCCTCTTTTAAAAACACATTGGATTGTGCGAAGTTCCAAGATGTACAAATACTCTACGGATGTTCTGGTGAGACCGTTGAAGGCTTTCGTTGCACAGACGATGTGCTGAAGTATACTGCAGAGCTAAACTTTATAAAGTCTCACATACACCGTGAAGTAAAAGAAACAACGCGTGCAGAAGAGAAGCAGCAGGTATGGATAATGAGTCTTGCTGATGGGTGGTGTGACAAGCGGTATTACGTCATGCTACACCATGTCGATTACTCATACCCTACGACTGGAAATGTGAATCTCGTGATCATGGACAATCTTAAGTATTTTTATCACTATATTAACGTATATCATGATGAGGTTCGTAGTGAGGTTGTGGCTAGTGCCCTGCGTGAATTTTTAACAGAGTTTAGAGACGAGTATCGTTTGATGGGCAGAAAGGAAAAATATGAACATATGTTCCTCTCAAATAGTGCGCCTGAGTGTGGAGATGTTTAGTAAAATGTTCCTAGTTCTTATCCAAAATGTCTGGTGCGTAGGCTGGTAGTGATATTCTTGTACCGGTACAACAATTCGACTCGCGGAACAAGCCCATTCACGTATCATCGAGTCAGCCGCCCGTCGAACCATTCCTGCCTACCTGCGTGCCTCACACGGCTCATAGTTATCTCAGAGCTTGAGCCGAGTGGACGTGCGCTCTTCGAATACGATGGAACTTCCTTTGAGCAGCATTCTCAACGCCTCGTACGATGTGTCCGTGACGAAATCGTTGCGCGTGTTCAGGCGTAATTCCGGTACCATTAGCTATGTACTGGAAACGGAATGTAGACCGACAAACAAACGGGTTTATTTAAGTATCGAGGAGATGAATAGAATCTTTGTGATAGTTGAGAAGTGGAGTGAAGATCGTTATAAAATACCTGCTAACGTAGGTACAAGAAGAGAGCAGATTAGTGACGCACCCTCATACGCCGTTGTATGTACGTTGTGTATAAATAACGATCGGCCGTGCATTGATAAGGCTGATGTGGAAGAATGCTTCTGATAATAACGCTCTTATTCCTACGCGAAACCGTTTCATCCTCGACAGAATGTTTGAAATCGTCGGATTCCGTAAACTGAAACCTATATTAGACGCGCGTGTTACGGATATGTTTTATTTTGATACAGTACTTGAATACGCATACACTGCTCTGCTCGATGGGTTTACCGAGTGTAGGGCTGGTGAGAATGGTCTAGTGCTGGATGTTTATTTAAAAAGTTTAGACTCTTTGAAATACCATGAACTTTGGTACAAAGCAATTGATCGGTACAAGGCTGAGCTCACCTACACCGTTCACCCTGAAGAACTATTTCTTTATATAACGCGCAGTTGTCGTAACGATTTAGAAGATTATTTCAATTGCCGCTATGTTGAGTGAGTTCACGATTGAAAAGCTCGAGTCGGTAGAAATAAACCCTCGATTGGAAAAGCGTTCTTATAAACTTGTGTTTAATAATGTAGCTAACGATGAACTCTTTGTGCGTGCTTTTGATTGTATTCTAGACGTGTTTAAAGATGACTTACCAACCGGTTGTAAAGTGGGAACAAAAATAGTACTGAACGATATGAAAGCCCTTCATATCGAATACAGGTTTCCCTATACTTTAAGCGGTGAAATATTATTATATACTGCGTAATGCAGAGCAATAATGATGTAATTGTAAACTCGATTAAGACCGAGTTTAGTATTTTGAAAAAAAAGTGAATTGTATATATATTTTGCTTGACATTTCCCGATTATACGCATATTTCTATTGATTTGTGTATATATATATATATATATATATATATATATATATATTTTGCGTGATATTTCTCCTGTACTGTTATGTACATATTTCTATTGAAGTGTATATTTATTTGAAATGTATATTTTATTTTATATATCACCATAATTGTGTGTGTGTGTATATTTCTCCTGTACTGTTATGTACATATTTCTATTGAAGTGTATATTTATTTGAAATGTATATTTTATTTTATATATATATCCATAATTGTGTGTATATATTTCTGTTATACGCATATTCCTCAAATGTATATTTATTTTCTATATATTTATAATAAAAAGAATGATGCAATGTTGTTTATTGTTATGCCTTCTACTACCGGTATTCGAAATATAATAATGTATACAACGGTATTGCGGTATCTGGCAATATTTAAGCCTTCTAAGCCAACTGGCTGATTAGGAGTCTATAATAGTGTATACAATGGTATCTGGCAACTCTGTCTTCGGAATACATGGCGCTATCTGGCAACTCATTTACAGCCAACTGGCTGATTAGGCGTATATAATAATAATGTATACAATAATACTGCTAAAAAGAGGTATCTGACAACCATTTACAGCCAACTGGCTGATTAGGAGTCTATAATAATGTATACAATGGTATCGCGGTATCTGGCAACTCAAGCCATTTACGCCAACTGGCTGATTAGGAGCCTATAAAACAACGCCAACTCGGCTGAAGTCTTAATGTGCACTTGGCTCCTGCCAGGTGAACACCTCTCCTCCTTTTCTCCTCCTCCTCTTCTCTTGGGGGATAACGCCGCCTCCAAGTTTCCCCCCACCCCCCTTTGCAACAACCCCCCTTTGCAACAACCCCACCCCTTTGCAACATTACATAATAACCTGCAACATTCTTGCACTCTCCCCTTTTGCGGCTATACTACTGAACCAACAAGTGGCCCATCTTCTGTTTATCTTCAAACATCACACACAGGCATTTCTACTGAGCAACAAGAACCAAGATCTGCTCCACCGCTTGATCCGTATGACTGGCCAGTTGTCCTGTCAGATGCTTTCAAGACAGATCTGGTGTCTCGAGGACCATTTCAAATCAGTCCAGATTTCACATTCCCTAAAAGAGAGGACGGTAGAAGCGTTCATCACAATTACATGTATAGAACATTAATTAATGGGGAAAAAATAAAGCGAAGCTGGCTGATGTACTCCAGAAGGAATGATGCTCTTTATTGCTTCTGCTACAAGTTGTTTTCAAGGAAGTCGTACAAACTGATTACGGATGGACTTTCAGACTTGATAAACGTTGGTTCGCTTCTGAATGGACATGAAAATAGTTCAGAACATGCAGATAACATGGCAACATGGAAGGATCTGGAACTGTGGCTAAAAACTGGGAGGACCATTGACCAAACTGAAATGTCATTAATGGAGGTAGAGCGAAGACACTGGCGAGATGTTTTCACACGTCTTGTAAGTATAATCCAATCACTGGCAGAGAGAAACCTTGCTTTCAGGGGGGTCTTCCTTTACATTGTACAATCGAGACAATGGCAACTTCTTGAAGGAGGTTGAGCTGCTTGCCAAATTTGATCCAGTGATGAAACAATACATCAGCAGAGTCGAAAGTGGCCAATATAGTCATTCAAGTTACCTAGGAAACATCATTCAAAATGAGCTCATTGGGTCCATTAGTGGGAAGATCTTGGATGCCATCGTTGCAGAAATAAAACAAGCTAAATATTACTCACTCATTTTTGACTGCACTCCAGACATAAGCCACCAAGAACAGATGTCGATTATTATCAGAACTGTTAAAATGGGTGAAGTACCAGAAATAAAAGAATACTTCTTGGGCTTTCTTGAGGCTTCAGAAAGTACAGGCCTGGGTTTATCATTTCTGATTCTGAAGAGACTAGATGAACTGAATATTCACTTTGATGACTGCAGAGGACAGTCATATGAAACGGAGCGAACATGAAGGGCAAGAAAAAAAGGTGTTCAGGCAGGGGCGTCCGCAGGATTTTTCGCAAGGGGGGGCAAAACTAACTTATTAGTTCTTAGTTCTTATTAGTTCTTTATTAGGTAGAAAAAAAAATGCACTGCGACCACTACGAGTAAAAACCGTCATCTCCCCTTATCATAGCCTGCTTTCGGTGCTAAATTTATGTACTTAGTATTACTAAATACATAAATTTAGCACCGAAAGCAGGCTATGATAAGGGGAGATGACGGTTTTTACTCGTCGTAGTCGCAGTGCATTTTTTTCTACCAGTCAAGTCCATTTTTTATAGGTTATATGATACTATGATTAACTATAATCGTGTAAGTTTCAGTGAAATTGACCAAAAGGTTTTTGAGAGAAAAAAATAAATAAAAAACTCAATATAATGATCTTTGCAAATAATTCCATTACTATATCTTTCAGTATAGTTTATTTAACACTTCTAAGTTCAACGACACGGCACTTTGGTAAAGTAAAGGTAAAGTAAACGACATTTCCTTGAATGTGGAAACACTGACTGAGCTGCAGTAGAATTATAGAAGTCGTTGCGTGGGCAAACACAAATTTCCAAGGGAGGGCAACTGCCCCCTCTTGCCCCCCCCCTCCGGACGCCCATGTGTTCAGGCAAGGTTATTAGAGAAGAACTGTCGTGCACTCTATGGTCCATGTGGGGCTCACACTCTAAATCTTGTAGTGGTTGATGCAGCTAAAGCTTCCACACATGCCATCAGCTGCTTTGGCAACGTACAAAAATTGTACAACCTTTTTGCAGCAGCTACACAGATATGGACAATCCTAAAGAAGCACGTGAACATAACACTCGAAGTCTTGGAGTGAAACCAGGTGGGAGAGCCGGCTTAAGAGCATTGAGGCTGTGCGATACCAGAGCCACAACATCAGAGAGGCCCTGTTGGAAGTCAGAAACAATGCCACAGATGCTATAGCCAGGACTGAAGCACAAGCACTTGCAGAGGAGGTAGGGTCTTATCGCTTTCAGATTAGCACAGTAGTATGGTATGACATTCTTCATGCAGTTAACCATGTGAGCAAACTTCTGCAGTCTCCTACAATGCAGTTTGATGTGACAGTCAACCTCCTCACAAAAACAAAAAACTCACTCACCAGCCACAGAAACACAGGTTTTGTTGCAGCACAAGTCGTAGCTAGGGACATATGTGAGGAAATGAATGTGGAGGCTGTGCTGAAGGAGAAGAGGCTCAGATCCACAAAAAAGCACTTTGCTTACGAAGCTCCTGACGAACCATTTACAGAAGCCTTAAAGAGGCTGGAAGTCAAATTTTTCAATGTGGTGGTGGATTGTGCCATCGGGTCAATAAATGAGAGATTCAAAACATTAGATGATGTGAGGGACATATTTGGGGTTCTCCTAAACTTCACCATAATGAACAAGGAAGACTTGTCCTGCAAGTGTGAAAAGCTCTCTAAGATACTGAGCTCTGGAGCTGACTCTGACATTGATGGAAGAGAACTGGCCCTCGAAATTAAGAACTTGCCGACTTTACCTTCACACAACATGACTGCATTGAGCTTCTCTCCTTCATTCATCAGAAGCAACTGGAGGAACTATACCCCAATCTCTGGGTTGCACTAAGAATTGCCTACACTCTACCTGTGACAGTAGCGTCAGCCGAGAGGAGCTTCTCTAAGATGAAGCTAATCAAGAACTACCTCAGATCATCAATGGGGCAGGATCGCCTCAGTAGCCCTGGCATCATAAGCATCAACCAGGATGTTGGCAGGGAGATTTCATATGATGATATTATTGATGATTTTGCCCAGAAAAAAATCTAGGAGGCAAAAATTTTGAAGATACAAACTGTTCTGTATAACTGTTAGCTATTACACGATTGTATCGTAGAGTTAGTAATTGTTTGGTAGTTGATAATTGCATTATTTTTTTATACATAGTTCTGTGTCATTTATTCTAAATAATGTATAAGCTAATTTTCAGGAATTTCTTGAAGAGTATTTTTTCTGTTTGTCTTCTGAAAGTATATTTGTTGTTTTGGACATAAATGTTTCATTAAAATTGTTTCATAATTATTTTTTATTAACACAGCCATTTTTTGTATGTGTGTGTTAAGGTGATGTAGTAAGGCGTGAGTTGGTGGATGGAGGGGTGGGGCCTCAAATGGGTATACTGCTTAGGGCCCCCTAATGGCTAGAAACGGCCCTGGGTCTACCTACGATTGGTTAGGTTTAGTCATGATATTTTCATTAAAACTAACGAAAATATCATGACTAAACCTAACCAATCGTCAAGGGCGATTGACAGTGGGATATAAACAAGCAATTAGTAAACAAGATAAGAAGCTATAATTAAAAGGTAGACCGCATACTATAGTAGCACCTATTTGTCGAGATGGTTATATTTTCCACTTTGAATAATCAATAAATATTTCTAAACTTATCATAAACTTTTTACTTTGTTTGATTTGTTTGTATTTTCGCTTTAATGATAACCGATTGGAACTTATGGGCCACCCTGTAGAGTTGTTTTAAACATGCCAGGTTAGGTTAGGTCAAAGCCTATAGGCTTTGGTTAGATTAGGTGTACTTTTAAATTGCGTTTAAACGTCGCAAATTAGTTTTCATTTTTATTTTACTTTTTATTTTAAGTCGTTGCTTACATACACGCAACATCCACCTTTGACGTCCTACCATGTTTACAGTAAAACGATCTCTACAACAAAAATAAAAGCAAAATTAATTTGAGACATTTAAACACAACTTAGAAGTACACTTAACCTAACCTAGAATGTGGTGTAAACTAGAGGAGAGTGTAGACACCAATCGACCAAGGAAGTACTCCGGGGTGGATGTTAGGCAGGAGACGGAGTGCTGGAATTCTCGTTTCTCCTGTCACTGTCCTTAGTTGATCTTTTTCCGTGTCTCATCTACCCTGTGAACAGTCCAGCTTGCTCACAAACACGCACTTCTCCCTTTATTCCTCATTACACATACGGGCATAGGCGTATGAAGCGGGGGGTCGCGGGGCCGCTCCCTCCCCAGAACTAGGGAACTGAGCATTTTCAGGGCAAATATTGAGCATTTTCAGGGCAAATACTGAAATTTTCAGGGCAGATTTTTCCTGACATTCCTTTGTTTTTTAACTTGTTGAAGTGAATTAATTACTTGCTACTATACTTGTAGTTAATAATTAAAACGTTAAGTTGAGGACTTACTGAATTCTATATCAACTGCAATGTCGTAGTTTTGTTTGTCATTTAGAAATGTTGCAGCAAAATTTTATCTAATTTTTGTAAATTGTAATGTTTTTTATATCAAAAAAGGCTTTAATATACGTTACTCATACTCTATTAGAGTCTAACCTTTGTGTTATTTTATGCTACACATAGTGCTTATGCGGAAATCAGGGCACCCTGAAAATTTTCAGGGCAAATTTTTTCCGTCCCCCAAGTAAAGTGCCATCCCATACGCCTATGCATACGAGCATCTTACACACTAAACAACCTTTTTCAAAATTTATATAAAAAAAACAAACGACGAAAAATAGTATCATTGATGCTTGGAGACCTTGTTTTTGGCTCTCTCCGTCCTCTGTGGAGGGGTCACTTTTGCGGGCGCTCGCCCTTAGCCCCTTCCTTCCTACATAAAAAAATAAATAAAAATAAAGTCAGTTTTATGTTTGTTTGTTTATTTCAATAATTTGAGACGTTAAACTGAAAATTTCCCTTTTTTTTTGTGTGTAAAATTTACTTTAATCTATGATGTTTTTGCGGTTTTACTTTAAAAAATATAATTTGATAAAGCTGTTTTGTATTATTTGAAAATAATTTGCAAACAGTTCACACTTTAAATCGTTTATTTTAAAGTTAATGAAAGAGTACGCAAATTACAAGGTCAACCAAAAGGCTACTTTGGTATATACTGTATTATATATACGAGTATATACTATACAGAGAGTCTGCGAATATATAAATTACATCCTATATACTATTGAGCTAAAATGTGTCTGTGTGCCTGTCCGCTTTCTTTGGAACCGTGCACAGACTAAACGGCACATCGGAAAATTCTGCAACCACCACCAACTAATAGCCCATGAGCTGCCGATGTGCTCTGTCAAGTTTCCCGGTCCTAGGTCACAATTACTGGGTCCGAAGGCCCCAGCACCGCGATAAAACTACAGAAAAGAACGCAGCCGTGAAAATCTTGAGCTTCACATTGTGTGACATATACTGCTACCCGCCCGGAGGGCGAGCAGTATATGTCACAGTGCTACCCGCCCGGGGTAGTGGAGTGGAGTGGGGGAGTGGAGGTGGGGGTAATGGGGAAAGGGTGGGGGTAGTGGTGGTTTTTACTTTTGTGTGTGAGGGTAATGGGGGAATGGGGGTGGGGGTAATGGGGGAGAGGGGTGGGGGTAGTGGCGGTTTTTACTTTTTGTGTGTGAGGGTAATGGGGGAGTGGGGGTGGGTGTAATGGGGGAGAGGGGTGGGGGTAATGGCGTTTTTTTAAATTTTGTAGCTGGATCACAGTGCTACCCGCCCGGAGGGCCAAGTTGTACAACGGTCGCGAGCGATAGCGAGCTACCGCTTGTTAAATCTATATTCGCTGAAAATAAGAAAAGTGAGGTACACTATAAAAAACAAAAATCTTTGCTGGAGATCACTCATAATCCATAATCACTTAACCTAACATACAAATACAATTTTATACACTGAAATTAATATGCAAATATTTTCTTAGCTTACAACATTTATTTAGAAATAGGGACATTACATTTTTGGGGACACCTGGTATATATATCAGGGGCCAAGACTTTTTAACCAGCTTCCAAAGGACCTCAGAAACGTAACAGGGGTCAAAGTTTAAGTCTTCAAAAGAAGACTAGATGCCTAGCTCAGGATGGTGCCAGATGAGCCGGGTGTACCTGGCTATGTGCGGTGGAGAGCGCAAGAGAACAACTCGCCTCTCCACCAAACCAGGCCTAGAGGCGGAACCACCAGCTTGACCTTCGTGCGAGGAGAGACCAAGCACGGAACTGCAACGAGGTTAAGAGAGAGAGAGGAGAGAGAGAGAGAGAGAGAGAGAGTATAATGCGCCGATCTGAATTGTAATTATTATTAATAATAAATAATACTGAAAGAAATTCTGAAATAACGTCTACCTTTATTTGTATTTTATGAGAAATATTCGAAATAAAGATTGTTCATACAGTAGTTTTGTAAATATTCCCAATTAACTATTTTAATATAGTATTTCTGTATACAGTTGTTTAGGAAAGATAATTAAATTAAAGATATTTATATTTCACTGTAACTTCTCAAAGATTTGTATGTTCTCTTGTATGTTCATTATACACAGTGATTCACTGGCTTACTTAGTAAGTGCTCCAGACAACTATCTCTTAATCTTCTATGGACCTCTCGTATAATGTTTGTACGTGTTGAGTCTGAAATAAAGTGTTTGTTTGCTTGTTTGTTTGTAACAGTTTTATATTTTTGAAGGGGTGTTTCTGTTGGGAAGTGGAGAGAAGGGCTGCCCCTTGGCGGAGAAGTTGGGGAAAACCTTCTTCAAGGGTGACTGTCAGTTTATTGTTAATGGCAATTAGCAGACTTTCAGTAACAGTAACTCTAATGATTTGAATTCTTAACTAAATTAGTTTAATAATCTTAAATAAAAACAATTCATTAAATTATTTATTTTATTTCTTAATTTCTTTTGATCTATGTTCTTTGTACTCTTTTCTACTGTTTCACATTGATTCCGAAATCTACTCGTATTTAACGATTTGATTAGTTTGATTATTTGCAGCTTGCACAGCGTGGATATGCGGGCCGAGGCAGCCATTTTAAACAGAAAGAAAATGTAATGAGGAGGTGGTTTAACTTTTTACGGCTTTATTTAACCTATTAATTTTGAAAGCAAATATAATGATGGAGAGTGGCAGAACGAATTTACATTGATGCACTTTAACAACACAGAGACAGGACTTTTGATAGTAATTTTTTATAATTCGCTTAAAACTACATTTTTAAGGAAAAATATGGAACATAACACCCTATCTAAACCAACGCCAGGAACTTACTGTCTTCTGTCACGGTCACTGTATTTTAGATGTAGGCTGAAACGCCCAGCCTTCACAAACAAACAAACAAACACTTTATTTCAGACTCTGTGGGATTGGTCAATATTTTCCCTTATACAAAAGAATACAAATATAAAGGGTACCAAACAGCAACATGGTGCTACTGTAGTATGCGGTCTACCTACGATTCGGCGGTCTACCTTTTAATTATAGCTTCTTATCTTGTTTACTAATTGTTTGTTTACATCCCATTGTCAATCGCCCTTGACGATTGGTTAGGTTTATTCATGATATTTTCGTTAGTTTTAACGAAAATATCATGATTAAACCTAACCAATCGTAGGTAGACCGCATACTACAGTAGCACCCAGCAACAGACCGGCTGGTTCCTACCAGAGTTGAAAATATTATTCATTTTTGAAAAATCTGTGATTACGATTACGGCGAATTGTTGACATGACGATTGCGATTACGATTACAGCGGATCGCTGATGTAACGATTACGATTATATTTTCGATTAGTATGATGATGGTGAATGAAGCTGATCATAGACTGAAGTGTACTGAAAATTCAATGGAGATCGTGAAAAAATTAATTCTTTTGCCTTAAGGCAGCGGTTCCCAAACTTTACTAACTGTCAGAACCCTTACAAACTTGTTTTTATTTCGCGGAACCCCAACTCCATGTGTGTGTGTATATATAATATATATATATATATATATATATGATGAATAAAACCACGAAGGAAAGGAAACACAAAACGGTGCTCAAGCGCTTTCGTCTAATGACATCCTCAGGAACACTGAAATACATAAAAGGTTACGGCCTATATATAGGTTACAGAAAGAGAAAAAAAATATAAATAAATATCATACGTACACACAAACATATATACATATATATATATATATACATACATATCTACACACATACACACACACACATATATATATATATATATATATATATATATATATATATATGTGCAATAAACGGAGAAGTAAAAATAAAAATTAAAAATTAAGGATTAGAGGATTAACAAAGAGGCATATCGATTTTTAGCACAAGATCAAATGAGTTATAAAAATAATACAAATTTATACTGGAGATAAGCCCGGGTTTAACACTTTGCCTTTAAAAGGCAGTGTTAAACCCGGGCGTATCTCCAGTATAAATTTGTATTATTTTATAACTCATTTGATCTTGTGCTAAAAATCGATATGCCTCTTTGTTAATCCTCTAATCCTTAATTTTTAAGTTTTATTTTTACTTCTCCGTTTATTGCATATATATTATATATATATATTATAATATATATATATATGTGTGTGTATGTGTGTAGATATGTATGTATGTATATATATATATATATATGTATATATGTTTGTGTGTATGTATGATATTTATTTATATTTTTTTTTCTCTTTCTGTAACCTATATATAGGCCGTAACCTTTATGTATTTCAGTGTTCCTGAGGATGTCATTAGACGAAAGCGCTTGAGCACCGTTTTTGTGTTTCCTTTCCTTCGTGGTTTTATTCATCATAAATATTTTTCACGTTTACTTTCGTGAAATAATTTTCATATATATAATTATATATATAATATTTAGGAGAAATCCAATGACAAGGAGGAATGTAAATGCCATGAAAGTCTTCTTTAATGCGCAATGTTTCGAGCAATACGCTCATCATCAGGCTAGATAATAACAATATGAAATTAGAATCAATAAATAAATGAGAACAAGACAAAATAATTTCTATAAAACCTATTCATTAAAGCACTTTTAAAAAGACTAAAAGAAGAGGGTTAAATTCAAAGTTATAAAAATTTACATATAAAATTACAAGAAATTTTAAAAAGATATTTTTAAATTACATATAGTAAATTTGAAATTAGTACAATGGAATAATTAACACTAATACATTGGAATAATTAACACTACGAACCTTTCAATGCTGGTTCCGAGGCACGAGTAATTTAAAACAAAACAAAACAGGAAACAAACTATGGGTTGGGCGGTTGGAGAGTTATAAGTTGGGGAGGGGGGATTATAAAAATTATCTAGCCTGATGATGAGCGTATTGCTCGAAACGTTGCGCATTAAAGAAGACTTTTCATGGCATTTACATTCCTCCTTGTCATTGGATTTCTCCTAAATATTAAATTGAAGCTTTGTAGAAGCAACCCGCATGACTATATATATATATATATATATATATATAATATATATATGATAAACACAGACCGTGCATGGAACAAGGAACTCTTCTGGGACAATTAAATCCACTATAGTCCGAATAAGTAATGGTAAATGACAAATACCATAGTTTTTCTTTTCATGATGCTAGCCGATGTGGGCAACGGGTCACTCGCAAAGAGGTCCCATAAATATAGCTTCCCTCACCAGCTATATTTATGGGACCTCTTTGCGAGTGACCGTTGCCCACGTCGGGCTAGTATCATGAAAAGAAAAACTATGGTATTTGTCATTTACCATTACTTATCGGACTATAGTGGATTTATTGTCCCAGAAAAGTTTCTTGTTCCATGCACGGTCTGGTGTATCATAAAAAACTCAGGGGACCATTCTGAGTTCATTCCCATATATATATATATATATATATATATATATATATATATATATGAAAAATTATTTCACGAAAGTGACACGTGAAAAGTATTTATGATGAATAAAACCACGAAGGAAAAAGAAACACAAAGGGGTGCTCAAGCGCTTTCGTCATTAGACGAAAGCGCTTGAGCACCCCTTTGTGTTTCTTTTTCCTTCGTGGTTTTATTCATCATATATATATATATATATATTACAGATTTTAGTGATGAACACAATACAAATTTTAAACTGAAAACAATTAAGTAAGTAAAGCCTATCAGAAATTAACTTAACAGTACACCACGCCAACGGCTATAGTTATACTGATTGGCTCACAATTAATTATGAAAAAAGTGCACATCAAATCAACTGGCAACTTAGAAAATTTTAATTTTTGCGAAAACATATTGCTCAAAATTAATTACAGTTAAATTCTCGCGAATAAAATATATATATTAAAATTTGTCATAAGTAATATGACGCATTTTAAATACTATGACAGAATTTATATGATATTTATTTTAAAACAGCACTAATAGAACCAGTCTTTTATAAAATCGTTAAAATTAAAATCTGCCAAATTACACTTTTGCAGTAGCCGAGGAGCGAAAATTTGTTTACATTGTCCCATTGCTTGCTAAAGATGGACTAACTCTTACATCTAATCCGCAGGAATTGGCAAACATTCTACAATCTCAATATGCTTTAAGCTGGACTACCCCTGTAGTAGCAAAGAAAATAAAAACTACAGCATTTTTCAATAAAGAAGAAAATGACCAAGACAGACCATTATTGCAAGATATACCTACAAATAACCACTGGAGATATACAACAGGCAATAACAGAGCTAGCAGAGAGTTCAGCCCCTGGTCCAGATGGAATTGGAGCCAAGATTCTTAAAGAATGAAAACATACTTTATCTCTGCCTTTGAAAATCCTGTGGAGATCCTCACTAGACACCAGTAGAATACCACCAATCATGAAACAAGCAAATATTAACCCACTCTACAAAGGAGGCAAAAGAAAGGAAGCCAAGAACTATAGATCCATATCCTTGACTTCCCATATTACCAAATATTTCAGAAAGTCCTGAAAAGCCACATTGTCAATTTTATAGAAAATTAACATCTCTTAGAAGACTTTCAACATGGCTTCAGACAAAAGAGATCCTGCCTTATTGAATTCATGGACCATTGCAATACAATCCTACAAATTTGGGAGAAAACCACAATGTTGATGTCATCTATCTAGACTTTGCAAAAGCTTTTCACAAGAGTGACCATGGTATATTATTCCATAAACTAAAAGAACTTGGTATTTGTGGAAAAATAGGAAAATGGATCCATGCTTTTCTCTCTGACAGAAAACAAATAACAATTGTAAATGGAGCAAGATCTATAGGAAAAGAAGTGATGAGTGGAGTGCCGCAAAGTACAGTACTGGGACCAATTCTATTCATTATAATGCTAAACAATATAAACTGTAACCTTGGAAGCTCTCTCCTGTCATTCGCGGATGATACCAGAATACTAAAACCAATTACAGAAAAAGAAGACTGTAGAGCCACAAAAAGATCTACAAACTATAAATGCATGGGCAGATGCAAACAATATGGCTTTCAGTGAGGACAAATTTGAACTAATTAAGTATGGACCAAATAAATGCCTGAAAGAACAATTCAACTACACTGGATCCACAGGAAAAGATATTGTACAAACTGATCATGTAAGGGATCTAGGGGTTATATTATTTGAAGATGCAACATTCAACAGGCACATTGACAAAGTAACCTCATCATGCAAACAACTACTAGGATATATACTGAGGACATTCAGAACTAGGGACAGTATGACCATGTTTACCCTGTGGAAATCACTTGTTCTTCCACGCATTGACTACTGTTCTCAATTATGGTTTCCCCACAAACAGAATGATTTGCAAAAAATTGAGTGCCTACAAAGAACCTTTACTTCATATGTTAAACAACCTGATGGGCAACAGGTGAGTAAAAACAAATTAAACTACTGGGATAAGAAAATTCTAGAAAGGCTTTTAATTGCCCCAAATATTGAACCAATTGTGCCCACCTCGACAAGAACTGGCAGAATGTGTCAAAAAACATCACCTCCCACCAAACAGTCTGAAGAATTCAGACCCTTCAGTATAATAGTATCTCTAGGCAGGGTTCTCGCCTGTTTAACTCCTTGCCTCAGTACCTTAGATATATAAGTGCAGTCTCAGTAGATACTTTTAAAAAAACACTTGGACATGTTTTTAGCCAACATACCCAACCAACCCACAGTGCCAGGGTATTCCTCTGCCAGACCAGCCCCCACAAATTCAATAGTGGACCAAATCGTATGGCAGGAGCAAGAGAAAAGAAGGGTGGCGACTCCGTCGTGGCCCTGCCTCAGGAGGCGCTGAGCGGATTTTGTGGGAGCAGCGCACCCTTGAGGCAGAAGCGCTTCAAGGTAAATTCAAGGTAAATACTTAGCAGATTTTAATTTTAGCGAAAAACATTTAGTGATCCCAAATCCACGATGGTGCAATTTCAAGTCAGAATAAGAATATAAAATATTATTTAACAAAAAGCCACAAGGTAAAATTATGTATAAATATTAGGACTTTAATTAGACCTTAATATTAAGACCTGATTAGACTGATTAGAAAACGTGTCACGGAACCCTTGTTAAGCCTCCGTGGAACCCCAGGATTCCGCCGAACACAGTTTGAGAACCACTGCCTTAAGGCATGCCTTGATTCGTTTAATAATTCGACTTCACATGTCGCATTTTCGAGAACAATTTAACATTGCATTTGATCATCAACAATGCACAGTAGGTGTTAACGCCCAAGCCCGCCCGCTTGTCCCCGGTAGAAGTTCCCCGCGGTGGAGTAAGCACATTCAGAAGGAGCCGAGGTCGCCGCGACTCCAAGATATTGACCCGCTAAGTCTTTCAGGAGGTAGCTCTTGTAACGACGCCAGTTTTCCAGAGGGCTAGAAGAATGCGGCAATAGTTCCTCCTTTACGTAATTGTCAACGTCATCTTCAAGCGCATTTTACGCGGTCGTCTTTGGCACGAAAAAAATATAAAAACATCCATGCAATCGATTTTTCATCCGGTTGAATGTAATCGATTACACAGAGTAATCTTTCCAGCTCTGCCCCCTACGAGGCTGTCTGTTTCAGAAGTTAGTTAAAAAAATGCATGGGCGGAGCCAGACATTCAAAAACCATACCCACGAGGTCGTGAAAATCGAAAAACAAACAAACAAACACTTTATTTCAGACTCAACAAGTACAAACATTATACAAGAGGTCCGTAGAAGATTAAGAGATAGTTGTTTGGAGCACTGACTAAGAAGGCCAGTGAATCACTGCATAATGAACATTCAATTGCCTACGACAATGCTTCCAGATTTGAGATTTATAAAATATATCGGAGACCAATCCGCTAAACATGGCTTCTATTATCTTAGTGACTGACTCACCAAGCCTAGTGATAAATCTAAATACAAAATTGCGAATGACACTGGCACAATTAGGCACCTTATTGACTACAAACAACATACTGATACAAGAAGGAACACCATTTATAAATCTTGGAGTTCTTAATAAACTCCTAAAAATATTATACGCAACATATAATTTTCTCAAATTATACATCCTGTAGTGCCACCACAAATGAGCTGTATACATTGGAGTACAAAAAGTTTTGAACAAAATCAACTTATCATCTAATGTACACATGAAATTTTCTAACCAAAGTATTTCCCTGAGCATATAATTGTCTACATTGCCTTAGAACAGGGCTTCTCAAACTTTTTTCACTTGCGACCCCTTTGGATCAGACAAATTTTTTCGCGACCCTTCACTCAATGTCATAAAAGCAATAGGTACTAACACTGTATGTTTATGAAAAAAATATTTTCAAATGTTTCTGCGACCCCCAATAATATTTACGCGACCCCTAGTTTGAGAAGCGTGGCCTTAGACCATCACAGTCATCTGAAAGACTATCAGTTAGTATGTGGCCAAATTACTTAGTCTGGGTTACTTCTGACAGCACCATACCATTCAATTGAAATTTAGGAAATTTTATATATTTGTAGGCCTTGGTCCTCACAATCATAACATGACTTGTATCAGGATTATATTTTATGTCGTTATCCTTCCCATACCTTTCACACACTTTCAAAAGTGTGCTGAGCCCTTTTACAGATGGAGAAATAAGAACTAGATCATCTGTATACATCAGATGATTAACAATCATTGTACCAATATAGCAGCCTATTTTACAGGTTCAGCACAACAGATAGAGTGTCCATATAAACATTGAAAAAGTAGGGGGATAATATCCCTCCCTGCCTGACACCGTTGGTCACAGAGAATGGCTCTGAATTAACCCCACTGCATCTTACAATCATTGCCTGGTGATTATACCAGAATGTTAATATACGGACGAAGTAACCAGGTACTTTACGATTTACAAGTTTCATGAATAATTTGCCATGATTAACACGGTCAAATGCCTTAGAGGCATCCAGGAAACACAAAAAGACATTAGCATCTAGAGTTTGGTATTTACAGACCACGTCCTTCAAGGCATACACACACATATCAGTACTGTGTTTCTTTTTTAAACCAAATTGGTTATCACTAGTATACAGGAAACATTCAAGTCTATTAATGAGTATATATTCAAACACCTTAGATATAATACAGGCCTTGCCTAACATTATTTACCTTAAAACCTGGTGATATAGTGCTTTTCCATCTTACAAACATGGTCTGCTCTGGATACCAGAATGCAAGTATCCTAAGTATATATTTAGGTACCCCTCGACACAAGAGTTTCTTGAAAAGTGTGTGATGGTTAATTCTATCAAATACTTTTGATGCATCCAAAAAACAGGAATATAACATTGCTACTTGACATCTTGTACTTTAGGACGGCTTCCTTTAGCATATAAATATCCATGTCAGTACCATGTTTCACTCTAAATCCAAATTGATTGTCAAAAGTCTGCAACTAAGTACTTATCCTATTATAAATGACATATTCTAACACCTTAGAAAGTATAATGGGAAGTGCTATTGGCCTATAATTATTCTTATCACAGATACTAGGCGTCCACAATGACTAGGAAATAGGTATTATTTATAGGACCTGCATAGTCAACATGGATCCTATGCCAAGGTATAGTAGGCCATTCCCAAGGATGAAGTGGACTTTTCCTTGGGAGATCTCTGTTCTCTAGGCAGCTTTGACAGGAAGGAACCAATGATTCGAATTCTCCATCCAAAACGGGCCACCAGAAATAAGCTCTCGCCACTCTTTCATTTTTGTTGCACCCATGTGTTCAGCGTGAAGTTCCTTCACTAAATTCGACCTGCCTTCATTCGGAATTATCACTCTGTGGCCCCATAAGAGACAGCCATTTTGGATCGAGAGTCCAGACTGACGTTGATAAAAAGGCTGCAATTCACTCTCAACCTTAGTAGGCCAACCAACTGAGCAGTAATGGATGACCCTAGACAGAATAAGGTCTGATTTTGTCCACTGCTCTATTTGTACCGCAGATACTGGAGTGGATTCCAAAAACTCCACCAAGTGAACCCATTCTTTAAGTATAGGTACGCATTCATTTGGATTTTCTAAAGACAACCTACTTAGAGCATCCGCCGTACCTAGAAGTTTGCCTGACCGATGTACTAAGTCAAATTTATAGGCTTGTAGAATCAGTGCCCATTGTTGAATCCTACCTGAGGCCATAAGTGGAATATTTTTATTAGGTGAAAATAAACCTAAAAGAGGCTTATGGTCGGTAATTAGCAAAGCTGGGCACTTGCGTTTTTTTTGCGGTACTGCGGTACTGCGGTACTACCGCACTACCAAACCGGTACCGCATAACGCAGTACCACAAAGGATCGCTGAAAGTACAGGCTGTACTTTCAGCGACCCTTTGCGGTACTGCGTTATGCGGTACCGGTTTGGTAGTGCGGTAGTACCGCAGTACCGCAGTACCGCAAAAAAAACCGCAAGTGCCCAGCTTTGGACTAATTAGTTTGAATTCATGACCTCATAGATAGAAATACATTTTTTTTACTGCAAATACTAAGGCTTCACGTTCAAGTTGTGCATATCGTCTTTTAGTCTCAGTTAGTGTTCTAGAAGCAAAACAGATAGGCTTAGCTACACTATCAATGTGGTGAGATAACACTGCCCCAATTCCATAAGAACTGCTATCTGCTGAAACTTTGAGAGGAAGTTTAGGATCATAATGCACTAGAAGAGCGGACTTTAGTAGTACGTCCTTGGAAGCCTCAAATGCTTCCTTTTAGGTTTTCTCCCATCTCCACTGTTCCCCACATCGTAATAACTTATTTAGGGGTTCAAGGAAAGTCGATGCATTAGGCAAAAATTTCCTATAAAAGTTTAGGAGACCTAAATAAGCTTGTAGCTGTGTGATGTTTTGTGGAGGTGGTGCATTTTTTATTGCTTCTAGTTTATCCACCGTTGGATGAATGCCTTAGGCATCTATGCGGAACCCTAAATATGAAACCTCGTTAGTGACCCACGAACACTTTTCTTCTTCTTTAGCTTAAGGCCGGCATCCCGGAGTCTTTTTAGAACTCTGGTTAATCTAGTTAGGTGTTCTTTTTTAGACGAACCTGAAATGAGGACATCTAGAAAACAAAGTACCCGCGGAATGTGACCTAGAACTTGGTCCATTGTCCTCTGAAAAATATCCGGAGCCGATGCTATTCCATAGCATAGCCTATTGTACTTATATAGGCCTCGGTGCATATTTATGATAGTTAGTTCTTTAGAATTTTCATCTTAACTTAGTTGAGTATAGGCTTGGGACATATCTAGGTTTGTGAAATATTTACTCCCAGCAAGAGAGCTAAATAATTCATCAGGCTTGGGTATAGGGTAGCAATCAAGAAGGACTGTCTATTTGTTGTTAAACGGTAATCCCCATATAACCACACGGACTTGTCAGGTTTTAGTACAGGAACTACTGGGGCAGCCCACTTAGCGTGTGTGACTGGTTCGATAATTTTATCTTTGAGCAGCCTGTCTATTTCTAAATCTACCTTCTCCCGCAGTGTATGCGCAATTGAACGAGCCTTACAAAATTTCAGAGTTACATTAGGATCTACTTCTATACAGACCTGATGGCCTTTTAGGCAGTGTTGGGCACTAAAGCGTTAATCCAATAACAGTTAATTAACGAAGTTAACTTTTTTTAACGGATTATTAACGGAAGTTAATTTCCATTTATCGTTATCGGACCAGTTAACTTCCGATAACTCGATATTTAGTCTGTTAAAGTCCGTTAACACGTTAACTGCGAGGAGTCATTCACGGAAGATCACCGCTCCGCGAATGAATTAAAACCGCCATAACTTCAGTCTGCCAATTCCGTCCTCTGCCGCAGTGGAACGGCTCTTCTCTCTCGGCAAGGACATCCTGAGGCCCAAGAGGTCAAGACTGGCAGTTGGGCCTAACTTTGAGAAGTTATTCTTTCTGAAGGGCAACCAGCACATTGTGTCATAGTCTTTAATAAATGTGCCTAAAATTTAATTTTACCTTTCAGTTCCCGCCATAATAATTCTCTGGTAAATTAAAATTTAGTTAATGGTTAGTGGTTACAAGGGTTTCAAAACATGTAATCAGTACATTTTTTTATTAAAAATAAAAAAAAAGTTATTAAGCAAAAAAGTTGCAAAACTTGATAAAAATACAGTTAAATACCTATTTATTGTTGGATTTTGCATAAATAAACATTTTCTATGGGTTTTAAAGCTTTTTTCCTTGATTTTTTTAAATGTTAGTAAATAAATAGTTATCGTTAACGGATTATCGTTAACTTCCGTTAACTTTGTAGTAAAATTATCGGATTATCGTTATCGGAGTTAAAAATTGGGGTTAACGGATTATCGTTATCGAAGTTAACTTTTTGGTTAACGGTGCCCACCACTGCTTTTAGGTTGCCTACTTCAGGCCCAAAAACAGAAGAAAACTCCCTTAACAATGAGTCTGTGTCAGAAGGATATGGGAGTGTATGCACATCTGCCTGACCTTTTGGCAAAATTTTGTCAATAGGCATTTTCAAAGCATCAATTCAATCACGGCCTAGTAGAGTAGGCCCTTGCTCATCCATCACTAAAAGAGTTAATGGATGAGACAAAGTTTTCTTGTTGAGTGTAACTGTGATGGATGCTTCTCCACAAATAGGTATTTGTATGTCCCCATATTTTTTTTTAGTATTGTTTTAGATGCATGTAGTTTAGGTGTATTTTTGAAAGTTTTGTCAAAAACTGTTTTGGACATGACAGTTCGGGCAGCACCTGTATCTAGTTCTAGAGGAACTGTAATTCCATTTAGGCCTACCTCTACAATATATGGGCCTGTATTATCACCACTTTGCTGCTCATAAAATAGGTACTCCACTCCAATGTTCGAAGTATTTCTCTTTTGAGGATTTACACTAGAAATGTTATAATTATAATTTTCACCCCTTGTTTTCTTTGAAAAACAAACTTTAGCTATGTGGCCTATTTTACTAGTTTCGGCAACCTGCTTCTTTAAAAGGACAGTCCTTCTTCCAATGGTGTTTTCCACACCCAGTACATGGCTTGGAAGGCTTTTCCTCCCGTTTAGCCTTTGAATTAGTAAGTTTAGTCTTATTTTCTGCATACCTTTTATTTGTTTGTCTAGTAGGCTCATTAGGTCTGCCAGGCCTAGAAGAGTTAAAGCTATTTACGTGTTGGGCTTTACTACTGTGACTGCCAAAAGCTCTAACATCTTTAGCAGCGGCTTCCCTAGCCGCAGCTATTTCTACAGCCTGACTAAAAGTTAGGTCCTGTATAACTAATAGGGCTCTCTGGATAGACTCCTCTTTGAGACCCATTACAAACCTATCTCTTCTCATTTCGTCTAATTTGTCCCCAAATTTACAAGTACGGCTGTGGGCTTTTATTCCTGCAACAAACTCTGCAGTGCTTTCATTCACAGTCTGATGCCTCGAATAAAATTTGAAACGTTCATAGATGAGAACTACTCGGGGTTTGTAGTGATTGGTTAGGGCTGTACCAATTCACTATAGGTGCAAGTTTCTGGTGCTTTAGGAGCAACTAGGTCCATAACTAAGCCAAACGTTTTAGGGCCTATTACAGTTAAAAAGATAGGTACTTTCTTAGCATCAGGAATGGAATTTGCCTCAAAAAACAACCTCACCTTAGTGACATAAGCTTCGAGGTCCTCCCCAGAGTCTTCGTAGGGGCTTATATGGCCAGTCACCGACATGCTAGAACAAAACCGATTTAGGCCAAATAACGTGAAGTAGGTTAGATTTGGTTTAAATTTGATCTAGTTACTCCCCAGTTAGGGCTGAATAGTAAATTGTATTAGAGTTAGGGCTGGGTATGAATTAGTATTAGGGTTATGCCGGCGGGACCTAAGCTACAGTACGGTAGCTTACCCGCACAACCAACCAAATCGAACGACCCACCTAGGCTAGGTTACATCCAATTTTCCAAACAACCAAATTGACCCCAATAAGCCAAATTAAATCCAATGAGCCAAATTTAATCCAATGAGCCAAATTGAATCCCATCCTCGTCGCCAAATGTAATAACTTGGGGTTAGTGACTCCGCTAAGTTACTAGGTTTCTAAACAACAACAAAGGCACTTACCGGTGCGTTAAATTAGATATGCTTTAGGGCCTACCATAGATTTCCTGCGTCCCGCAAAACAGTCTACCTAAACTCTCTTTACTAATTTAGAAGCTATAGACATAACCCCTAACCAGGGCTGCCACTGACTTAATGAAAGAAAACCCAGATCGTACACTAAAAAAACCTAGATGATCCTCAAAAAAACCCAGATCACCAATACTGGAGCACCAATACCATTTTTTTTTTTTTTAATTTAGTACCAAATGAAGCAATTTATTGCCAAATTGTATTTAGGTATATATTTTCATTCAAATTTCAATGCAATTTACTATGACAAAATATAAATCAAGCGAAACTTGCACGCACGCGCAATGCAGGCTAATGCCCGCCCATGACTAATGCTGCCAAATAATAAACTGCAATATGTTCGTTCGATTTGTCTACAATTATTCAGAGTAAGCTCCAAAGTCAGTTAAACAGTAAATTTATAACTGCGATTTGCTTTAAACATCAGTATCGTTTTAGCAAATTTGTATCAGTATGTATAAATACTCAGAACTGAATAATTAGTAAAATTGATCGAAACGTTTAAGCAATGATTTGTTGTAACATGTTTCTAACATGTTTATGGAATGCAATGTTTAATGGAACTCAATTTTTCTCATTCTTATTTATGCATTACCAAATTTAACTCATTTCATTACCAGAATATCAAATAAATTTTTAAATACAAAATTGCTTTTTCATTACCAAATTTGCTCAGATTTCGTTATTAATAATACCAGATAGTAACCCTGGAGTCGAGAATTTTTGCCAGTTTTGCGCAACTGACATCCTCCTTACAAACATGCAGCTTTACTGTCATAGCATTTCAAAAAACGCTTTATGATATTACCAAACAAAGCGTTGTTGCATTATATTTTATTTAGAGTGGTAAAGTGCGGTACATTTTATTTGTCTGCCTTACTTTAAGCCTAAAAAACCCAGATTTCATGGAATTTTTAAAATTAAAACCAAGAAACCCAGGAAAGTGTTGAAAAACCCAGATCTGGGTTGAAAAACCTAGCAATGGCAGCCCTGCCCCTAACTATTATTTATTGACAACCTTCTACCCCATTTGTTACCTTAGAAACATCACCAATTTAAACTCAGCACCAACGATTTAGTCAGATATGAATAACCATGTTCTAGTCCAGCCAAAACAAACGAACAGCCCGCGTTGCTCCGTTTTTCCTTTTGTGTTGCCATTCCTTTCTTTTAGTGACTTTTTCCTTCAGTGACTTTAGACTATATGCATATGCACACACACACACACACACACACACCACATATATATATATATATATATATATATATATATATACACACGCACACGTCACCTCAGTTTCATAATGATTTTTCCACAGTTCTGCAATGTTTTTTGCACCATGTACACCCTCTATTACATTTGGCAAGGTAAGATTACTATTCTTAATTTTAATTTTATTAACCTCCTTCCAGAATTCCCAACTGGAAGTATTGCTATTGCCTAATTTTCTGGCTAGAGATTCTCTTTATTTTTCCTTATAAATTTAAGAGCACCCTTGAACCTAGCACGAGTTCTACTGTATTTTTCAGTTGGAAGAGTTTCCCCTGCCTAGGTTTCCCCATAGCAACCCATTCTACGAATACATTTTTTGATATATCATACAAATCAGCACAGTATTCTGGCCCCTCTGGATTGACATTTACTTTTCCCCATTTTTCATTCTTAAAACTACTTCCACTCGCAGCCTTAATGGCATGTTCAAGCTCACCGTAATACTTATTTAAGAGATCTATATGTTTTACATCATCACAAGAGGGATTCCTACAAGCCAAAGCTTCTTCAGGAATCCTCACAAGCCTTAGTAGTACATCAGTCTGCATTGTATAGTAATCTACCTCAGAGTGACTAAGTTTAACCTTATAGTAATCAACATTATCACAGTCATTGTCTAAGTCAGGTGCTACCATACAATCAAGCCCTACTACAAATGGGATATGATCAGATTCAAATACATCATAAAGTATGAACATGCTATTGATTATATTATAACTATCGTGGGAGGCTATACAGTGGTCTAGCCATGAGTGAGTCCCCCTGGCATCGCTAACATATGTAAATGAGTCATTGGGGAGCAGCAATTTACTGGCAAGTTTGTAGTCGCATGCCTCACAGTAATTGATAAGAAGCTTAGCAAAATCTGAACCAGGTTTGTTGATATTGCTGTTAAAATCACCAACCACTACAACACATGAAGAGTCCAGCTCCTCTAGCAGTATATTTAGTTTACAGAGTCTATCTAAAAATACCTCCTTATTTTCAACCCACTCATATTCATAACTAATGAGCTCTATAAACCTATCCAGCTGTGAGGGCCACATTATAGCTACATTCCTATTCTGTCTGCCCACAGTAATAACTTCACTATCATCATTGGGTGAGTTAGCTATTCCCCTGTAGTTAAGCTTAATATTGTTTAAATCTTTGCACTCTTGTTTAGAGAGCCAAGTTTCCTGAAAACAAGAAATGTCATGTGCAGATAAAAGTTTATTGATCTCACTGTCAGCATTGACTTTGAGGCCTCTACAGTTATAGCTACTAACACTGAATTTGTGAAAGTGGGCCATTATTTTTATACACACTATCACTGTTCTCACTGAGTATCTCCCTGGGATTGCATGGTGGAGTCTGCTTACGCGTATTTTTGGAGTTTTTCCTGAAGTTCATGTTATACCAACTATAGTAATTCCTTCAGGCCAGACTTCTGGCCCCATAAATACAGAGGAGTCCTCACATTCTGCCTTAATGTAGAAAGAGCTGTAGGTATCTGGTCGTTTACTGGTTAATTTGGAGCAGGTAGTCCCAATTTTCGTCATTTCACGCAGGTATTCTTCTAGTTCTGAAGCAGATTGGGCAGGTGGGAAACGGGAGGCAAATACATGGGCCTGTAGAGATATTTTCACTGCCTTAATTGTTATATTCATTGCTAGCCCTAGCCGTGGTTCTCTTCTGGATGGAGAGGGGTTCCCAGAGTCCTGTTTCTTTTTCTGACGCAAACCCCTTTTACTAACTGCTGTCCACCCATGCCTTACATTCTGCTCACCAGGGTGACTAGCTGCCGAGCAGGTTTGAATAGTCCCTTGAGGCATGGCCACATTACTAATGGTCTCAGTAGCATTGCCTTCTGTTGCAGTTAATTTGTTGTTTGTTTGTGTTGGAGATTCATCATTAGGGCGGATCGAAAATGAGGTTTTTAAACCTTTTTTTGAAATTCAAATATGGCTAGTGCGGAAAATATGTGGGTGCGATAGATAATGACTGTGCATAAATATTAGTCCTGCGAAATTATATCTTCAGGTGCCACAAAGCCGTCGAAAAAAGTGAAATATAATGATTTTTTTATATTCTGCATTAGTACAATAACTGAAACTTACTTGTTATTATTATATATTAAGTGTTCCAATTACCAAAATAGTTACTGAATTACGCAGCTCTTAGTTTATTTAGATCAATGTTCTTTTGATTAATGATCTAAATAATCCAGAACTCACCACGAGGAGGTGGCTGCGTGTCGAGCTCCACCCATGCCCTCCCAACCACCCATCCTTGCGCATGTTTTTTTCTATTAACGTTTTATTTAAACTTTATATTCAGCTTTACTTTCGAATGATGGCATTTTTTTACGTGACTGAAGTGTTGATCTTATGAAGCCATCTCGCGCGTTCAATCCAAATACTTTTGATGATGCTTCAGTCACTAATTTTACCATTCTTTCTACTACTTGTGTATGACAAGGGAATTTCTCGAATGGAGGGGTACTCTTGTTTTCTATGAATTCTTCAATCTCATTTTCTGTCAGGTGTCTTGTCACAGGTGGTTCAGTGACAATGCATTTTTGCCAATTAATTAAATCAGTATAATCAGTAGCTTCAAATTGAATAACAGGTACTGTGAAACGCCTCACAACTTTTTCCTTGTTTGTTTGCCTTGCTTTCTTTATTCGCCTCCATGCTAATTCTCTTATGGCGCTGCGGTCATCATGAATCATTGATGCTAGAATATTTTCTGGATTTGCAAAAAATGCATTTCTTTGTATGACAGGGTTTACAATATCCTTTACTTCGTCATTCAGTGTTCGTGTTAGTTCAATAGTTTTGAAAACATGTTTTGAGCCATTGACAAAAGACGTACTTTGCTTAATAGAAAACCACATTGGGATGTAGACCTTCATTATAAAAGAAGCAATGTTCATGAGGTTCTCAGATGGACTTACAGTTGAAACGTATAGACGAAGCAAACGATTTGCTGTAGTCAGCCATCGTGAATGTGCCATTTTGCCTGGACTACGATGAGCAAGATCTGGAGAGCAATATCCCTTTGTTATGGCCTGATGAATATCAATTAGATATTTTTGGTCGGTGCTAAGATCTTCACAGTCTACAGTTGGTTCCTCAGCATCAATCCTTTCAAACTCGACAATAGGAAGACTCTCACAGTTCTCTAATTCCCTGCCAATAGGACCGGTGAATCCGCGGGGGCCAGATGTTTTTCCATCCAGCTTTGCAACTAAATGGCGTAATGGCAATTCATTGGCATGGAGCTGGCACACTAAATGTTGAACTGGCTTCTTCAGCTTCAATTCTATAAACCTTATAACGCCTCCCTTTTCTCCAGTGTTGACTGCTGCACCATCGCATCCAATGGCAACAAGGTTTTCCAGGTTCATGTCATTATTTCCAATATACTCAAACATTCCTTTACATATTTCTTCAGCTGATCCAGAATTCACAGAATAATGGCCCAAATAATCTGAACCAGGTTCTCTCACTAAAGTGATATGTTCTTCTGTTACCTTCTTTTGATATACTTTGGACTCTTTTTTTCTTGGAAGAGTGTAGAATCTTTTCGACCATCAAAATAGATTCCTCTGATTGGGACCTGATTTTGATCTTTCATAATTTCTGATCTCTTCTTTTGTCTTTCTCTTCTGATTTTACTCCTATCCACTACTTCAGATGTATTGTCAATAGAAACTTCTCTAATATCTTGCAATACTGCACTAACAATGAATGCTGCAGCTCGATCTGAAACTGCAGTCCTGTCACAAGCAGTAGCCACTGAAGGTAGATTTGTAGTTTTCCTTTTCTTGAATAATTGTTCTTCAGGTTGTTCGAGCTTTCTCTTCGAGCTAACTGGCTCTGGAAATGTATCGTCTGATATTTCGCCAGATTCACTTTCACTATTTGATGTCGATGATGATAATTCAACATTTGTATCCTGCAATTTCTCCTGTGAAGATTCTTTGGTGAGCCTCACAGCTTCTTTTTGCTTTCTAGCAACGTAGATGCTTTTTTCTTTGAGAGTGTAATATCTACTCTATCAATAAACAGTTTTCTTTCACTCCTTTGATCTAAGAGGAACGTCACTTCTTCCTTTGGAACCGTTTTTTCTTTGGGACAAGAACATTGTGTTAGTACTTTGCACTTGCACGCTGCAATGTCAAAAAGTTTCGTGTGTGCTTCTTTTTTGAACATATCAATCTTTGCTTTGTAAGCTTCATAATTTTTTCTGCTTTGGTATGGCTTCATAATGACACGATACTTTTCGTGGTAGCTTCTGAACATTGTTTCAATTCGCCTGTCTGACAGAATTGGGACGGAAGCACTTTCCCAAATTGTTTTCAATTTATCAACAACTTGTTCTAATATTTGAGATATTGAAGGATCTTTATTAGTATTCTGTTTCAAATCGTTTCTTACAAACAAGTAATATTTAAAAACTCCTTCGTATGTAGGAAGATTCCTGTGCCACAAATCTTCCCCCATACCAAACATGGGGCACTCAGTTGAGGCCCTGGTTGATTTTGCACAAACTCGAGACATTTTGAAAGTATACAAATCTGAAAAAGAAAGAGCTAATATCAATTATACGTTAATTTCAGTTAATAGTACATGGCAAACTTAGGGCAACACAATACAGAAATGCAAAATATATAAGAAATATAGTTTAGACTATCTGAGTAACGCCAACAACAGAACACCCACCTGCTACGAGAGCGACAGCTACACTGAACCGAGGTACTCACGTGACAGCTGAGTGAGCTGACTATAGAAAACTGTTTTTAGAGAATAGAAACTTTTTTTAAAGGTTGACTGAGCTATTTTTATACAAGTGTGAATAAATTCTTGTCTATTGTGCATCGTGGACTCTTCTGTAATTATTGGTTAAAATCTGCTTTTTTCAATTTTTTTCAATATTGAAGGTCATTGTGGCACCTGAAGATATTAATGTTATGATTTTAAATTTATACCAGCTTATTTCCTCACTACTCCACACATTTTCCACACTAGCCAATTTGAAAATTCGAAAAATGAGTTTTTCACTCCGCCCTATTCATCATATGTCATACTATGCAGTTCAGGATAGATACGTACTACCTGCTGCCCACTGTTAGGATGGCTGTTTGTGTTCGTACAAGTTTTTATGTCAATGGATTTCTCTTTCAGAACTTGAGAGTAAAGAACCTTAACGTTTTCTCCCTCCTCTAGTTTGGATATACAGCTCTGATGAGCTGTGGAGAAGATGTGTTGTGTTCGTTGTTGTGCTAGAGCGGTACACTCTGTCATAATGTTTTCAATTGTTTGTGGTGTGTCCTGGCACAGGTGACAGGTGTCGTCTGTGGAGTTGTCTAGTCTGTGTTTATATGTCTGGGAACAGTTCAAAATACAGACTGAGGAACAATTCACTACATTAAACAGCACACCCATCATAAACATCAATACAACACTCAAGACATTTAATCAGATCATCAATAATGTAAACAAATACATACCCGAGGGCAACATTAGGAAATACAACCCAAATCACACTAGAGAAACAGCCCACCTCATAAGGCAACGTAACAACCTCAAACATAACACAAACCATAAAACAGCAGATACAACACCTCAACACAGAAATAAACAAGCAAACTCCGAGGTTATGCTGCTACATATATCTTTTAGCTCTCTGTTTTGGCCAAGCTGGGTACGCAGGCCACCTGTCAGTAGCTGCACCTCATCCTGAAGTGATTCTATTTTACTTAAGAGTACAGTCACCTCAATAGAGTCGAAACGTATGGGTGGCAAGTCCAGGTTCTCACTTGCAAATATGGACCTATCGTTAGTAGCCTTTATTTCCAAAATCTTTTTAACGATGTCCTCAAGGTTGAGCACATTTTTCTTTTCACCTTTGCGATGGATAAGCCTCTTGTCAGAGTTCCTATTAGTTGGGTACAATGTAAATAATTTTTCTTCAGCTGTTTCTCTCTCTCTTCACCACTATAATGTTTTTCACATAATGTGATTATCGTGTCAGTGGGTAATAAGTTGTGGGGCCGCGCAGTTAATTTTCCGCATTTATATTATTTTTATATTAGTTACCGACAAACCAATTTTGCGCGTACCAAATTGTATATATTTTATCATTGTGTAATTTTAAGAATCATATATAATCTTTATAAATAAGTATTGTACATAAATTTATATATATATATTTAATTAATTCAGCTGTATATAGAATAACAAAATCTTCTGTAAAATAACCTCAGCCAACCAAGAACTCAATAAACTCTGAAAACGACCGGCTTTTCCTTCAAGACGCCAACCCCCCAAACGACAGGGAGAGAAGAGGACACGAGAGGCCCCTAAAAGAGATACCCAACAAAGCGATAGCTTGCCTCTCGTATCCTTCATTCTTCCCGGCAACTACAAGTAGCACCAAGAAGGAACCAGCTACAATTGGTGACCCCGGAGTGACCCGAAGCAGCCAGCGGAAGCAGCATCCTTCAGTCGCCGGGCGGAACAAACCGAAGCCACGCCTCTTCGCCGCCCACCCGTAGTAGCCGGTCGGAACCAAAGCAGCAGCAGACCCGAATTACATTCCCGCAAGATGGAATCTGTTGAATCAGGAGTGCACCATGTCACCATCAAGCCACCCACGTTCTCTGAAGCGTCGGCCGCAGGATGGTTCTCCATCATGGAGGCACAATTCCACATTTCCAGAATAACATCCGAAGAGACCAAATTTTTCCATGTTCTAGCCTCGTTACCCCCCGAAGTCGTCTCACGAATTTCAGCAGCAACTCTCTCCAACAAGTCGTACACCGATTTAAAAGAAGAAATCGTGAGTCATTACGAAAAGACGAAGCCAGAACTCTTCGAACGACTCATCTCCAACACTCCTCTCACTGGAAAGCCCTCCCAATTCCTTCAAGATATCCACCAAACGGCACTGAAGGTGGGCGTCAGCGATGATTTGGTGAAGCATAAATTCATCCAGGCGCTCCCATCCTCAATAGCGCCCGTCGTAGCAGCACAAAAGGAGCTGACGCTAACTCAACTCGGCAAACTAGCCGATGAGTTAATACCGTTCGCTCAACAAAGCTGCTACGCGGCGCCAACGTCAACTCGAGCCAATACAAGCCCAAGAACGAATATCCCCATCGGCCTAAAACCCTTCAGCGAGAATCAGCGGCCGGTGGTGTGCCGCGCGCACCTTTATTATGGCCCCCAAGCAAGGACCTGCAGGCCATGGTGCAAGTGGCCAAATAAAGATGACGCCAAGCTGCTCCCCTCGTCACGCCCAAATTCAAGATCTTCCTCACCATCAAGAGAAACGTCGGAAAACTAGATAAGCAGGCTGTGATTAACGCGACGTCCGGCCTGCCGCTGATCTCAGTCGCAGCTCGCATCGCCAGTCTGAAGGTCAATTTTATCATTGACACAGGAGCGAGCATCTCAATTTTACCACCAACTTGTGTCAATGATTGTCAACTCCACCCAACCGCAGTAAAGATTTCCACCGCAAACGGTCAGCCGCTCGAAATATTCGGAGAAGTAACACTGGACATATCAATTCCTAAATTACGAAGAATATTCAGGTGGCCATTCGTCGTCGCCCAAGTCTCCAGTCCACTTCTCGGCGCCGATTTTCTATCCCATTATGACATCCTTGTGGACTGCAAGCATGGCATTTTGAAGGATAGAGCAACAACTCTTCAAGCCACTACTAAACCTGTGCAATCCAAAGACCTTCACCTCATCAATATTAACCCTACCGACAAATTACCTCAAGAAATCAGGAACCTGCTTGACAAGTACTCCTCACTACTGAAACCAGCTCAACCGCAGAAAGTTTCCACCAACACTGTCAAGCATACCATCGACACTGGCAGCGCACCACCAGTGTTTGCAAGCCCTCGACGTCTTCCACCCGATAAATTATCCTCAGCTAAGGCTACTTTCAACAACTTACTTCAAGATGGAATTATAGAACCCTCAAAATCACCATGGGCCTCACCGTTACACCTCGTTCCGAAGAAGATACCAGGCGAATGGCGGGCGTGTGGTGATTATAGAAGCCTAAACGCTGTCACGAAACCGGACAGATATCCACTTCCTCATATAAGAAGTCTGTCAACATCTCTGCACGGAAAATCATGCTTTAGCAAAATCGATCTAGTCAGAGCATATCACCAAATTCCAGTCCACCCAGAAGATATCGAGAAAACGGCTATAACAACTCCATTTGGTTTATTTCAGTATTTATACATGCCATTTGGTTTAAGAAACGCCCCTGCAACATTTCAACGCTTCATGGATACAATTTTCAGAGGAGTTGACTGCGTATTTGTGTATCTCGACGATATTTTAGTCCATTCAAATAACGCAGTTGACCATTTGAAAGACTTAGAACGCGTATTCAAGATCCTTCAAGAACACAATTTAAGAATTTCCTTAGAAAAATGCATATTTCAGCAATCCAAAATTGAATTTCTGGGTCATGAAGTTTCCCCAGCAGGCATTCGTCCTCCTGTAAACAAAGTCTCCGAAATTCAAGATATTCCCCAACCGCAAGATTACCAAAGCCTCAGAAGATTCCTAGGAATGACGGGATTCTATCGCCATATGATACCCCGTTACGCCGATTTAGTCTCACCTTTAAGTGAAATCGTCAGAACTCAAGTCAAAAGCAAAAGTCTACAGTGGAACGACGAAGCAATTCAAGCCTTTCAAGATGTCAAGGATGCACTACGGAACGCCGTTACGCTTTGTCATCCTCTTCCATCAAGCTCAATCCTTCATTTAGTTACGGACTGCTCACAAATAGCAGCTGGAGCAGTTCTTCATCAAATAATCGACAGCACACCAGTTCCCATCGCCTTCTTTTCCAAGAAATTAACTACAACTCAGCAAGCGTACGCCGCATACGATAGAGAATTACTCGCAGCATACCTAGCCGTCCTGCATTTCCGTCAATTTTTAGAAGGTCGTCAAGTAATACTCTTCACGGATCACAAACCGATGGTTTCTGCCTACAAGAGTCCCTTACGAGCCAAGACAGACCGACAACAACGTCATTGGTCTGCCATCACGGAATACGTATGCGATGTAATACATATCTGTGGATCCGAAAACGTCGTAGCGGACTGCCTTTCACGCAACGTAAACGCAGTACATATCGACGCTTTCGATTTATCAGCAATCGCGGAATCTCAACAAAAAGATCAAGAAACGCAAGAATTTCTCCCACGTCTCAAGCCGTTCCCGTTTCCAGAAAATACAACTTTATATTGCGATACATCCACGCCATATCCCCGTCCTTTTGTTCCCAAGCAGCATCGATCTTCCATCTTCAATCAATTTCATAATATTTCTCATCCAGGCATCAAGCAATCACTTCGTATCATTAAATCAAGATACTTTTGGCCCTCAATGAATAAGGATATTCGAACTTGGTCCCGAAATTGTGAATCATGTCAATCCTCAAAAATTTCTCGCCATACAAAATCAGAAATAACCCCCTTCGATTTACCAAGTTCAAGATTTGAAACGGTACATATCGACATCGTCGGTCCCTTACCGCCAACCACTTTGCCCGGTCAAACATATCCTTCCCCATATAGATATCTCCTAACCTGCATCGATCGTGCCACAAGATGGATAGAAGCATATCCTCTGATTGATACTACAGCCACATCAATAGCACACGCATTTCTCGATGTATGGATTTCAAGATTTGGTGTACCACTGCAAGTCATAACGGACCGCGGATCCCAATTCGAATCCGAACTCTTTAGGGAACTCTCAGCTCTCATCGGATTTCACCGACTAAGAACTTTGTCGTATCGCCCTCAGACCAACGGAATAATTGAAAGATCTCATCGCACCATCAAGACAGCAATCATCGCTCGAAAACAAGATTGGCTCCCCGCTTTACCCATAGTTCTCCTTGGTTTACGCAGTCTCCCCAACGAATCGGGTTATTCACCGTTCACCACCGTCACCGGAACCACCCTATTATGCCCGAGGCCAATGATCGCCAATTCGTCGTCAAAATCCAATTCAAAATTCATCTCCGAATTAGCCAAGAAAATGACGCAAATCGATTTCGCCCAACTCTCTCAAGGAAACATTCACTCAGCCCCCAAATCATTCATTCCATCGGAACTCCACAAATCAAGCCACGTATGGGTACGCATCGACCGCGTTCGAAAACCATTCGAGGCACCATATCAAGGACCTTTCCGTGTTCTCGAACGCCACGATAAGTACTTCGTAATAGAAAAAACTAACGGATCATCAGAAGCCATTTCAATTAATCGTTTAAAACCGGCGTATATAGTTTCAGGTCCCACACAGGTACCGGGCGCACAATCGGACGACATCGGATCGGAGAAAAAGCACGCAAGGAAAAAGGACGATGGAGGACGCACCTCGGAGGTAGCAAATACAGACCTCAGGACGGGCGCGCAGGACAACGCAACAACCGGAAACGAGGCCGACCGAGGATCAACGCGAGCTGGACGAAGGATCCGATTCAAATCAAGACCCGAATATTTCTACTTTTGATATACGTGCTCCGCTTCTCGGGGTGGGCAGTAGTGTGGGGCCGCGCAGTTAATTTTCCGCATTTATATTATTTTTATATTAGTTACCGACAAACCAATTTTGCGCGTACCAAATTGTATATATTTTATCATTGTGTAATTTTAAGAATCATATATAATCTTTATAAATAAGTATTGTACATAAATTTTATATATATATTTAATTAATTCAGCTGTATATAAATAACAAAATCTTCTGTAAAATAACCTCAGCCAACCAAGAACTCAATAAACTCTGAAAACGACCGGCTTTTCCTTCAAGACGCCAACCCCCCAAACGACAGGGAGAGAAGAGGACACGAGAGGCCCCTAAAAGAGATACCCAACAAAGCGATAGCTTGCCTCTCGTATCCTTCATTCTTCCCGGCAACTACAAGTAGCACCAAGAAGGAACCAGCTACAAAGTCAATCTTCACATTAATGAAACACAAAATGTTGATAACAACACTTGGCCCATCTGAAGATCCTTCCGCCACCGTTTAGTTTCGAAATCCTAGCCTGTGGTGATAAAAGGCGAAAGATTTTCGATGAATTCTCTGATGAAGATATCAGTGTGGAAATTGGACGACTTCGGAGGCATTTGGAAGCTGCCAAAATCAGCGTTGAAGAGGCAAAGAAATGGACAGCATTGCAGTTTCTGGAGTTTATTGTGAAATGGGATTTTTGTGAATCTTTGCCAAGCTTGTCACTGTGTTTGAGATTCTTTTTGACTGTCTGTGTGTCTATTGCTTCATGTGAAAGAAGTTTTTCCAAATTGAAATTGATAAAAAATTTCTTTCGCTCGACCATGAGTCAGAAAGATTGACAAATCTGGCTTTACTTTCAATTGAACATGAATATGCAAAGAAGGTGAATTTTGATGAGGTCATTGATCAATTTGTAGAAATTAAGGCTCGAAAGCAGAGACTGTGAATCCTCTCTATTTATCTTTGAATAGGCTGGGCGTTGAGACTGGATTTCCTGTGTTTTTTGTATAAAATAAAATGCAGTATTACCTGTTCACTGAATTTTTAATGTCCTGCATTTTTCTTACTTCCAATTTGCTTATGACAGTACTGTACTGTTTAAAAATCTACTTGCAAACATATATTTTTCTGTGTGTTTAAATTTTAAAATTATTTATGGGGGGGGGCCAAAGGAAGGATCCGCCCCGGGTGCCAAGTACTTTAGGTACGCCCCTGTTCTTATATCTTATTTATTTATTTATTGGGTTCAAAATCCCAGCTGAGCTGTGAACGGCCAAGTTCTAAAGGGCCAGTTCAACCTACAGCCCAAGTTAAGCTAAAATTAAAAACTTACGGACTTGAGGTCCTATTAAGTCCTACCTCAGGGTTGCTGACTCGATGTGGGCCTACCTTAGGCCTCAGTTGCATGAATTTAAGATAAAAACAAAAGTGGCACTATTTATGGTCTTCTTTCTCAACCTTGCAACAACAACACAACCTGCACTATTGCACGATGCAACAATGTTGTATCTAAACAACCAAACTGAATTGCAAGAGAGCTCTCTATAAGACCACACCCTGTAAGTACGGCATTCCACAAACGAGTAGAAAAGACGCGCAGCGCCCCAAAATGATGCCACAAGAGCCCAAAAATGCTAGCTCTAAATTAAGTGAATTTTTCACTAACCTTACAATTATTAGATGGATATATATACATCTTAACTTAATATATACAAGCAATGCTGCATCAATCAGCTTAGTCATCATATCGCCTTGGGACAACAATGGTTCTTCCTCTTCTAGATTTTCTAACATATCTGAACTATCGGTAGCATCACAATTAACATTATTGTTCTTATGTACAGAGCTGAATGTTTTTGACACTGTTGTGTCCCTTCCATAATCTGACTATATTCTCAGTCGCAGTTACATTTTCAATATTAGCAGGGAGAGACATTGCACTATTATTCATTGTTTTTAATTCTTCCCAAAAGCTTCTTTGATTCTTACTGGCAAGCTTATTAGCCAGAGCATCCCTGCTTAACTCATCCTCATGATTTTTTATACACCTTAATGTATACTTGAACCTGGCATTAGCTCTCTGTTTTTGTTGTAATACATAGCTTTGCCTTGGCTTCCCTTGTTCACACCACATTAAAAAAGTATCTCTGGATGTATTATAAAGTTCAGTCACATAATCACTTCAGCCAGGTTTACAAGTATAATTTTTTCTCCTAAAGGTATTTAAGTCTAGGCTAGCATTATTGAGAGAGGAAACAATTTGTTCATACATCAAACGATCAAAAGATCAAACGTCACACAAAAATGTATTAAGACTATTTATTTATAAACAAATGAATAAATAATAAAATAAATATATATTAATATTGTAATAACAGCTAGTGACACGGGCTTTGTCTTGGGATAAAGCACGCACCAATCGTTATTGTGAGAATGTTTCGTTTTTAAAGTTTTGTGTATAAACACATGCATGTTCGTTAGGGTGGTCCTTGCTTAGGGGGTGAAATTTCAAGTTGAACATTTTTCAGCTCCCACCCGCGGAAATCGTTCGAATGGTCGAGAAAACTCTCTCGGTGATTTATTTTTTTAATCGGACAACGTTTACCCTCCCTCATTGAGCATTACCATTAAGCTAATTTTTTTGACTTTCAAGTAAATGTTACATAATTTGTAATGTTTGTTTTTTTCATTCTTTCCAGATTTTCAGTGGTTGGATAACTAATGTGTGTAAAACTGTAAATTCTAATGATTATAATTTAAACTGAATAACTCCTTTAACCATAAGTCAAGCTACCCGTCAGTGGTTGGATAACTAATGTGTGTAAAACTGTAAATTCTAATGATTATAATTTAAACTGAATAGTGAATAACTCCTTCAACCTTTAAGTAGATAACCTGGATCATGGCAGCGAAGCTGCGCTACCTGATTGCCCCGCAGGAATCGATCGCCGGGTCGCAACTTCCTTCGCAAAAAGGTCTTGGCCCTGACGGTCTACAGGATCGACGTCCAGAAGAAGTCACTTCGAGAGGCCGCCAACCAGGTCGTCGAGCTCGTCACCGAGGTGTGGTCCAAGGCGCGAATCCCCCTCCGCCGGAAGGACCACATCGTCACCAAGATTGAGAAGCTCCACAAGGAGTTCAACGATGTGAAGGGAACAAGGGGCGAGCTGGCGCTCAAGCGAAGCGGGAGGACGAGTTCAGCGAGCGGATGATGAACCTGTTCGACGTCGCTGCCGCTAACGCCATGGAGCTGCTCAAGAACGAGGAGGACAAGGCGTTCCTCCTCGCTCAGCGCGAACCCCGTCGGCGCGGCAAGCTGGGGTCCGTCGACTCGACGCTAGCCGCTGTCGATGCCCGCGCATCTCAACGCCAAGGGGAAGAAGACCGACGGAGGCAGCGAGCCGAGGAAGAAGCGACGACATCTACGGCCCGAGTGGAGCTCGAGTGGTCTTCGTCCTCTTCCAGTGGTGCCGCAAGCGCAGCGGAGAGCGACGACCATGGAGAAGAAGGGAGCCCTCGGGCTCCGAAGCGCTCCAGGTGGGGCACGACGAACATCGTTTCGGCGGCTGTGGCGTCGTCGCTGGATCGCACGAAGGTGACCGACCGAGGAGCTGTCTACGTCCTGACAGAGGTTGCCCGGTCGCTTGGGCACGACGTCGCAGAGCTCAATATCAACCGCAGCTCCATCCGCCGACACCGGCGCAGGCACCGCTCCAGGCTCAACGTGGCGCTCAAGGAAGAGCTGAGGGCCGGCAATCTTGTCGTTCACTGGGACGGCAAGCTCATGCAGGACTTGACGAGCAAGGAGCAAGTCGATCGGCTTCCCATCTTGGTCTCCGGTAACGGCGCGGTGCAGCTCCTGGGCGTCCCGAAGCTGCCGAGTGGAACGGGCTCTGAGATGGCCAAGGCCGTCCTCAACGCGTTGGAGGAGTGGGAGCTCACTGAGCAAGTGAGTGGCTTGTCATTCGATACCACCGCCTCGAACACCGGCCGGAACAACGGAGCGTGCGTCCTCATCGAGCAACACCTCGCGAAAGACTTGCTCTACTTCGCGTGCCGCCATCATGTGCTGGAGCTCCTCCTCGGTGCGGCGTTCACGGCTGTGATGGGCCCCACGTCCGGTCCTGACGTGACCCTCTTCAAGCGTTTTCAGGAGCGCTGGGATTTCCTGGACAGAAGCCAGTACGAGTCCGGCGCTGCGCACCCCGATGTCGCTCCTCTGCTCACCACTGTCGACACGGAGTGGTTTGAGAAGGCGATAGTCGAGCGCAAGGACCTGCGCGACGATTACCGTGAGCTGCTCGAGCTCACCCTCCTCTTCGTCGATCACGTCCCCCCGCGAGGAGTGCGTTTCCGAGCTCCCGGGCCGATTCACCACGCCCGCTGGATGGCGAAGGCAATCTACGCCTTGAAGGTCTGGATGTTCCGACAGCAGTTCAAACTCACGGCGAGGGAGGAGAGTGGCCTCCGGAGCATCTGCATCTTCGTCTGTCGGGTCTACGCCAAGGCGTGGACGGAGGCTCCGATCGCCGCAACTGCCCCCCGAAATGACTTCGCCCTCCTCAAGGACCTGCTGGCCTACTCTGACATCAACCCTGCGGTGGCCAAGGCGGCGCTGACCAAGTTCCAGAACCACCTCTGGTACCTGTCGGAGGAGCTGGTGGCGCTGGCGCTGTTCGATCCGGGGATCGCCGTCGATCAGAAGAGGAAGATCATCGCCTCTCTCCACGACCGGGTCGGTGAGGAGTCCCCGGCGAAGCGGCCCACGCTACCAAACCGAGTACTCGCCGGGCTTCAGTTGGAAGACCTGGCGTCGTCCAACACACGAGGTTTCTTCGAGAAACTTCGACTGGAGGACGGCTTCCTCGAGGTCGACCCGGAGACCTGGCCGAAGCGGGAAGACTTCAAGACAGCGGCGGCACGTGTGGGAGGGCTCGCCGTAATCAACGACCATGCCGAGCGAGGAGTTGCCCTCGTCCAAGAGTACAACCGGACGCTGACCCACGACGAGGAACAACTCCAGTTCCTCCTGCAAGTCGTCGCTCGCCACCGCTGCCAGTTTCCGGACTCTCGGAAGCGAACCCTACAGACCCAGGATCGCTAACCGGGCAACAACGGCAACAACTGCAACCGGGCAACAACTCCGGGGGTAAAAGTTCAAGGTCGATGGGGGAGGGGTAAACGTTGTCCGATTTAATAAAAAATTAAACTAGAGAGTTTTCTCAACCATTCGAATGATTTCCGGGGGTGGGAGCTGAAACTTCCCAACTTTGAATTTTAAGGACCACCCTAAATTGTTCGTATAAAATGATAGAGTCGAGATGCAGAGATTTTCAGTACAATAATATAAATGAAAAGGTGTTAGCCAGTAATATGCCTAGTGACGCAAATGTAGGCAAATTTGAAGACAAGTGAAAATTTTAAAGCAAAGCAAAGGAGGGAGGTTGAAAGAGAGGAAAGAAATTTAAAGATAAGTGAAAACTTTAAAGCAAAAAGGAGAGAATCCGGGTGGAAATTCTATATTTTTATGCAGTAACAAATGCTTCTAACTTGGGGTTTAAGGCAAAATGCATCCAGTCTCTTTTTGAAGGATTTGACCGAATTATTTTGAACTACGCTGGCTGGAATCCCATTTCACAAATTAACTATATGATTAAAGAAGAAATGCTTAGCTTCATCAGAATTAAAATGTTTACCTACTAATTTCAGACCATTGCCGCGAGTTCTATCAGCATTTCTGAAGGTGAAATATTTCTCGGCATTGACATTATCAAAGCCTTCAATCACTTGGATTAAATTTCCTCGAATACGCCTTTTTACAGGTGAGAATAAATTTAACGTTTCTAAACGGGCAGTGTATGATTTGTTTCTTAGTCTAGGAATCACCTTAGTAACTCGTCGCTGCACTCTCTCCATTCTGTCTATGTCCTGTCATGAATGTTGTGACAGTTACCTTTCTTTGGGGCTAATTACAGTTACGAGTTACTGGCTCAAATAATAGTTGCAGTTAATAGTTACTGGCTCAAATAAGTAACTAGTTGCAGTTAATAGTTACTGTCTCAAAAAGTAACTAGTTACTAGTTACCTCAAAAGTTACTTTTGACATTTTTCCTGGTTTAAGCGATCAGCTGATCCTGATAAAACTATTTTCACTGATTGTGAGTTAACGATAAACAAGATTTTATTATATTAGCATTAGATATATGTTGTCAATAAACTCAATAAATTTGCATTGTGCACAATATGTGCATCGAGCAAAGTTCGTGAAAAAAAAGTAGCTACTAACAATTGTAAAAGTAGCAATTTTGAAATTATACTGTTCATTACGTGGTCGATGTCACTGATATAAGTATTAAAAAGAACTGGTCCAAGAACAGATTCCTGCTGCACGCCGTTCATTGACGAATCTAGCCCTCACGTTTTTTTTGGGGGGGTGGGGGGGGGTAACGCAACCCAAGTTAACCTTAACGCACCTCGTAGGTGAACTTGTTGCAGTTTCTTCTACTCGAATACACACACACACACACACCGACATTATATATATATATATATATACTGTATATAGTGGATCTAGTTTTAGCCGTTTAAGGTGATAATTATTAATTTAATACTAGTGATTAATTGATGCAATGATTGAGTATTAATAACAGGCTGGGTTAACAATTTATGATGTCTTACAGTATCACCGGTTGAAGGTGGCTAATGGAGTAGGCCTACTATAATATTTATGAGTGATACGAATTGCTTCGAGGTCACCAGCTTGGATTACACCCAAGCAAATATTGTTAAGGTTATAAAATAACACATTGTTTTGTATTTAATTGAGAAAATAAATCAGTTATTTGTTCACAGTGAATAACAAATGATAAACAATGATTAGAGTGCCTAACAATTCTATAACGACATTTGTATTAGGGAAAAATCTGACTAAGGATTAGTAAATAAAAGGGATTACATAGAGCAATTGTTAAGAAATACGCTCGTTTATGTGAGGCTAATGGTATAAAAAAAATGGGACACAGCATGAAATATGAAACTTAGTGATTACAGAAATTATGCATGTGCGTTATAATACAACAAATAGATTATGTAACACGCTGATTATGAAGGCTAAAGGTTATGCATGAATGAACATTGAATGGGCCTAGTAATGACACAGAATGCACGTGCGTTTAGTACACTGAATAGAATGCGTAACACACTGATTAAATAGGCTAGATGTTAGGCATGAATGAACATGGGATAAATTATGCAACCAAATGATAATGGAAATTAGTGACGTGCGTTTATGGTGCTCTTTAGGTTACGTATTACACTGCTTATGTAGGCCAGAGTTACGCAGTAATGGACTACTAAACAAGATGCTGGGGCCTAATGATAATTGGGAGAAATACAATGAATGATTACACGAATATCATTTATGTAAAAGCAATTATATGATGCTAAGTGATTACGCATAAATGGAACATAGAAACAAGATGTTGTGGCCTTTTAAACCAATATGGTGGTATGAAATCAGGGACAAAAAGGTCCAAATCAAAACACCTGAATGAGTTTATGGAAAAACTGCTCCTAGTACAACATGTCCACTGCCCAACTAGAAAAAATAATATCCGAGATTTAATGCTGACAAATAATGCAACTACAATTGACCACATTGTTATAACACCAACTATACACTCCGACCACAATGTCATGCACATATTCACAAACTTGTCCCTCCACAAATGTAAGCAAGACCCATGCCAAGCGAACTTGCCATACTCTGACCTAAACCTGCACAAGTCAGACTGGACATCAATAAATAACTGTCTGGGAGAAATAAACTGGGAAGATGAATTAGAAAACCTAAAGCCAGAAGAATGCTGGAGTAGAATACAATACCTGCTGTCATCAGCATTATACAAACACACACCAAAGAAAAACGATAGTGCACAGAAGCACCGGACAAAAGAGCACAGATACAGAAGGACACTTATGAGAAAGAGAACAAAGCTATCTAAACAACTCACAAAGCAATTAAGTGATACAAGACATAGTAACATCCGGAATCAGATACTGATGTTAGAACTTAAAATAAAGGAGTCAACCATAAGAGAGAATATTGATAATGAACACAAAGCTATTGGCACTATAAAGGAAAATAGCAAATTCTTCTTTAGCTATGCTAAACGCAAAGCAGTTATCAAAACGAGCATTGGCCCATTGCTTGCTAAAGATGGACTAACTCTCACATCTAATACACAGGAAATGGCAAACATTCTACAATCTCAATATGCTTTAAGCTGGAGTACCCCTGTAGTAGCAAAGAAAATAAAAACTACAGCATTTTTTGATAGAGAAGAAAATGACCAAGACAGACCATTATTGGAAGATATACAAATAACCACTAGAGATATACAACAGGCAATAACAGAGCTACCGGGGAGTTCAGCCCCTGGTCCAGATGGAATTGGAGCCAAGATTCTTAAGGAATGCAAACATACTTTATCTCTGCCTTTGAAAATCCTGTGGAGATCCTCACTAGACACCAGTAGAATACCACCAATCATGAAACAAGCAAATATTACCCCAATCTACAAAGGAGGCAAAAGAAAGGAAGCCAAGAACTATAGACCCATATCTTTGACTTCCCATATTATTAAAATATTTGAGAAAGTCCTGAAAAGGCGCATTGTCAGTTTTATAGAAAATGAACATCTCTTAGAAGACTTTCAACATGGCTTCAGACACAAGAGATCCTGCCTTACTGAACTTATAGACCATTGCAATACAATCCTACAAAATTTGGGAGAAAACCACAATGTTGATATCATCTATCTAGACTTTGCAAAAGCTTTTCACAAGAGTGACCATGGTATATTATTCCATAAACTAAAAGAACTTGGTATTTGTGGAAAAATAGGAAAATGGATCCATGCCTTTCTCTCTGACAGAAAACAAATAACAATTGTAAATGGAGCAAGATCTATAGAAAAAGAAGTGATTAGTGGGGTGCCGCAAGGCACAGTACTAGGACCAATTCTATTCATTATAATGCTAAACAATATAAACATGTCCAAGTGTTTTTTAAAAGTATCTACTGGGACTGCACTTATATCTCTAAGGTACTGAGGCAAGGAGTTAAACAGGCGAGAACCCTGCCTAGAGATATTATTATATTGAAGGGTCTGAATCCTTCTCAGACTGTTTGGTGGGAGGTGATATTTTTACACATTCTGCCAGTTCTTGTTAAGGTGGGCACAATTGGTTCAGTATTGGGTGCAACTACAGTAAAAGCCCTTCTAGAATTTTCCAGGTGTAGATTAGGATGTATCTCTCAAACCTTCTCTCTATGGAATAAAGGTTTTAAAAAACACTTGGACATGTTTTTAGCCAACATACCCGACCAACCCACAGTGTCAGGGTATTCCTCTGCCAGACCAGCCCCCACAAATTCAATAGGGGACCAAATCGTATGGCAGGAGCAAGAGAAAAGAAGGGTGGCGACCCCGTCGTGGCCCCGCCTCAGGAGGCGCTGAGCGGACTTCGTGGGAGCAGCGCACCCTTGAGGCAGAAGCGCTTTAAGGTAAATTTAAGGTAAGGTAAATGATAATTGGAAGGGATGATACTTAAATCTATCACATAAAATAAACGGATGTAAAGTATTTATATGACTGAACACAATAACAGATGATGCGCGGAGTTGTGGTACTGGAATGACACTTGAATTATTAACTAGGCCCACTGCATTTTAACGATAGTCAGTTTGACCAAATTATGAAACACTGCGTTTATAGCCTACTCTCCTGCGGTTCAGTGGGTAGGCTTTAAGTTATTGTTTTTAAGCAAAGAGACAAGGCTTACCAGTAAGATAAGGATACCTCTAGGTTGACGCGTCGCTTGGAGGGTGGCCTGTTGAACTAATAGGCTCGAAGTGTTGACCGTTCTATTGAAGCTATTTGACTGAGCGCTGGTCGCTTTGTTGATTAGGCCTCTTGAGATGGAGAAGACGTTTGAAGGTGATCTTGCAGACGTAGGCCCGGGTGTTGTTGCCTCTTGAGATGCAGGATGGCCTGAAAGTGATCGGGCCTAATGGATTCTCGATGACGGCCGTTTTTCGGGAAGCGGTGAAAACTGACCAGATGTGAAGTGATTTGGGTTCGTAGCTTCGCCCGTCGAGTCACGTAATGTGTCCACCTTGAGGATGTTCTCGTAGCGTTGAGCTTCGCCGGTGCTCTCGAGGATGACTTGACCAGTTGAGGTGTGGTGAAAGAGGCCAATGAAAACGCATACAGCGGGAAAGACTTAGCTTACTTCGAGTGATGATGATGCGTTCTTGGGTGAAGTGTCGAAGTGGGCCTTGAAAGGAGCCGGCTAAAGCTGACGCTGTGACGACGTGAAGGATGAACTTACGAGATGAACGCACGAAAAGGAGTAGGGTGAAATATGAGCTGACTGCGCCTTATATAACCTTAGGAACATTCGAGTCCCGCGGTTCGAGGCTAGCGTCATTGTTTTTCTTTTATTGCTTGAAACCGCGTCTTCTGAGCTTTTTTTATTCTTCGACACCACGTGTGTCTTAAGAATGTTTGAGAAAGTGGCGGTGAAAAGAATTCCTATGGCTGTTCTTTGTCTGTTTTCTGTCTGTAGTTGCCTGTTCCGCTATATATATATATATATATATATATATAGTGTAGGGGCTACGTCGTGGCCAATGTCATTGATGCAATGATTGAGTATTAATAACAGGCTGGGTTAACAATTTATGATGTCTTACAGTATCACCGGTTGAAGGTGGCTAATGGAGTAGGCCTACTATAATATTTATGAGTGATACGAATTGCTTCGAGGTCACCAGCTTGGATTACACCCAAGCAAATATTGTTAAGGTTATAAAATAACACCTTATTGTTTTGTATTTAATTGAGAAAATAAATCAGTTATTTGTTCACAGTGAATAACAAATGATAAACAATGATTAGAGTGCCTAACAATTCTATAACGACATTTGTATTAGGGAAAAATCTGACTAAGGATTAGTAAATAAAAGGGATTACATAGAGCAATTGTTAAGAAATACGCTCGTTTATGTGAGGCTAATGGTATAAAAAAAATGGGACACAGCATGAAATATGAAACTTAGTGATTACAGAAATTATGCATGTGCGTTATAATACAACAAATAGATTATGTAACACGCTGATTATGAAGGCTAAAGGTTATGCATGAATGAACATTGAATGGGCCTAGTAATGACACAGAATGCACGTGCGTTTAGTACACTGAATAGAATGCGTAACACACTGATTAAATAGGCTAGATGTTAGGCATGAATGAACATGGGATAAATTATGCAACCAAATGATAATGGAAATTAGTGACGTGCGTTTATGGTGCTCTTTAGGTTACGTATTACACTGCTTATGTAGGCCAGAGTTACGCAGTAATGGACTACTAAACAAGATGCTGGGGCCTAATGATAATTGGGAGAAATACAATGAATGATTACACGAATATCATTTATGTAAAAGCAATTATATGATGCTAAGTGATTACGCATAAATGGAACATAGAAACAAGATGTTGTGGCCTTTTAAACCAATATGGTGGTATGAAATCAGGGACAAAAAGGTCCAAATCAAAACACCTGAATGAGTTTATGGAAAAACTGCTCCTAGTACAACATGTCCACTGCCCAACTAGAAAAAATAATATCCGAGATTTAATGCTGACAAATAATGCAACTACAATTGACCACATTGTTATAAACCAACTATACACTCCGACCACAATGTCATGCACATATTCAAACTTGTCCCTCCACAAATGTAAGCAAGACCCATGCCAAGCGAACTTGCCATACTCTGACCTAAACCTGCACAAGTCAGACTGGACATCAATAAATAACTGTCTGGGAGAAATAAACTGGGAAGATGAATTAGAAAACCTAAAGCCAGAAGAATGCTGGAGTAGAATACAATACCTGCTGTCATCAGCATTATATAAACACACACCAAAGAAAAAGGATAGTGCACAGAAGCACCGGACAAAAGAGCACAGATACAGAAGGACACTTATGAGAAAGAGAACAAAGCTATCTAAACAACTCACAAAGCAATTAAGTGATACAAGACATAGTAACATCCGGAATCAGATACTGATGTTAGAACTTAAAATAAAGGAGTCAACCATAAGAGAGAATATTGATAATGAACACAAAGCTATTGGCACTATAAAGGAAAATAGCAAATTCTTCTTTAGCTATGCTAAACGCAAAGCAGTTATCAAAACGAGCATTGGCCCATTGCTTGCTAAAGATGGACTAACTCTCACATCTAATACACAGGAAATGGCAAACATTCTACAATCTCAATATGCTTTAAGCTGGAGTACCCCTGTAGTAGCAAAGAAAATAAAAACTACAGCATTTTTTGATAGAGAAGAAAATGACCAAGACAGACCATTATTGGAAGATATACAAATAACCACTAGAGATATACAACAGGCAATAACAGAGCTACCGGGGAGTTCAGCCCCTGGTCCAGATGGAATTGGAGCCAAGATTCTTAAGGAATGCAAACATACTTTATCTCTGCCTTTGAAAATCCTGTGGAGATCCTCACTAGACACCAGTAGAATACCACCAATCATGAAACAAGCAAATATTACCCCAATCTACAAAGGAGGCAAAAGAAAGGAAGCCAAGAACTATAGACCCATATCTTTGACTTCCCATATTATTAAAATATTTGAGAAAGTCCTGAAAAGGCGCATTGTCAGTTTTATAGAAAATGAACATCTCTTAGAAGACTTTCAACATGGCTTCAGACACAAGAGATCCTGCCTTACTGAACTTATAGACCATTGCAATACAATCCTACAAAATTTGGGAGAAAACCACAATGTTGATATCATCTATCTAGACTTTGCAAAAGCTTTTCACAAGAGTGACCATGGTATATTATTCCATAAACTAAAAGAACTTGGTATTTGTGGAAAAATAGGAAAATGGATCCATGCCTTTCTCTCTGACAGAAAACAAATAACAATTGTAAATGGAGCAAGATCTATAGAAAAAGAAGTGATTAGTGGGGTGCCGCAAGGCACAGTACTAGGACCAATTCTATTCATTATAATGCTAAACAATATAAACATGTCCAAGTGTTTTTTAAAAGTATCTACTGGGACTGCACTTATATCTCTAAGGTACTGAGGCAAGGAGTTAAACAGGCGAGAACCCTGCCTAGAGATATTATTATATTGAAGGGTCTGAATCCTTCTCAGACTGTTTGGTGGGAGGTGATATTTTTTACACATTCTGCCAGTTCTTGTTAAGGTGGGCACAATTGGTTCAGTATTGGGTGCAACTACAGTAAAAGCCCTTCTAGAATTTTCCAGGTGTAGATTAGGATGTATCTCTCAAACCTTCTCTCTATGGAATAAAGGTTTTAAAAAACACTTGGACATGTTTTTAGCCAACATACCCGACCAACCCACAGTGTCAGGGTATTCCTCTGCCAGACCAGCCCCCACAAATTCAATAGGGGACCAAATCGTATGGCAGGAGCAAGAGAAAAGAAGGGTGGCGACCCCGTCGTGGCCCCGCCTCAGGAGGCGCTGAGCGGACTTCGTGGGAGCAGCGCACCCTTGAGGCAGAAGCGCTTTAAGGTAAATTTAAGGTAAGGTAAATGATAATTGGAAGGGATGATACTTAAATCTATCACATAAAATAAACGGATGTAAAGTATTTATATGACTGAACACAATAACAGATGATGCGCGGAGTTGTGGTACTGGAATGACACTTGAATTATTAACTAGGCCCACTGCATTTTAACGATAGTCAGTTTGACCAAATTATGAAACACTGCGTTTATAGCCTACTCTCCTGCGGTTCAGTGGGTAGGCTTTAAGTTATTGTTTTTAAGCAAAGAGACAAGGCTTACCAGTAAGATAAGGATACCTCTAGGTTGACGCGTCGCTTGGAGGGTGGCCTGTTGAACTAATAGGCTCGAAGTGTTGACCGTTCTATTGAAGCTATTTGACTGAGCGCTGGTCGCTTTGTTGATTAGGCCTCTTGAGATGGAGAAGACGTTTGAAGGTGATCTTGCAGACGTAGGCCCGGGTGTTGTTGCCTCTTGAGATGCAGGATGGCCTGAAAGTGATCGGGCCTAATGGATTCTCGATGACGGCCGTTTTTCGGGAAGCGGTGAAAACTGACCAGATGTGAAGTGATTTGGGTTCGTAGCTTCGCCCGTCGAGTCACGTAATGTGTCCACCTTGAGGATGTCTTCTCGTAGCGTTGAGCTTCGCCGGTGCTCTCGAGGATGACTTGACCAGTTGAGGTGTGGTGAAAGAGGCCAATGAAAACGCATACAGCGGGAAAGACTTAGCTTACTTCGAGTGATGATGATGCGTTCTTGGGTGAAGTGTCGAAGTGGGCCTTGAAAGGAGCCGGCTAAAGCTGACGCTGTGACGACGTGAAGGATGAACTTACGAGATGAACGCACGAAAAGGAGTAGGGTGAAATATGAGCTGACTGCGCCTTATATAACCTTAGGAACATTCGAGTCCCGCGGTTCGAGGCTAGCGTCATTGTTTTTCTTTTATTGCTTGAAACCGCGTCTTCTGAGCTTTTTTTATTCTTCGACACCACGTGTGTCTTAAGAATGTTTGAGAAAGTGGCGGTGAAAAGAATTCCTATGGCTGTTCTTTGTCTGTTTTCTGTCTGTAGTTGCCTGTTCCGCTATATATATATATATATATATATATATATATATATATATATATATATATATAGTGTAGGGGCTACGTCGTGGCCAATGTCGTAACACCGCTTCCCGGAGATCAGCGAAGTTAAGCGACATTGGGTCTGCGCGACCAGATTATGTAGCGATCCGTGGTTCGGATCCCACGTAAAGCTGTAGGTCCCCTCCGTCATATGACCTTAAATGCTGCGAAGGAGGTTAAACAACCCCAATAAAAAAAAAACATATTATAATATATATATACACGCAGTATATATAAACAGATGACAAGAACTAGAAACGAAGAAAATATCATATGTAAATATTATACAAAAAGGCACTGCAGATACCGGGATGGGCAATGCATCTATGCACATCCCACTTTATGTAACTTCCATTTCACAAATGGATATTGCAAATTTGAAAACGAATGCAAGTTCCACCATCTTACTATTTGCAAAATCTATGCAAGATATGGGAGGTGCAAACGCGAACAAAAATGCCGTTACCACCATCCTCAAAGGAACGCGACAGGTGAGCAGGCAAAAGTAGCATCAAAGAAAGGTACCAAATTTTTAGATGTAGCCAACACATTTCAACTGTAAAATACCAACCGACAAAGCCAACCGACAAATACAGGGATCCGAGAGCCGTACAGAAGGCATACAGAAAGACACTACATGCGATAGCGGGACAACAGGTATCGAAAAAGATAGAGAAGGAAATTCTCGGAGGCTCACACGGCAACGAAACATGCACCACCATTGGAAAACGAATCGGAACTACATAAATGGAAAAACGAAAACGGAAAAATAAAAATAATCCAAGCCAATATTCAGGGTCTCATGCATGAGATCAGAGCAGACTTTACAGTACATTAAATTACATTTCATTTGGAAAATATTATGAAAGCACTGGAGCCTATCGAGGGAATCCAAGTCATGAGCTACATTTTAATAATAATAATAATAAAATCTTGCAAAATGTCAGTCTCAAGTCAGCTAATTAATAGACAACTATTTACTACCACCAAAGTAGCCTACATAACTAAATTTTTCTTAAACTTAACTAACGAGCTACTGTTTACACATCATATGACAAGTCATTTAAAAAATCAACTACTCTGACTGAAAAAGTATTTTCGCAGATCAAGTCTACAAGTCTGTTTTCTAATTTTCTTATCGTGCCCACGAGTTATCCCATCAGCCAGTGGCGGCTCGTGATAAAATAAAATGGAGGGACTGCAAGCTTCACACAACAGTAGGGTACACAAATTTGACCTACCTCAGGTATGAGTTGATGTCCACGGATTTCCAGGGCATGGTAGTAGTAGTGGTGGTAGAAGGGATGGTGGGGGTGGTAGTGGTGGCGGTAGGGATGGCTGAGGTGGCGATGGTAGTATTACTTGAAAATAAAATCGGTGCGTCGGCTCTTCGATGTAGCAAAATGGTTTATTATTTGTTCATTAAAATCCTTCATTTCTGCTATCATTTTATTTTCAATGGATATCAGTGCTAAAGCAGACAGTCTGTCATTCACCATGGTACTGCGCAAAAAAGTTTTAATTCACTTCAAAGTTGAAAAGCACCTTTCTGCTTCTGCCGTTGTCATTGGAGTTGTTATTAAAATTTTCAGCAACTTGACAGTGTCTGAAAATGTTGACTGTAGATGATTGTCGTTCATCATCTCCAACAAGTCTATGAGACTTTCTGATTTACACAAATCCGTTGTCTCATCACACATAACTGCCAAATATTCTGCATTCTTTACTTCTTCCTTGATCTTATTTTTGCAGATTTCCAACATAGATTCTAAAAGTTCATTCTGTATTGATTTAGATGTTCTTTTAAAAACTGTAGCAGTCTTTAAATGAGCATCTAAGCTAGAATCCAGTTCACAGGCAAAATCAACTAATCCACGAAATACTCCCGGATTCTTGGAGTTCGTAGTTTCATCATGTCCTCTAAGAGGGAGTTCAAATTTTCCACAAAATTTTACACAGTTTATGATTTTGGATAACACATCTCTGTTTTTTCTCACCTGTTCATTGTTTTTTTGCAACTGAGAGCTTGTATGCTGTGTCAATTTGAGCTGCAATGTTCACTTTACCCAGCAACGATAAATCAATCATGTTATTCATGTGTTTGGCTGACTGCTCATGTTTCATTATTTTCTGTGGCAAATGCTTCAAGTCAGTCACATCACTTTTCGTCCATGACGAGTCCCCACCAAACAATAAGCATGGAAAGCAGAATAAAGCATTTGCCTCTTCACAACCACAGAGCCATTCACATTTCTGATAAACACTGATGTTAAACTGGCGTGTATATTCTTTGTTCCTGCTTGTACTATGTGTGAAACTTGAATGGATAAAACTGGTGTAGGTCTTCCTCTTGCTTTGGTTTCAGTCTTTTCATTTAATGTCAGCTGGGAAAAGTTGATGATTTGCAAATACTTCACTCGATTTTCCATCGTCAAAGGGTAATTAAAGAAAGCACGACTTAACCGCACCGTCCGCAGTCCACACGCAATGTAAACACGAGACTGAGCTGCACCGACTGCAGCTCATTGTTTCCAGATGTGGCGCCAATTAATAACAGACATGAATCGTACAGCAACTATGAAAGTAATTTAAATTTTGGTCTGGTTTTAATGAAAATTCACTTAGTATAGTAACGTATTGAAAATAACATATAATGACTTTTTATTACGATATATTTGTTAGTAGTGTATTATTCTGCTGTGTGTGTCTGAAGGAATCATACGCCTGGCAGCGAGTGTCTGAGGGGACTGCAGCTCTGCAGCTCCTAGGCACGAGCCGCCACTACCATCAGCCTCCACTGAGAAAAAGTTACGTACATCTAAATTGTCCAAACCTGAAAACATTTTGAATATCTGTATCATATCTCCCCTCATACAACGTCTCTCAAAACTAAACATACCTAGTTCCTTTAATCTATCCCTGTATTCTAATCTTCTTAGGTTAGGGATAAGCTTGGTTGCACACCTAACATTTTTATTTGCTTTATTTCTAGCCTCTAAGCACTGCTTAGAATATTTTAGATCACTACCAACTATAATTCCAAGATCTCTTTCCTGTCTAACATCCTCTAACCAGTTTCTTTGCATCTCATAACTAGAGTTTTCATTATTTCTACCAAAATGCATGACTTTGCACTTTTGAACATTGAATTCCATCTACCATTTACTAGCCCAAGCAACTAAGCTAGGATCTTTTCCAAAATCCGGACCGTTCTTTATAACTAGAAAGTTACATTATTATTATGTGGTTTTGCGTGCTGAGTTCAAAAAAGTTATTCAATTTTTGGAGAAATTAAAAATAAAAAAGTTACAGCAATTTTTATTACCATTATTTACAGGACATATATCGACCTAATATTATAAAGAAAAATTGCTGTAACTTTTTATTTTTCATTTCTCCAATAAAATAATAATTTTTTTGAACTCAACACGCAAAACCACATGATAATAATGTAACTTTCTAAATATAAAAAAACAGTCCGGATTTTGGAAAAGAGCTCTAATTTGTCAAGATCCTTTTGCACTTTATAAGAATTTTCTCTATATGTAACTGGGGCATTGGGGCAACTATTTTTGTATCATCTGCAAATTTAGAAATTTTACAACATGCATGCCTCACGGAAACCCATCTTAAGGACTGCCAGGTGAACTGTGAAAACTGAGTTTTGTATTGACAAAAAAGGAATGCATATTGACAAGTATAACATACAGCCGACAGAACAACAAACAAACAACAAACAAAACATCTTTACTGCGGATCATTCACAATCCATAGCCACTTAACCTAGCATACAAGTACAATCCTATGTATTATACACTGAACTTAATACAAAAATAAGGCCAATATAGCTACTTAATCTAGCATACTGGCTTACTGTTTGATTAATTATCTGACAAGTTTATGCATATTGTTATTACATTAGACATCAGTAACTAAAAAAGATAATTTGTATACGAAGAAGAAAATAATTGTAGCTTAATGAAAAAATCAGAAAAATTATGAAAATAATAAAAGAGTTTAATAAAAATGCTGATGAATTATAAGAAGCTGAGTTCGGATATGATTTTGTGGAAACTATATTTTAAATTATTAATTATACAACAAACAAAACATCTTTGTTGCGGATCATTCACAATCCATAGCTACTTAAACAAATACAAATACAATCTTACGTATTATACACTGAACGTAATAAAAAAATAAGGCCAACTAGCCACTTAACCTAACATACAAGTACATACAAATACAATCTTATTATAACAACTTAATATGCATATATAATCTTTGCTACATGTATCAATAACAATGTATCAATTATTTACTTAAACATCCAGGGCCTTTACCCAAACTCAAACCATACAAAGTACCTTACCTAAAGAGCCTAGTAAAAAACACTACTAGCAGTTATAGCCCTCAGTGCAGAAACACACCTGAACCTCATGATCATGCGTAGTGAAATTGCAATCAAAGGGTATACCACACATGGATGCGACAGAGAAGGCTGTCTAAATGGTGGTGTCCTGATGTACATCAACGTGAACTGCTCACAGCATACTCAAATGGAGCCTGTGAACTACTAATCATCATGCTCAGTATAAATAAAAAAGACAATACTAGTGAATATCTATAGCTCCCCCCCCCCCAGATAGCTTCCATCTAGAGCTCACTGAAGTTCTGGAAAAAATCAGGCAATGCCCAGCTATCATTGTTATTATTTTTTTATTGGGTTCAAAATCCCAGCTGAGCCGTGAACGGCCAAGCTCTGAAGGGCCAGTTCAACCTACAGCCCAAGTTAAGCTAGATTAAAAACTTACGGACTTGGAGGTCCTATTAGGTTCTACCTCAGGGTTGCTGACTCGATGTGGGCCTACCTTAGGCCTCAGTTGCATGAATTTAAGATAAAAACAAAATGGGCACTATTTATGGTCTTCTTTCTAAACCTTGCAACAACAACACAACCTGCACTATTGCACGATGCAACAATCTTGTATCTAAACAACCAAACTGAGTTGCAAGAGAGCTCTCTATAAGACCACACCCTGTAAGTACAGCATTACACAAACGAGTGGAAAAGACACGCAGCGCCCCAAAAAATGATGCCACAAGAGCCCAAAAATGCTAGCTCTAAATTAAGTGAATTTTTCACTAACCTTACAATTATGAGATGGATATATATACACCTTAACTTAATATATACAAGCAATGCTGCATCAATCAGCTTAGTCATCATATCGCCTTGGGACAACAATGGTTCTTCCTCTTCTAGATTTTCTAACACTCCCCACCGAAGAGGCATTATTGTCATTACCTTCTGCAAGTTTAGCCAAGCCTTCTCCATGAGGCTATAACTCAAATGTTTGATCTTGACTATCCGTGTTTTTGCTGATTTCTAAAGCATAGAGTTTTTATATAGGTCTCTTTAATTTTCCTCCTGAAGTCTTTACCAGTGCAGACCTAACTAAATTGTCTTTGTCAACAAACAACTCTTCAATTATGCCAAGCTTCCAGCATTGCCTTGGTCTTTCATCCCCAATCATTACCACTTCTCCCACCTTGATACAATTTGCATTGGAGCCCTTTACATTGCCTGATGGGTAATAATTGAGTTCTGGCAAGTATTCCATCTGCCACCTCTTCCATAACTGATCTTGTAGCTCTTCAAGGTACTGAACCTTCTGGTTAACTCTCCTTGAGTGCTCTGGATAGGCTGCAAGGCTTCTGGCACACTGGGGTTTGATGTTAATCGTTTACCACAAAGAAAATGATTTGGTGTCAATGGCTCTGCATCCTGCATACTGTTATAAACAAAAGTGATAGGCCTACTGTTCACCATTGTTTCTACTTCACACAAAACAGTGCAGAATTCTTCTTTGCTCAAGTGAGCATTAGCTAAAAGTTTCTTTAATGGACACTTTACACTTCTCACTAGCCTTTCCCAAAATCCTCCCCACCATGGTGCTCTCTCAACAATAAACTCCCACTGTACCCCTTGGTGTGAAAAGTAGGATTGGAATCCTTCCTCTTTTAGCAAGGGCCAAACTTCTTGGAGTTCCTTTGCAGCCTTTTTGAAGGTTTTGCATTATCCAATATGATTTTATTTGGGAAACCCCTTCTGTTCACAAACCTTTTAAAGGCCAAAAGAAATACATCACTACTTAAGTTGCTTACCAACTCCAAATGGATTGCTCTGGTGGTAGCACATGTGAAAAGACATATATAACCTTTGTTAGACTCCCCTTGCTCATACACATAGACTGGACCTGCGAAGTCTACTCCCACTACATCAAATGGGGCAGTATAGACACATCGTTCTCTTGGAAGTGGAGCCACCTTTTCATAATAAGGCTTTGCACTCCAACACTTGCAAACCACACATTTATGCAAGACCTTTTTACCACTTGTCTAATTTTGGGAATCCAAAACTGTTGTCTGATCTCTATTATCACTTCTCTAACTCCAGCATGTAACAACTTATGATGAGTATCCAGGATCAAAAGTTCCACAAAGTGCCCCCCAGAAGGTAGCAAAATTGGATGTCTTTTCTCCTCTGGAAGCCCAGAAAACTGTAGTCTACCTCCTACTCTCAATAAATCCTGATCCAAAAACACATCCAAACCCTTGAGAGCAGAATGTGTTGGTAGAACCTGTAATGGACGGCTGGTGAGCAATTCCCGCTCTTCACCAAATTTTTCCTTCTGCACATATACCATCCAGTATTGCCTGGCTTGCTGAATCTCCTTACTGTTCAGAATTCCTTCCCTTCTTGTTTCTCCCTTAATATTGTTGGTAAATCTATATACCCATGCTGTCACTCTTAACAATCTATTCAGACTGCTAATGTCCTCAAGCCTCAATATGGGGTCCTGCTGCATAACTTGACAACTGTTCACAGTGCATTTTCTCATTTCACTCACCCATTCTTCTTGAGCCTGGCATTCTCCTACAATAGGCTGATTAGGCCAGTTTTCGCTTCCAAGTTTTAGCCACTCTGGCCCATTCCACCACAAACTTGACTGCACAAGATTTTTCACTGAAATTCTTCGTGTTGGTAAATCAGCTGGGTTTTGGGTGCCTGGACAATGCTTCCATTGCTTGGGATCTGTGTGTGCTTGAATTTCCTCCACCCTATTGGCAACAAATGGTTTCCATTTCCTTGCCTGGCTTCTTAACCAGTGCCAAACTATAGTGGAGTCTGTCCAATAATAGTTTGGAATTTCATAGAGGGCCAAAGACTTTTGCACTGTAACTGCAAGCCGACTAGCAATAACTGCACCCATCAATTCCAACCTTGGAACAGAAAGCCTTTTCAAAGGTGCTACTCTGCTCTTTGCAGCAACCAACCTGCAACTTACTTCCTCTTTTAATGTGCCTCTTATATAAATACAAGTTACATAGGCTTCCTCACTTGCATCACAAAAGATGTGCAGCTCCAAATTGTCTGGACTATTGTTCAACTCTCCAAAGTACCATATTGGGATTTCAATGTCTCCAAGATGTGCCAATTCTTTGAACCAGTATTTCCACCTTACCACCATATGATCAGATAACTCTTGATCCCAACCAAGTCCAATTTCCCAGAGGCTCTGAAACCAATTTTTTTACTTTATCACAAATGGAGCCAGGAATCCAAGAGGATCAAAGACCTTTGAAGCCAAACTAAGAGCTGTACGTTTTGTCCACCTTGTCTCATTCTCAGCCAGCTCTACTAAAGATTTCCCATTGAAGGTAAACAAGTCCTCTCCTTGCTGCCAAACAATGCCTAGCACTTTTGCGTCTACTGCCCACAACTCCTTAATACCAGAATCCTCAATACTTTCTGCTGCATCAGGTACTACACAGGACTGACTCATAAATTCTTGTAATTGAGAATGATTGGTCTGCCATTTTCTAAGCTCCATGCCAGCCTCCCTCATTATAGCTCTAGCTTCCATGAATATCTGTTTAGCCATTTCTGTATCATCCACGGAACACAGCAAATCATCAACATAAAAATTTTCCCTTATGTGTTCAATAGTGTTAGGATAGACTTCAGAATATTTCTTAAAATGGTACTGCATAGTAGCTGCCAACAGAAATGGACTAGAGCTGAGGCCAAACAACACTGACTTCATTCTATATGCTTGAACCTTAGGTTCATTTTCCAACAAGTCTTTCGTATCCACCCACAGATACCTTACTGCATCTCTTTCCACTGGTTTTAACTTTATCCGCAAAAAGGCTTGCTTCACATCTGCAGTCAATGCTACTCTACCAAACCTGAATCTCAGTAACAAGGAAAATAAATCTGCATTTAAATTTGGCCCAGCATCCAAACAGTCATTCAAGGACACACCACCTTTGTCCTTGGCTGAGCTATCAAAAACTACCCTCAGTTTGGTGGTAGTTTTGTCTCGCCGTACCACTGCATGGTGTGGCAGATAATGTGCCTCCTGGCTCACCAGCTCACCTTGCACCCTTTCAGCATAGCCCTCCCTTACATAGCTTAGGATGGCCTCATTGTATTCAATTAACAACTCCTCATTTTTTCTTAGCCTGTACAATGAAGTCTCCAACCTCCGATTAGCTAGCTGAAGGTTTGAACCGGGTTTGCAAGAATCCTTCCAAGGGAGGCCAACTTCATAGCAACCATCTCTAAACCCAATCCCTTTTTCAAATTGCTCTAAAACATCACTGTTCACTGTACTTGCCTGTTTATCTTTTATGCCAATGGATTCAAGTTCCCAAAACGCTTTCAAATGCCTTTCCAAACCATGGCTGTTCTCCTCACTCTTAACAAAAAGAGCTTTAACCTCCATTTCATTGCAATAGCTACCATGTAGCATCCAGCCTAGCTTACTTTCAATATCTACCGGGCCTCGAGATGTGCGGACAATATTACCAGTGATGAAGTCCCAATAATAGTCAGCTCCAATCAAAAGACTAATATCTTGTTCCTTCAAACTTATTATTGCCCAAATTAATTCCTTTAACTTGCAGTTCTTGGACACATGCCATATCTAAACAAGTAGTGACTGGAGCACAAAGTTCTTCAATCTCTACAGCTTGAACCTTGATTGTGGAACTTTGTGGTAACAACCCCTTAACCAGAACTTCTACCTTCTTAACTTTGGTTTGGTTTTGAACGGAACCCCCAAACCCAGAAATTCTTAAATTTTCCCTCTTAAATTCTTTAAACTTCAATTTTCTGGAAATTCTGGTCTTAATAAAGCTACACTGGCTACCACTATCAAACAACACTCTTACAGTAGCTTCTCCATCATTCCCAATTAATAAGGCTGCAGCTGTTTGCAATAATCCCCCTTTACTTTTACCCCCTTTCATAGCAGTGGCATGTGCCACTGATGTCTCTACTTCTGGGCTAGGCCTACTAGGAGTGTTTTCACACAATAATGGCTGATGCCTGCCATGACATTTTTTGCGCAAAATTTTAAACTTACAAAACCTTGCTTTGTGACCTTTCAAAAAACATTTAAAACATGCTGTGGACTTAGTTACCCTGTCCTTCCTCTCCTCAAAAGGTAAAGCCTCAGCCACTTCACATTTATATGACTTGTGGTTGCCTTCGCAAAACATGCATTCCTTGATTCCCTTTAATTTATTCTCAGAGGATGCATGTAGAGCTGACACTGTACCTGGGCTATTCCTTTTTGTAGAAACCTTGGTGCTGTGCCTGCCTTTGTCCCCTTGTTTAACATCCCACTATGCAAACTCAATTCCCTTTCGTCTTGCTAATTCTGTGCCCAAAAGATTTAACATCTGCTGAAGGGGGATGTACACATGTTCTGTAGAGTGTCCCCTACTTAATTCAAGCAAAATTGAACTAGGCAATTTAGACTCCAGTATAGTGACCAACATTATACGATACCTTTCCATTCCTACACCCAAGTTGTCCAGGGACCTAGTTCTAACTTCAAATTCATCATATAACTGCCGTAACTCCTTGACACTATTGGGATTATTAACAGGAGGTATAGCTAAAAGTTCACGGAGGTGGCTTTTAATTAAGATCTCTGGCTTACCAAACCGTTTCTTTAATATATCCCAAGCCACATTATAATTAGCCTCTGTTAATGCTAATCCTGCTATTGTCTTTGCTGCCTCCCCTTCCAAGAGGGACTGCAAATAATTAAACTTCTTCACCGCATTTAACACTTGACTAGGATGAACTGCTGATTGAAAACTGTCTGCCCATCCTTGCCATTCCTGAATACTCCCAGAAAATGTTTTGAGTACAAGCCTCGGGAATTGAACTGCAGATCTGTTAACCTTAACTTCACAAACACCATTTGTTGAGGGTTGTGTTTCATTATTAGACCTGGTCTCTAACTGTACTGAGCTGCTAAACTCTTTTGCTCGGTGCATACTTTAATTATATCATCAATAATCTCTTTAAAGTAAATTATGTTATTTTCTATTTCATCCTCTTCTATAAGAGCCTCAATTTTAACATTTACTTCGCTTAGAGCAACCTTTTTAGTTTCTAATATGGAAAGCTGCGCAGTCACTAAGCTTAAATCCGCTTGCTCTATGGCAGAATCTAAGTGGCAATGATCTTTGTAATTAGACCTTTGTAGGCGCTTCTCCTTTTTTTAAACTTGTTCAATTCAGCTGCACTCATCTTCAATGCAAACAACAACTGGGCTCAATGCCAAATAAGCTGAATTGGCAAAAATACTTAACCAAACTGATGAAACGCAAATTTTACTTTTTTCAAATAAAATGAATTGCTTGGTCGGGGTACTGACCAACCACCAGTATGGAATACTAAATTTTCCACCCAAGTAATTGGCGCACTGAAGTCTGCAACCTTTCCCTACGAATAATAAACCAAAATTAACCAAACCGGTAAAAATGTAGGCTCAAAACAATGACAGACGAATGGCCAAGTTTTGCAATTGAGCGACCAAACTTTCTACCCTTGGACCTTAATTCAATAATAAACCAAAATTAACCAAACCGGTAAAAATGTAGGCCCAAAACAACGACAGACGAGTGGCCAAGTTTCGCAGTCGGGCGACCAACTTTCTACCCTAGGACCTTAACTCAATTATGCTCAACCCGTCTAGGCCTAACTTGGGCTACAATTTGCACAATCAGAACTTTGCCGAAAAATAGTCACTGACTCAGTCTTGGGCTAGAATCCGGTTCTGAAGGACCATGTTATTATTTTTTTATTGGGTTCAAAATCCCAGCTGAGCCGTGAACGGCCAAGCTCTGAAGGGCTAGTTCAACCTACAGCCCAAGTTAAGCTAGATTAAAAACTTACGGACTTGGAGGTCCTTTTAGGTCCTACCTCAGGGTTGCTGACTCGATGTGGGCCTACCTTAGGCCTCAGTTGCATGAATTTAAGATAAAAAACAAAAGGGACACTATTTATGGTCTTCTTTCTAAACCTTGCAACAACAACACAACCTGCACTATTGCACGATGCAACAATCTTGTATCTAAACAACCAAACTGAGTTGCAAGAGAGCTCTCTATAAGACTACACCCTGTAAGTACAGCATTCCACAAACGAGTAGAAAAGACGCGCAGCGCCCCAAAAAAATGATGCCACAAGAGTGCCCAAACAATGATGCTACAAGAACCCAAAAATGCTAGCTCTAAATTAAGTGAATTTTTCACTAACCTTACAATTATGAGATGGATATATATACACCTTAACTTAATATATACAAGCAATGCTGCATCAATCAGCTTAGTCATCATATCGCCTTGGGACAACAATGGTTCTTCCTCTTCTAGATTTTCTAACAATCATAGACTCAACAAGAGATTTAATCATTACAGGAGACTTCAGTCTCCCAAATTGCACCTGGAATCAATATGGTGGTATGAAATCAGGGACAAAAAGATCCAAATCAAAACACCTGGATGATTTTATGGAAAAACTCCTCCTAGTACAGCATGTTCACTGCCCAACTAGAAAAAATAATATCCTAGATTTAGTGCTGACAAATAATGCAACTACAATTGACTACATTGTTATAACGTGGGGGGGGGGGGGGGTTGGACCCCGTTAGGTATTAGGTTATTAAATAGACAATAAAGGTACTTACAGGTTCTTTGATTTAGAGCTTCTTTAGGGCCTACCATAGATGCCAGCCAGCGCCCCACAACAACCTACTTAGTTTTCTGACTTTACCAATTTAGAAGCTATAGACATTACCCCTAACTGATATAATAATTGTACAACTTCCTACATTTCTTAGCCAATTTAGAAATATCACCAAATTACATTTAGCACCAGACCCGTAACTAGCTAATTTTGCGCCCGAGGCAAGATCATAAAATTGCGCCCCCACCCCCTATAAAATTGCGCCTCCCTATTCCTATAACACTACACGATCCTCTAAGTGGTAAATTGTTTTCGGCACAAAACATCACAGTATCAAGAACTATTTTCAGAATATGTCTCCATTTTTGTTTATCAGTTTCAATAGCTTTCTGTAGTGCAGCATCGATACATTGTCCGCACAACAGTCTTTTTTGTAGGGATTTCCATTTACAGAAATGTTCACGATGATTAGTTGAATTTTCATGTTCTACAATACAGTTTAAATTTTTCTAGTCATTAAATTCTGTTTTCTGATTTGCAATATTCGGTTTGGAAAAGCGATGATCGAATAATATGCATGGAAAACAGAAAATAAAGTACTGAAAAGTTCTGAAAATGTATAGAAATGCGCCCTTTCCCTAATGGCATGGCGTGCTTGGGATAGTAGATACATATTTTATGTAGTTTTTCTGCGCCCCTCAGCTTTGTGCACCCGAGGCAAGTGCTTCACTCGCCTCGCCCTTGTTACGGCACTGCTTAGCACCAACGATTTAGTCAGATACAAAAACACATGCTGGTTTAGCCAGCCCATTGACCAACCAGGCCGCCTTCCGCTGTTTATCTTTTTGTGTTGCCATTCAGCTTTCTTTTAGTGACTTTTCCCTTTAGTGACTTTTAGACTATATATATATATATATACATATGAAATAGGATCCCTCCTAAGGAGACGTAATTTTACATTTAGGATAAAAACGAAGACGTAGAGCAAGAAAGTCAATATTTGGCTGCAGCCGACGTTTCGGGCAACTCTACCCATTTCAAGGCCTAATAAAATAAAAAGCTAAAATTAATGCATGACAAAAAAAAAAAAAATATACGAATGTCAAAAACAAACTAATTCATAGCACAGAATAAAACCACTTAAAGAATAAAAATTAAAAAGCGTAAAACAAGCATAAGCCAAAAACAAAAATTAAAAATTATAACATGACAAATAACATGATAAAAGTAAAACTTTAAAACTAAAAACATTCAAACAAATTAGTTAAAAACTTCACTAATAAAAAGTTAAATGAAAAAACGCAAAAGTGCACGAAACATACCATGCTCACTTGACATCCTCAAACAACTGAGGCGAAAAGGAGACAGGGTCAAGGGAAAAACAGAAAAATTTAGTTGGTAGGCATTCTAATTAATATAAAGGGGGTAACAGCTAGAATCAATATTTAAGCTGGAGTTCAGAAATTTAATGCACAAAGATTCATAAATACGGAGAGAGGACGGACATTTTAATGATTTAAGAATTTTAAAGTTATTAACGGAAATATCAACTTTACACTTAACAGAATGATTTCTAATGGCAGACTGTTCCTTTTTAGATAAAACTTTCCCTGTCCTATGGCTAATACCCATACCCATATCCTCAGTTGTTTGAGGATGTCAAGTGAGCATGGTATGTTTCGTGCACTTTTGCGTTTTTTCATTTAACTTTTATTAGTGAAGTTTTTAACTAATTTGTTTGAATGTTTTTAGTTTTAAAGTTTTACTTTTATCATGTGTTATTTGTCATGTATATAATTTTTAATTTTTGTTTTTGGCTTATGCTTGTTTTACGCTTTTTAATTTTATTCTTTAAGTGGTTTTATTCTGTGCTATGAATTAGTTTGTTTTTGACATTCGTATATTTTTTTTTTTGTCATGCATTAATTTTAGCTTTTTATTTTATTAGGCCTTGAAAATGGGTAGAGTTGCCCGAAACGTCGGCTGCAGCCAAATATAATGACTTCTTGCTCTACGTCTTCGTTTTATCCTAAATGTAAAATTACGTCCTTAGGAGGGATCCTATTTCATATGTATCTACGCGTTATGGACTAGAGGGTTTGAGACTCCACCGTAAACTTGAAAAGTCTGTCAGAAAATTCAAGAAGATTGAATTGGACCTTGAATTTTTAGAAATCTGCCGGAATAGTGCCGTCTTTCCTAATTTTATTTTTATAAACTGTATCGTAATTCACTCTATTCTTCAGAGTTTTATAGGTCATCATTGGTATATTATCTTAACAATGAAATTAATTACAAATTTAAGCTTAAGCATGATATTTCGAACAAGATTTGTGCTCTTAAAAGCCAGTTGAAGGCCTTGGTCTCTTTTGTGATTATGCGTGCATAGTGTCTAATATTCATGTTTCCTCCCTTTCATATGTACGTCTATTTCCCGGATTCATGACCGCAAGCTTTTTAGGTTAAACCTATCTCGCCCTTATTTTCTAGATCCTGGTCAGGTCATTAGGAATTTATCTGACTATACCCTGTCAAAGCGTGAAAGTTTTCTCTTGTCTCTTGGCCTTAAGTTCAAGTTTCCTAACTTGCGTTTTAAACTGCTGACTTTATTTTTATTTTGAAAGGATAGCCCATGATCTGAAGGTTCTTCCAACCGTTGATGCTAATGATTTTGGTAAGGTTAGACAACATATTTCCCAATTGTCCCATGAATGTTTTTTAAAATTAAAGCTTTTAAGTTTTCTACAATTTTTCTGCATAGGGAGGACCGTGAAATTTTAAAAAGCTTGGGTGTAAATGAATCTATTGTTATTACTAAACCAGATAAGGGTAGCGGTGTTGTGGTTATGAATAAAACTGATTATATTAAAAAAATGCTTGATATTCTTTCTGATTCATTAAAATTTGTTAAGGTAGATGAACAGGTTTCTAAAATTATTCAGCGATTGGAAGACAAGGTTAACCGTGTTTTGCTTAAGCTTAAACATGATTGTGTTATTAACTCCTCCACTTATGATGAATTGTACGTTTCAGGCTCTTATTTGGGCCTATGTATGGTCTGCCTAAGGTTCATAAAGTCGGTGTTCCATTGCGCCAATTTTAGCGTCTTATCCTTTGGCTAATTACAAACTGCCAAATTTCTGTCCCACTGTTATCATCATTTACTGTGAACTTGTACAGTGTTAAGGATAGTTTTCTTTTGTGTCGGAAATTAAGAAGTTTAATATGAATTCTTTGTTTATGACAAGTTTGATGTATCTTCCCTCTTTACAAATGTCCCCTTGGATGAGACATTACAATTATTTTAAATAAAGCTTTTCCACAGCCGGACTCACTTTTTCACGGCTTTGGCAGAGCACAGTTTGAGCAGCTTCTGAATTTGGCTGTCAAGGATAACTTTTTTAGTTTTCAAGGGGTAGTTTACCGTCAGTTGGATGGAGGGGGATGGGGAGCCCCTTGGGTCCCGTTTTGCGAATATTTTCATGTCTCATCTTGAGGAAAGGGCCTTCTGTGAGTGCCCCCCTCACCTTAAGCCGAATTTGTACAGACGTTATGTTGATGACACGTTTGCTTTATTCCAAACGGATAATCAATCAGTTCAGTTTTTAAATTTTTTGAACACACTTCATAAGAACACTATATTTACGCAGGAAAAGGAAGTTCAAGGTTCTATTCCTTTCCTTGATTTTTGGTTTCCAAATCAGGCCCAACTGTTTTAACTTCTACATACCGGAAGCCTACTTTTACGGGTTTAGGTTTAATTTTATAGTTTTTGCGATTTTAATTACAAACTAAGTTCGATTCGCACTTTAGTGCATAGAGCTATAATATTTGCTCAAACTTTGCTCTGCTTCATAATGAGTTTGAATTCCTTACTGATTTTTTCTTTAAAAATGGTTTTCCACGGGTCTTGTACAAGGTATATTGGTAAATTACTTAATAATGTTTATTCCCCCAAACTTATCCCAACGTATGATGTTCCTAAGAATTGTAAATATCTTGTTTTACCTGACCTCTACCAATTTAACACTTTTGTGAAGAAGCAATTGTTGAGTGTGGTGAGGAAATTTTATTTTCACACTGATTTTAAGGTTGCTTTTGTGAATAATAATACCTTGAATGTTTTTTCCGTTGTAAGGACAAAATCCCCCCTGCGATGAACTGTTCTGTCGTTTATTTGTTACCTGCCCTGGGTGTTCCCAGGGGAACTACGTTGGCAGCACAGTTCGTTCTTTGCAGGCAAGATTTTGCTCCCATATGGGTATTAGCCATAGGACAGGGAAAGTTTATCTAAAAAGGAACAGTCTGCCATTAGAAATCATTCTGTTAAGTGTAAAGTTGATATTTCCGTTAATAACTTTAAAATTCTTAAATCATTAAAATGTCCGTCCTCTCTCCGTATTTATGAACTTTGTGCATTAAATTTCTGAACTCCAGCTTAAATATTGATTCTAGCTGTTACCCCTTTATATTAATTAGAATGCCTACCAACTAAATTTTCTGTTTTTCCCCTTGACCCTGTCTCCTTTTCGCCTCAGTTGTTTGAGGATGTCAAGTGAGCATGGTATGTTTCGTGCACTTTTGCGTTTTTCATTTAACTTTTTATTAGTGAAGTTTTTAATAATTTGTTTGAATGTTTTAGTTTTTAAAGTTTTACTTTTATCATGTGTATTTGTCATGTATATAATTTTTAATTTTTGTTTTTGGCTTATGCTTGTTTTACGCTTTTTAATTTTTATTCTTTAAGTGGTTTTATTCTGTGCTATGAATTAGTTTGTTTTTGACATTCGTATATTTTTTTTTTTTGTCATGCATTAATTTTAGCTTTTATTTATTAGGCCTTGAAAATGGTAGAGTTGCCCGAAACGTCGGCTGCAGCCAAATATAATGACTTTCTTGCTCTACGTCTTCGTTTTTATCCTAAATATATGTATATAAATATATAATATATATATATATATATATATATACACGTCATCTCGACCAACTATATACTCCGACTACAATGTCATGCACATATTCACAAACTTGTCTCTCCACAAATGTGAGCAAGACCCATGCCAAATGGATTTGCTATACTCTGACCTAAACCTGCACAAATCAGATTGGACATCAATAAATAACTGTCTAGGAAAAGTAAACTGGGAAAATGAATTAGAAAATCTAGAACCAGAAGAATGCTCGAGTAGAATAAAATACCTGCTATCATCAGCATTATACAAGCACACACCAAAGAAAAATTATATTGCAAAGAAGCAGCTGACAAAAGAACACAGATACAGAAGGACACTTATAAGAAACAGAACAAAGCTATTTAAACAAGTGATAAAGCAATTAAGTGAAACAAGATGTAGTAACATCCGGAAACAGATACTGATTTTAGAACTTAAAATAGAGGAGCCAACCATAAGAAAGAATATTGAAAATGAACACAAAGCTATTGGCACTATAAAAGAAAATAGCAAATTCTTCTTTAGCTATGCTAAACGCAAAGCAGTTATCAAAACTAGCATTGGCCCACTGCTTGCTAAAGATAGACTAACTTACATTTAATCCACAGAAAATGGCAAACATTCTACAATCTCAATATGCTTTAAGCTGGAGTACCCCTGTAGTAGCTAAGAAAATAAAAATTACAGCATTTTTTGGTAGAGAAGAAAATGACCAAGACGGACAATTATTGGAAGATATACAAATAACCACTGGAGATATACAACAGGCAATAAATAGCAGAGCTACCAGGGAGTTCAGCCCCTGGTCCAGATGGAATTGGAGCCAAGATTCTTAAAGAATGCAAACATACTTTATCTCTGCCTCTGCAAATCCTGTGGAGATCTTCACTAGACACCAGTACCATACCATATCCTTGACTTCCCATATTATCAAAATATTTGAGAAAGTCTTGAAAAGCCACATTGTCAATTTTATAGAAAATGAGCTAGAAGACTTTCAGCATGGTTTCAGACAAAAGAGATCCTGTCTTACTGAACTTATAGACCATTGCAACACAGTCCTACAATATTTGGGAGAAAACCACAATGTTGATGTCATCTATCTAGACTTTGCAAAATCTTTTGACAACGCTGACCATGGAATATTATTCCATAAACTAAAAGAATTTGGAATTTGTGGAAAAATAGGAAAATGGATCCATGCTTTTCTCTCTGACAGAAAACAAATAACGATTGTAAATGGAGTAAAAGCTATAGAAAAAGAAGTGATTAGTTGAGTGCCGCAAGGTACAGTACTTAGACCAATATTATTCATTATAATGTTAAACAATATAAACTGTAACCTAGGAAGCTCTCTCCTGTCGTTTGCGGATTATACCAGAATACTAAGACCAATTACAGAAAAAGAAGACTGTACAGAGCTACAAAAAGATTTACAAAGTATATATGTATGGGCAAATGCAAACAATATGGCCTTCAATGAAGACAAATTTGGACTAATTAAGTATGGACCACATAAATGCCTAAAAGAACAATTCAACTACACTGGACCCACAGGAAAAAATATTGTACGAACTGATCATGTAAAGGACCTTGGGGTTATATTATTTGAAGATGCAACATTCAACAGACACATTGACAAAATAACCTCATCCTGCAAACAACTAATAGGATATATACTGAGGACATTCAGAACTAGAGACAGTAAGACATGCTTACCCTGTGGAAATCATTTGTTCTTCCACGCATCGACTACTGTTCTCAATTATGGTTTCCCCACAAACAGAATGAATTGCAAAAAATTGAGGGCCTACAAAGAACCTTTACTTCATATATTAAACAACCTGATGAGCAACAGGCGAGTAAAAACAAATTAAACTACTGGGATAGACTCAGAGACCTTGACTTTTATTCCATAGAGAGGTGGTTTAAGAGATACATCCTAATCTATACCTGGAAAATTCTAGAAAGGCTTTTAGTTGCCCCCAATACTGAACCAATTGTGCCCACCTCTATAAGAACTGGTAGAATGTGTCAAAAACATCACCTTCCACCAGTGGCGTACATAAGGGGGGGGCATAGGGGGCATAGGCACCCATTGTAAAAATTATTACTACTCTCATTAAAGATATTTGAAAAAGAAATTTTCAAAAATCGAATAACTTTGTAACATTCACCACAAAAAGTCTTGATGTCATATGGAATTTCGGAGCAAGTGTAGTTTACGTCCCCCTGACGCAAAAGGGGACACAAACTACACTAGGTCAAAGTTGGGGAACATAAACTACGTACACTAGGATCTTTAGGAGACATTTTTTTAAATGAATCCATCAAATAAAACGTTAAAACTAACGAAAATATTACGACTTAACCTAACCAATAGGATCCTATCTGCTTTGCAGATATCTGGTGAGGGAAGTTATATTTTGGGGCCTCTTTGCGAGTAACCCGGTGCCCACGTTGGGCTTTCCATCATGAAAAAGAAAAAACTATAGTATTTGTCATTTATCATTACTTATTCGAACTATAGTGGATGTAATTTCCCAGAAGAGTTCCTTGTTCCATACACGGTCTGTGTTTAACATATAAGTTTTTCAGGGGACCATTCTGAGTTTGTGTATATATATATATACAAAGGTGGGCAGTTGCGCCGCAAAAAGTTGCGGCGCAACATTTTTGGTTGCGCTTGCGCTTGCGGCGCAACTTTTTGAAAAGGGTTGCGCTTGCGCGTGCGGCGCAACTATTTCAGCAGAGTTGCGGTTGCGGTTGCGGCGCTACAAAAATTGTTGCGCGTGCCCACCACTGCAGATATACGTTAAATGCAAAGGTGGGCAGTTGCGCCGCAAAAAGTTGCGGCGCAACTTGCGGCGCAACATTTTTGGTTGCGCTTGCGCTTGCAGCGCAACTTTTTGAAAAGGGTTGCGCTTGCGCGTGCGGCGCAACTATTTCAGCAGAGTTGCGGTTGCGGTTGCGGCGCTACAAAAATTGTTGCGCGTGCCCACCACTGTATATATATATATATAAATTGACGATTGGTTAGGTTAAGTCGTAATATTTTCGTTAGTTTTAACGTTTTATTTGATTATTTATACGCCATGTTTATAAAATTCAGGCGGTTTTGAGGCAAAAAACGTACAAAGACTGGTGTGCAGGTCATCTAAAGAAGTATACTGTTTCTCGTCAAGATAGTTTTGCAGACTCCTGAAGAGATGATAATCTGAATTCGCAAGGTCTGGAGAATATGGAGGATGTGGAAGTTTTTCCCACCTAAGCTCCTCAATTTTTGCAGAAGTGATCCGAGCGGTATGAGGACGTGCGTTGTCATGGTGGAACACGATTCCTTTCCGATTAACCAAAGAATGTCTCTTTTCTTTTAGTGCAGTGTTCAATCAATCCAGTTGTTGACAGTAGACTTGAGCGGTGATTGTTTGGTTGTGTGGTACGGTTTCAAAGTGTATTACACCACCTTTATCCCACCAAACACTAAGCATCACCTTGCAAGGGTGAAGATTTGGTTTTGGCTGTGTTGTCACTGGTTCTCCAGCACAAACCCACTGTCGACGGCGCTTAACATTCTGGTACAGTATCCACTTTTCATCACCAGTCACTAAACGGTGCAAAAACGGATCTTGGAGTTCACGGGAATGGAGAGCTGTGCTAATGTTTACCCGCACCCTCAGATTGTCGACCGACAATTCATGTGGCACCTATTTTCCTAACTTAGGCACTTTCCCGAGTTGTTGCAAATGTCGATGGATGGTGGACGGGATGAATTGAGTTTCTGGGCCAATTCTTCGACAGTTGTTGAACAGTCTTCTTCAAGTGCGGCTAACAGCAGGTCATCATCAAACTCAGCAAAACATACGTCTTCACTGGTGAAGGTCTCTAAAGTATGTAGCGAAACACGATAGATCTCCTCTTAGATATAACCTTCGGAAAATTTATGCTTAAACCGAGTAGGACAAGTTTAAACTTAATCTATCGTAAAAAACGACATTACTTATGGGATGACCTGATATATATATATATATATATATATATATATATATACAGAGATGGGCAAGATCACCAACTTTGGTGATCTTGAAGATCAAGATCAGATCACCAGAAAAATGTGATCTTGAAGATCAAGATCAGATCACCAGAAAAATGTGATCTTGAAGATCCAGATCAAGATCGTGATCTTGAAGATCACTTTTCAAGATCACTTTTTAAGATCACTTTTATATGAATTGAAAAAAGTTGTACTCTTGTAGAGTAAACAAAAACAAATTATTTTGTTAATCACTCCTGAAAAGTATCACTCCTAATACTCCCCTGAGGGCTGAGGCAATACAAGCATCGCATCCTACCCATGTCACCTGATCTAAACCACGGGGATTGACGATTCCCCTTTCAGTTTTTCAGGTGGTAAACTTAAAACTTAGTATTATCATAACTTATCAGCAAAGAAAAAACTTTTAAATGACCTACATATAGTTTTTAGTTATATTTTTCTCAATTCTCATTTCACCAGGTCCATAACCCATATCAATGAATGGTCAGCATATATAAGTAAACATTTTTTACATAGAATTTAATTTTACAGTTTTACTGCAGTACGCAATTACTGACAATATAAGGGTAAAAACCGCAAGTTAAGAGTGTTAATTTAATGTTCAACCGCTGTAAACATTTGCTTTCAGCAAAACCAATTGTTCAAAGTTACCATCCGAGAGACGACTTCGTTTGGGGCTATGAACCATGCCGGCAAACGAAAACAACCGTTCCACTGGTGCAGAGGAAGGTAGCGTGGTGTTATACCTCTTGAAGATCTTCTTTATAGCAGGATACCTATCTAAAGAGTCGAGTGCCTTACTGGTGTCCTGCAAATAATTGAGGACTTCCAAGTCTTCCTTGTTGTTAGGAGCAGAGAATGAGCCGTCCATAGTTCTGAAGAAATCGTCTTCAGATGATGAATCTGAGTTCACCGAACTATTACCACTGCTGTCAGAATTACAATTTCTTACAGCCATTTGCAGCTTGTCTTTTACTTGAGACTTGATTGCTTCATGATCGCCGAAATTAGGCCCTTGCAACAATGATATCCATCTAAGTTTGAAATACGGATGAGATACTGAGGCCAAAACGGCATCAGTTACCTCGGGGCTCAACGACAAAAAATGACCAAATCTGGCATTGAAGCCAGAGACGACTGCTGCCAGTAATGGCATGCAGTGTCTCAAGCGCAGGTCGTTTGGTTGGATAGGCTCCAATCTTGCGAGGGCATCTTGAGTCACTAGGACTGTTGGAAGAAGACAACCGTAGTAGCATTCTTTCTCTGCCTGTAATTGTTGAGGGCTGCTGCAATTGGTTTTAGAACAGACAAATATTCTGAAATAAATTCCAATTCATTGTCTTTGAGGATGGGTAGATTCAGTTCTTCAAGAGCTACATTCACGTCGTTCTTATGTTTATATATTTGGCTTAATGAGTCGTACATTGAGTTCCATCGGGTGACGCATGGGTACCTAAATTGGACGCCAGTTATTTCCTGTATTTTTTCTGCTGACTTGGGTTTACCAGCAGCATTCCACAGCGCCGAACATTTTCCCATTGCAGAATGCTTTATCTTCTTTAGTCCAGGTGAATTCAGTCCTTTATCTGCATCAGTTGTTGCTACCAAGTTCAGTGTGTGGGAGGCACATCGAATATGGGATGATAGTTTCACTGACTCCTCTCCATGCTCTCCTGAATGTTCAGGAAAGTTGCTGATGATAACCTCTTCATCTGAATCTTTTTCATCATCATCTTCATCTGCATCATCTTCATCAATGTCGTCAGTACGATTCTGAACACGAACACCGAACTCTTTAAAGCATTTCACCATGTTCGATGCATTGTCGGTGACTGTAGATACAACTTTTCTATAAGATAAACCATGCTCCGAGTTGATCCTGTCCAATATTCCAGCAATTTATCAAAGCTATGTGTTCCACGAAATCTTCGGCATGCCAGTGCAGCTGATCCTCGCGACAAGTCATCATTGATCTGTAATGTAAGAATATAAAATCAATGTTTGTATGAACATTTTTTTAAGCTTAATTTAATAATATTGGTTAGACACGCACCAGCTAAACTGCGCCACCAAACATTGAAGAGAAGAACTATGTGATATAAAGGAGGCAATTCAGCGATGAGTCGCCTACCATACCACCACATCAGTGACCCATCCCATAAGAGCAAAATGTGGAAGAGTCCATATTCACAGCCTGTGAATATGGACTCTTCCACATTTTGCTGTGAATCAGACACAATGACAGATGACAGAATCAGTGAATTAGTGTGAAATTACTGTGAATCACAGCAAAATGAAGACTCACCAAATTAATGAATGAGGAACACATGTCGAATAATTGAAAAGATTATACTATAAGTCTATCAGACTATCAGTCTATCACCAATGGTCAATTTATCAATTATATAAAAATAATACACTAAATCAATAGCATACCCAATGCGCAGTGACTCCCATGAAACTGCGGTGATTAGTTGACCATATGTCGCATGTAACACACACATGGTCAACTGCTGCCAGTTTTGCTTGTATGTCTTCCTTCATTGTACTGGTTGTTGTTGCAAGAGATCTAGCCAGGGTGCGTCTAGATGGCACCTGAACAGCCGGGTTGACGGACGTCTGAAAAAAATATTTAAAAATTAAAACAAATACAATAGATTAGCTATGGAAAAAATATCAAAATATTTAGCTAGGCTAGCGATAGTCTAATATTCATACAAATAATATGATTAATTATTTTAATCAGATATTAGCTATGGAAAAAATAGCAAAATATTTGAGTTATACTAACATGAAAGAAGATCCTTAAATTCATGTAGTTCAACTACGCTCAATGGTAGGAGCCCATTAGCCACAAGCGAGAGAATCTTCTTTTCAAGGATATCCTTGCATATTGGTGGTCCTGGTTTTTGCTTGGAAGTGTGGAACATGCTTAGTGTTGACTGCTTGGCAATTTTGGCAGGGCCAGCATTGCTGCCGCTGGCATCTTCTTCTTTAGCTGGACGCTTGCGAGATTTCTTCTCCGATTCATATTCACCCAAAAGATCCGAATGTAGTTTCTGCACAAGAAAATAAATTATTATCATGCGGAGAGACTTTTGAACACCCTGTATAATATTTATCAGAGTATCAAACTTCTAGTTGAAATTAATACTTAACAAGATTCTAAAATTTTGTTATCTTTAACTAAAATTATTTTCACCATGATCAGTGCATTTTTATCCTATGTTAAATTGAAAGCCGAATTTCGTCCTTCAGTAACTAAATAGGAGAAATTACAGACATGGATCAGACAGAGAGAAAGACAGATACACCTGGCGTTTTATTATAGTTGGATATCGGCAGTTTTTAATGTAGTTACTAGTCCATAATCTATTAATATCTGAAGTGCACAATATATTCAAATGGACGTCTATGTAAATGTAGCATTAGTCTTGTATGGCACCAGTCACTTAAAATATGACTTGAACCATTATGTTAATGTTGCTACTTACTACTTAGTTACTAAGTAGTACTAACCCTGAGGTGCCTCAGAAGATTGCTTGTTGAGTCGAGGCCAGCAGACAGAATTGTAGTTTTCTTTGTACACTGCATACAAATAACTTTGATACTGTTTCCAGTTTTTTCGACAATTTGAAAATATTTTCCGTTCAATAGCACAGATTGATCCTTATTACTAACATTGTTATCTAAATATATTGAATACTGTTCTGGTGACAACCTAGAATATTTGGTTCCCTTCGGAGCCTGTTGAAGTTGTAAAATTGCACTCATTATTAAAAAATTCAATCTGTAAATAAAATATGTTTAGAATTAATTTATTATGAATACGGACCTATAGGCTATATTTTATGCCTATATATATAATATATTAATAGAACACTTTTAACATAATTGCACAGTAAATTACACTTTTTACGAGCCTAAATTCCACAGCAACTACACCTTCCATGAGCCCACGCATGACGCAAGTCACCCAACTAACAGAAAACATAAACAGTCGGTTTGAACAAAGTTGCCACCAGATGTCGCTTGGACAAAAAACAAATGACATTCGCATAGCGGCATATTTAAGAATCTGAAATTAAAAGTGATCTTGAAGTCTAAAGTGATCTTCAAGATCAAGATCACAAGAAATAAAGTGATCTTAGATCAAGATCAAGATCACCATAATAAAAGTGATCTTCAAGAGCAAGATCAGATCACGATCTTGATCTTCAAGATCACGATCTGATCTTGAAGATCAAGATCGTGCCCATCTCTGTATATATATATATATATATATGTGTGTGTGTGTGTGTGTGTGTGAGAGAGAGAGGCATAAATAGGACAGAAAGCGAAATAGTTACTAACTTTTTTCATTTATTTTAAAGAATATGCCTATAACTAGCATTGCACACAATAAGCCAAATTTGCAATGCCAAAATGAAAATGTTCACTTTGGCAAGTTAGTATTCCTTTTGTTTTGAATTCAATCCCTATTGTATCCCTCAGAAATTTTGCCTCCTACGCTTTTTTGAAGTGGGGCCATAGGCAGTCGCCTATTTCGCCTATTGAAGAAAACGGCCTTGGGTAGAAGCGCTTCAAGGTAAATATTTTTTTCTGTGGTGATTTTAATTTTCCACTTCTGAAATATTTACTATTTACCTATTTATCTATTTACTATTTAAAATCCTTTAAAACGTTAATCTCAAGTCAGCCAATTAGTTTATAACTATTTGCTACTCCTACCAAAGTAGCCTACATAACTGAAGCTCAGAATATAGACTATTTACAATCTGCAAACAGTGTAAGTAATCAAACAGTATGCCAGTATACTAGTTTAAGTGGCTATGTTGGCCTTGTTTTTGTATTAAGTTCAGTGTATAATACGTAAGATTGTACTTGTATGTTAGGTCAAGTGGCTATGGATTGTGAATGATCCGCAATAAAGATGTTTTGTTTTGTTTGTATCTCTTCCATTCATGAAAGCATCCAAATTTTTCTTAAAATTAACTGATGAGCTACTATGGACCACATCATACGGCAAGTCATTTAAAAAATCTACTACTTTGAGTGAAAAAGTATTTTCGTAGATCAAGTCTACAAGTCTGCTTTCTAATTTTCTTATTATGCACTCGAGTTATTTCATCAGCTTCTATTGATAAAAAGTTACATCTAAATTGGTCAAACCTGAAAACACTTTGAACGTCTGTATCATATCTCCCTTCAAACAACGTCTCTCAAAACTAAACTTATGCAGTTCCTTTAATCTTTCCCTGTATTTCTAATCTTTTTAGGTTAGGGATAAGTTTGGTTGACCTTTGCATATACTATCTTTTTTTTTTTTTTTTTTTAATTGGGGTTGTTTAACCTCCTTCGCAACATCTAAGGTCATATGACGGAGGGGACCTACAGCTTTATGTGGGATCCGAACCACGGGTCGCTACATAATCTGGTCGCAGAGGACGGTCTCCCATCCAACTACTACCCAGACCCAATGTCGCTTAATCTCCGAGAAGCGGTGTTACGACATCGGCCACTACGTAGCCCATACTATCTTTATTTTGGTATAAGGAATTTGAAAATAACAACCAACTATCTAAATCTCGAATAAACAGGGGCTGTACAAGAGGCCTTGTTTGAAGGAATGTTTTAGAAATCGCGTCGTAGCATAAGCTTGATGAGGACAAACTGAGATTAGAAGCTATATAGTGATAGGCTTTATAGCCTTGGGAAATACTTATTTTGATAATTAAAGTTTTGAAAGGTAACATGATGTTTATCATCCATGAAGCTTAAGAAATTGATTAATATAGTGAAAATAGCTAATTTTCAGTCTTAAAGCCGGGTTTGAGTCTGAGTAGCATATGTTTGTAGCCTAGTCCAGTATGAAAAGTCTAGGACAAATATTAAGTTTCACGAAGACCAGATTACATTCGGTTAGGTGGTCGGTTTAGATTGCAGAACCTAAAAATTCAGACACATTTTGGGGAGTCCATAACAGCTTGATAGAACAATAGACTTATGTTAAATTGGATTAGGCTTGGCTATTTGGTTAGGTGGTAAAACTAGGTAAAACATTACTATCCACACTTCAGAGTCCTTAGGGCTCTAATTACTAACCTAACCTAATTTAACTAACGCCAAGCTGCTATGGACTCACTCTCTCTCTGAACATTACATTTCATTTGGAAAACATGAAGCCAATTGGGCCTATCAAAGTAATCCAAGTCATGAGCTACATTTTTGGTAATTATGCAGCTAAGGGGCGTCACTGAGTTTGGTGATAATTTTTGTTTTTTTCTGCATGTTTTTTCGGTATTAGTTACTTTTCAGCCCAGAATGTTTCCTGACAATTTTGAGGGGTTCTACATTAATGTCTCAACAGGTACAAAACATTTATCAATAGCATTTCTGTCGGAAATGTTTAGTTTATGAGATAGTTTTATTAAAAAAAATTTTTTTTTGAAGGCGCATTCTATCGCTGCCAAAACAGGTGGCGGCACCATCTAGCGATGAACTATATAAACATTTTTGAGGTAACCAATCATACCTCTATTTCATCATGTGACCTAATCCAGCAAACTACTGACTGATCTGCTTCCTCATTCATCTCTGTTTTCAGTTCAAATTCAGAATCGCATGGTATTCTCCCTTTAAATGTAGTGTGTCCAATTTGTATAATTTAGGTCTGGGGTACAGGGGTGGAGCCCCTGTAAAGATCACCCATCACAAATTGATCAGTATAGGGTTTTATATTTTTTATTTTTGAATTTCCGATGCTAAAATGATATAATATGGTAATTATTCGTTTTTTGACCCAGTCTCTCTCTATAATGAGAGCAAACTTTTCTGGTCAATTTTGAGGTGCTCTGCACGAATGCGTAGTTTTCGAGATATCGTCATCTTGAAAACCGCATTTGCACAGGAAATGGATGGCAGTTTCGTACAAAACACCTCAAAATTAACCAGAAAAGTTTGCACTCGTCATTTTCGTTTAAACTAACGAATTTAAACAAAAATATCATGACAACCTAACCAATCATCTAGGGCGTACAGTTGACCTAACCGGTGTCACATACTGAACTGTCCGCAAAATATTAGGACCGATCAATTTGTGATGCGTGATCTTTACGGGGGCTCTGCCCCCGTACCCCCGAGTCCTAAATTATACAAATGATAATGTAATAACATGTGCCAATCTTGCATGGGTAGTCCGCTAAATTTTGCCTGCCCTTAAACTGAAATGACACGTTTATTTTTAGGATTTTTTTTTACGGCATCTAAAGACCTTCTGGTCTTTTCTTAAAATACAAGCACTATTGTATTTAGGGCAGGTCACGGATGTCTTAATTATTCCGTGATTGAAAAAAAGGTCTAAACTCTTGTTTTTATCGAGGGCAATATGGCGGATCACGTCTTCAAAATCAAGTTCACAAGATTGACATGTCATAATACTAGAATGAAAATCACCATACTAACAAGAAACAGAAAGAAGTAGGCAAAAGCAAGAAAAAGTAGCCAAAAATAGCCAAAAAATCTCCAAAAAAGGTAGCCAAAATAAACAAACTAACCGAAATTTATATACATATATATTAGAAAGTAGAAAATATTTTTTTTTATAAAAAAAGTACATTTTATACAAATTTGGGTAATTATTTGTTTTTTGACCCACTCTCTTTTTATAATGAGAGCAAACGTTTCTGGTCAATTTGGAGGTGCTCTGCACGAATCTACCATCCGTTTCCTGTGCAAATGCGTAGTTTTCGAGATATAGTCATCTCGAAAACTATGCATTTGCACAGGAAACAGAGGTAATTATGTATTTTATCCCACTCAGTCATTTTACATACCAAAATACATTTTTCTAGTAGTATTTGATGTGATTTGTTCAAATATGACCTCCATTTCCATCGGAAATGAGATCCAACAAAGTTATAGTACTTTGAAGTTTGGCTCATTTTCAAGGGAAATGGAAGTCAAAATCTAAGCAAAACACATCAAATATTACTAGGAAAATATATTTTGGTATTAATTAACCTAACCTAACCTTACCTAACCTAACCTAACTGTGGCTAAACAAGCTCTCGTCTGTATCCATCACCTAATCCATAATAAGGTAATACTCTAGGATCGTTTAGCCAGGGTTAGGCTTGTTTAGCCATGGTTAGGTTAGGTTAGTAAGGTAAGGTAAGGTTAATTAATACCAAAATACATTTTTCTAGTAATATTTGAGGTTATTATGTATTTTATCCCACTCAGTCATTTTACACACCAAAATACATTTTTCTAGTAGTATTTGATGTGATTTGTTCAAATATGACCTCCATTTCCGTCGGAAATGAGATCTAACAAAGTTATAGTACTTTGAAGTTTGGCTCATTTTCAAGGGAAATGGAAGTCAAAATCTAAGCAAAACACATCAAATATTACTAGAAAAATATATTTTGGTATTAGTTAACCTAACCTAACCGTGGCTAAATGATCCTAATCCTGGCTAAATGATCCTAATCCTGGCTAAACGATCCTAACCCTGGCTAAACGAGCCTAGGGTATTACCTTATTATGGATTAGGTGGTGGATACAGACGAGAGCTCGTTTAGCCAGGGTTAGGATCGTTTAGCCAGGGTTAGGATCGTTTAGCCAGGGTTAGGATCGTTTAGCCAGGGTTAGGCTCGTTAGCCAGTTAGCTCGTTTAGCCACGGTTAGGTTAGGTTAGGTTAATTAATACCAAAATACATTTTCCTAGTAATATTTGATGTGTTTTGCTTAGATTTTGACTTCCATTTCCCTTGAAAATGAGCCAAACTTCAAAGTACTATAACTTTGTTGGATCTCATTTCCAACGGAAATGGAGGTCATATTTGAACAAATCACATCAAATACTACTAGAAAAATGTATTTTGGTGTGTAAAATGACTGAGTGGGATAAAATATATAATGACCGAAACAGATGGTAGATTCGTGCAAAACATCTCAAAATCGACCAGAAAAGTTTGCATTTGTGCTAAACACAACCTAACTTAGCCTAACCTAACTTAGCCTAACCTAACTTAGCCTAACCTAACTTAGCCTAACCTAACTTAGCCTAACCTAACTTAGCCTAACCTAACTTAGCCTAACCTAACTTAGCCTAACCTAACTTAGCCTAACCTAACTTAGCCTAACCTAACTTAGCCTAACCTAACTTAGCCTAACCTAACTTAGCCTAACCTAACTTAGCCTAACCTAACTTAGCCTAACCTAACTTAGCCTAACCTAACTTAGCCTAACCTAACTTAGCCTAACCTAACTTAGCCTAACCTAACTTAGCCTAACCTAACTTAGCCTAACCTAACTTAGCCTAACCTAACTTAGCCTAACCTAACTTAGCCTAACCTAACTTAGCCTAACCTAACTTAGCCTAACCTGTCACCTTATTTTGGAGGATATAGTTCTGCAATTGCAGTAAGGAAGTGATGCAGAACTGTAGAATCGTCAGGATGTTCTGCCAGTAATGAGGACGTCTATTCCCAGCACGTAAAACCCACGATTTCACATCCTTCCATTTTTTTTACGGCACCTAAACACCTTCGAGTCTTGTCTTAAAATATAGGCAGTATTACATTTAGGGCAAATCTCTTAAAATACAGGCAGTATTACATTTAGGGCAAATCACGGATGTTGGAATTATGCCGTGATTGGAAAAAACATCTAAACTTTTATCTTCATCGAGGACAACAAGGCGGATTAGGTCTTCGAAATCAAGTTCACAAGATTCACACGTCATACCAGTAGAACGAAAACCACCACACTGACCAGAAACAGAAAGAAGTAGCCAAAAAAAGCCAAGAAAAATCTCCAAAAAAGGTAGCCCAAATAAACAAACCAACCAAAATTTATATACATACATATTAGAAAGTAGAAGATATTTTTTTTAAAAAAGTACATTTTATACAAATTTGCACAAGATAATATATATATTTTCTTATTCAGCTTTGATTGGTTATTCAATATATATTGCTGTTATAGCTGGGTGTGACTGGGTCAAAAAACGAATATTAACCCAAATTTGCACAAGATATATATATTTTCTTATTCAGTTTTGATTGGTTATTCAATATATATTGCTATTATAGCTGGGTGTGACTGGGTCAAAAAATGAATATTAACCTATAATATATTTAGGTTAGGTACTTTTAGGTTAGGGGTTAGGTTTTCCATGAAACCTAGGTTTTTCTCATGGTTTTTGATATTTCATGACATTCTTACCTTTATTTTTGTTGGGAATGATGAGTTTTTCATCCCTTAAAAAAATGATTCCCCATAGGTTCCCAAATATTGATGGGGTAGGGGATGGGGTATATCTTAACAACTGGCCATTTCCGACTGAAATGAAGGTCAGATTCGCATGAATCACATCAAAAACCACGAGAAAAACCTAGGTTTCATGGGAAATAGCAGTCTGGGCTGAAAAGTAACAATTACCATTTTTTTCATGCTTTGTGCTAACTTAACTTAACCAAGTTTCATGTACCATGTTCAAATCTAGACTGAGAAATGGCACAATTTTAATCTTGCAATAGAGCCAGGTTTAAATTTGATTGGCTGGATGACATCATGAGAGCACTTGTCACTTGGTGATTGGTTCTTACCTGGTTGGGTTCCCATGGCTATAACCTGAGAACCCCAGAACTGCCAACATGCCAGCTCAATGTAGTAGTTGTTTGCATAGTAAGGAAAAATAGTGTTTATGACTGGAAAGTATGTTGTAAGCTCAAAAGGACAGTCATTGATGGAACTCATAAAGTTGGTGACCCATATAGGTATGCAAAGAGTATTTAAATACAGGCAAGGTGTTTGAGCATACTTAAGGTGACCAGAGTCCCGATTTTGGGCGGGACAGTCCCAAATTTATGACGTGTATCCCTCTTTTCAAAATGTCTCACAAATGTCCTGCATTTGGAGCAAATTTTCATAAATGTCCTGCTTTATTAAAATTACTGTTACATCAGACATTAGATGTCCTTTATGAATTAATAGAATTATGCCACATTCCGAATTCCAAATCTAAATACTAACTTGCAAACTGAACTGGTACGATACATGTCACTGTGCGGCAGTGCCATGATTCCCGACTAGCATTTCAGTGTTTCATTAGTGGCCTCTGTGTAAAGTTTTGTAGTATACCGCTTTTATGTTTTTATGTTTGCTTAATTAATAACCTTAATTAATTTTTATCCCTGTATCCTTTTTTTCTTTTGTAGCTAGGTTAAACTTTTTCATTTGAAGGATAAGGAAAGTTATTAATTGTATCATACGTAAGGTTGTAGGCCTAGTTTGACAACACAAAATGTCTAAAACTAAAAGGAAGTGTACATTTAATGCACATCTGCAATCTAAATACCCATTTATTACAAAAACAATAACAGAAAGTGATGTACGGTGTGAGAAATGTAGAAGTGACTTCAGCATTAGACATGGTGGGATTAATGATATTACTAAGCATCTTGGCTCAAAAAGACACAAATTGGTTGATATTGGTGCTTCATCTAGTAAGATAGTGTGATTATTTTAAAAGTGTGATGCCTAGTAATAAAGATTTAGAAGTAGCTGCTGCTGAGGGTTTGTGGGCTTACCATACAGTCAGGGAAAATCAAAGCTTCAGATCTACTGACTGTGCAACAAAAATTTTGAAAACATGCTTTGAACCAAAATTTTCATGTGCCAGAACAAAGTGCGAAGTGATTGTTTCAAATGTATTTGCACCATATGTTGAAACAGAATTAAAAAAACAATTAAAGGATGCTCATTGCATAACATTGCTAACTGATGCAAGCAACCATGGAAACATAACTCCAAAAGTAGAAAAATGTTGCGCTTTTTGCTCCTAAAAATATGGTCACTAAGCATACTACAGCAAGGGGGAGGGAATTCCAAATAGGTATAACTCGCACTGAGAAAAATCTTACGTGGAACTCATGAAAAGTCCGAGGATGAAATATCTTGAATGGATATCCTCCAGTATTAACATGGTTGGGTTAATATTGGATTTTACTTCTAGTCACAAGCAGTTGAACAAGTACTATGTATTGAATTGCCATTAAAAATTGACTAAAAAAATATACGGTATATCTTATGTAAATTTGTTCAAATGTACTTTTTTTAATAAAATATATTTCCTGTTTTGGCTATAATGTACTTTTTCATAAAATATTTTGGATCACTTTAACATATTGCTTCCTAGGAACCTCTCTTTAACATATTGTTTCCCAGTGTTAATCACTAACATATTGCTTCCCAGTATTTAGAATAAGGAGTACGATATAAAAGGGGGAATCATGACAAATATTAGTTCAATTACATTAAAAAAAAATTTAAGGGACAAATAAAACAAACAATTCATTCTATGGGATATAATGCCCAGTTAGGTCAACTGTATGTACCACTTGACAGTTGGTTAGGTTAAGTTGTGATATTTTCATTAGTTTTAACGAAAATATCACAACTTAACCTAACCAATCATCAAGGGCATACAGTTGACCTAACTGGGCATTCAATTAACCTAACCAGGCATTATATCTCATAGAATGAATTATGTTTTATTTGTCCTTTAAATTTTTTGTTTTAATGTAATTGAATTTGTAAATATGTTGTAGACTGCATGCCTATCATGTAAATATCTTTGTAGACTGTACGCTATAGTAGCACCAATATTTTTATATAATCACTGGATCACTTTAACATATTGCTTCCTGAATGCTTTGGGAAGCAATATGTTAGTGATCCAATATTTTTCCTGATTTGGCTATGATATTTTTTCACTACTCTGGCAACTTAATTAGTTTGTTTTCTGTTCTAGCTATTTTTTCGCAACAAAACTCCATAACAACTTAACTGCTATAGCTAAACTATATCCTCCTCCTGAAATAAAGTGAGAATGCTAAGGTTAGGTTATTAGTTTTTGATTTTTACTCCCAGTGTGGTTTCATAATGAGAGCAAATTTTTCTGGTTAATTTTGAGGTGTTTTGCATGTTTCCTGTGGTAATGCGTCATTTATGAGATCTTGTAACATGAACATATCCTATATGTATGTTATATCTCAAAAACTACGCATTTCCACAGGAAACCAATGGCAGATTCGTACAAAGCACCTCAAAATTGACCAGAAAAGTTTGCTCTCATTATAAAACTAGACTGGGAGTAAAATCCAATATTTACCATTGGTTGACATTCACCATGTTGATCATGGTGGCAATAGTGGCAAATTCAAGTTTTTTCTAAGATAATTTCCTTAAACTTCACCATAAAATGATATTTCCCCAGTCATGACTCCAGATTCCTGGGATCTTGGGAGCATTGCTCCAGTAAATTTGACCATGAGAAAAAGTAAATTTGGGTTTGGGTTTTGTTCATCCGCTAGACGTTATGCAATTTTTTTGCGTATACGTTCTTGTACAAACCAATTTTTTTAAATTACAAATTTAGTTATTTTAAGTTTAGTTGGTAATTCCATATTTAACAATTATTTTTATTTTTTGTTAAGCTTCATTGTTTTGATAATTAAAATTTTATTAAAACGTATATTTTTTTAATATAAAATCATCAGGATTGGACTATGTTCCATTGATCTCGGCCAGGTTTGATAAATTGGCCAGATAATTACTTGTGCGGTTTTAAGTAATCCACCATGACTCTAGAATTGAAAAGTTTAGTTAAGTTTAAACTTACTTTAACTTACCTACTTTTACTTACTCTTCCTTACTTTTACTAAGTTTAAAGCACTTACTTTTACTTACTTTCATTATACTATATTACTTACTTTTACTTACTTTCCATACTATATTTACTAACTTTTACTTATTTTGTATTTTTTCAGGTAGTCAATAATCAATAATGGATCCTAATATTGATGAAGTTGGAGAGAAAAGTGAGGGTGTTAAAAGGGATTACTTTTGTGGTCAATGCAAGAACAAATATTCAAAGAAGCAAAACTGGGAGGAACATTTTAATTCCAAAAAAAATATTTGTTACAATACAAGAGGTCCCAGAGTTTGGGCCCACAGCTTAGATATTGCAGTAAAGAAATATTAGGATGAAGTGCAGCAAAGAGATATGGCAAAGCAGTCATTTAGTTTGTTCACAAAATGTGCTAGTGCTAGACCTCAGAAAAATGAACCAACTTCATCAACTGCTAATCTAGAAAATGAAACTTTTTCACCAGATGTTTCACAGACTGAAGAAAGTGCTTCTCCTCCACCTAAGAAACAAAAGGTAAGTGAGGAATCTGCATCAGACTAACAAAACTGCTTTAGAGGAATTTGAAAATTCCCAAATCCAGAAGACATTGAATGCAATTTTGCGCCTAACAAAAGAAACTCACCAAGCTGTTGTGGTTAATAAAGAGAAGAGTCAAAATATGCCTTCAAGTTCAAGTGTTGCATCCAAATCTAATAAAGCAAAAAGCAACAAATTTGACATTTCCATAGCCCATTTAAGCAAGTGTAAATCAATACAAGAAATCCTGAATAATGATTTGATCAAATCTACATTCAAATTGGTGGAAAAGAAGGATCTAGGGCATGCTGATGATTCATTTTCAGTACCAAGTGATATAATGGAAAACATTGCAAATAGTGACACTAATATGCCTGATGTAGATATAGCTGTTGAGGATGAAGATGATGATAATCAAGAAGATATTGATGATGCTTCTGATGATAAAATGTTTATATTATATTGCATAGAGCTCTTGCACAGACCCCAAAGCATGTGCTTCAGACAAACATTCTAACAAAAGGTTACTTCAATGTTAAAGATTTAACCTATGTATGCAAACAAGGAGAAAATCAAGAGAGATGGTTTAGAAATCTGAAAACCCACCTGAAGAGACATTTAATTAAACTTCAGCATCATCAAAGAGCTGCTGTTTATGAAGTGATGAAAACATCTTCTCGGAACACTACTAAACGCATAGAAGACTTATGTGGCAACATCTTATATTACATAATGAAAACAAACACTGCATGGGCTCTATATCCAGTACTTCTAGCTGTATTACATAGGTCAGGTTGTGAGGTTGGAAATTTGAATCATAGCACACATGCGTGCGAGACAATTTGTGAACTATTAGATAATCAACTTAAAGAACAAACTGTAAAGTGGTTCTTAGAACAAACTTCAGTAACAATAACAGCTGACATTGGAACAATTTTGGATTAAGCATGCTAGTTGTATTAGTTATGAGTGAAGAAGATAAGACTGTAAAACTTGCTGGGATAAATTTAGTACGCAGCAAATCAGGAGTTTATTTGGCCAATGAAATTTTTGATGTGTTGGTCTCCTAATCACTTGAAACTATCTGAAGAAGCAATTAAATCCAAGGTATCTGGAATGGTTGGAGATGGGGCTTTTTGTAAGGACAATGAGCCATTTAAAAACGAAGTGAAAAAGTTGTTTGGAGAAAATTTCAAATTTTGATGGGACTTAATGCATCTTGTGAACAGAGCCCACGTTGATGCATTGAAGAAAATTTGTAAACTAAGTGAGCTTTTAGACTATTCAGAATCACTCTTCAAATCTGAGATCAGGCCTTGACTATACCAATATGGTTCTTGACAATATCATTGGTTTTAAGAGACCAAAACTCAAATCTGATACTCGCATGGTTAATTACGAATTTGATCAATTTGACAGATTTGTGGAAAATTGTGTGTTTTTTGATCATCTACAAGAGAAAGAAATTAGTGCCAAGTTCTATGTATTGATTTCCTATGTAACAAAGATTATGTTGCAAGTAGCTCAAAAAACCACAGTTAGTGCAGAATTTGTAGAAAATATATTTTATAAAGAAGGAGGGAAAACTGTTATGTTAAGAGTGATGGAAACAATTTCCAAATTAGCTAATGGAGGAAATGCAAATGATGTAGTTTCTGAATTTAAGCACGATACCACAGGGCAGCAAAAGGAACTAACAGCTGAGGATTACATCCTAAATGAAGTTTACAAATACATCAAGAAACGTTCTGATTACTACCAGGTTGCTGAAGTTGCTAGACCATCCAGAACCAGATCTGAAAGTAGTTTTACAAAAGACTCAGTGATAAATTGGCTGACAGAATATATAGAACAGCTGTGGAAAGGAATCACAGAGAGATTAAAGCATTTTGATAAAGATGGATCAACTGCCTGGGGTGAAGCACCAGCTGAAGGGACATTCTCCATTCTTGGTTACATTGTTGAACACAAAGGATCCATTAAGCCATCTCATTTGACTAAGCTGTGCAGAATTGTGAAGGAGGGTCCAGCTCCAGGCACTAGATCTGCTGTAATGATCACACAGAAAGCCATTGATCAGTGGCCAAGCATACATGGCGGTAAATTCACAACAAATGCCTACATGCAAGGTCTAACATCGTCCACTGTTGCTGCTGCAATGAATAAATAAACTTAAGGTGAGTTATAAACTGTACATTATTGTATTATTATGTTTAGCTAAAACAATTTGTAATTGGTATGTCGTCAATTCAAGAGTTTACTATCATTAACCTATCTAGTGGTGTAAGGGGAAAAAAAGTAAATTCAGAGCTGTGCTCCAGTAAATTTTTTCAAATCTGGAGTCATGTCCCCAGTATATAATTAATTGTAGTGTAATGTACATATATTTCTAAAATAAAAAAGGGTAGTGTATGTTTATAAAGCTGCAATGCCCCTTAGCTGCATAATAGCCACATTTTTTAATAATAATAAAATCTTGCAAGGTGTCAAACTCAAGTCAGCTAATTAATATAAAACTATTTACTACCACCATAGTAGCCTATATAACTGAAGCAAAGAATATACACTATATATAATCTACACACTATCTCTTTCACTCATTAAAAAGTATCAAAATTTTTCTTAAAATTAATTAATGAGCTACTGTTTGCCACATCATATGGCAAGTCATTGATTAATATATTTACAGTATTACGTTGATACTACAATGTATGAGAAAGAGAGAACTTCATTAACTTGAGTAGTCTAAGCAACATCATCCTGCTTGCATACAGTAGACTCACAACTTATGTGGGGGGTTACATTCCTGGGCAGGGCTGTAACTAGGGTTTAGAAATTAGTGAGGTCCAGATTTTTTTCGAGCACGGCGGGACGAGCAAAATTCAGACCAAAATGATATCTACAAACACAACCCAAGCTATACACTAAACACAAAACCCTTGTCTATAATTAAATACTGTACAAAGGGACCTGTTAGCAAAAATACTTTTATTAAAGCTGCATGGAGAACGGTTCAGTCTCTTTTTTTTTTAGGAAATAATTACCGAGGTCCGGACCTCGGTGAAATCATAGGTAGTTATGGCCATGTTCCTGGGACCCCGCATAAAGTCAGAAAAAAAAAAAAATGCCTAAATTGCCCTTAAATCACTATATATTGTAATGCTGTTATACGTATAACATACCTATGACACAAAAGTGATGCAATTGGCAATGTTGAATTCCTTCCAGCATGCCATAACACTCTTGTTAGTGCCATCCTCCATGGCATTCCGAATGCGGATGAAGGTGAGACGTGTGTACACTGCCTTAAAGCACTGAAATTGTAAAATTATAACCCGTGTAAGAAAAATCTGCGTAAGTTGCGAGTCTACTGTATATGTTTTGTTTCGTATTTATCAATTATTACAAAAGAAATCTTTTATAACTTGAAGAGCCTAATCATTTTCATTAATCAATAAAGTAATATAAATATCATCAACTGTTGCTGCAAAATAGAAGTCAACATGTTCCTTCCTTGAATAATCAATTTTAAAATTCGAAAGAGCCATTTTGAGCAGAAAACTGAGATTTGTTTATACAAAACCTCTGAAAAGTTAGCTAGAACAACGTGAAAAAAGTGCTAGCAGCTGACGAGGAAGCTTCTAACAGTGGCTGTATCCTCCAGCATGGGACATATCAACACAAAGAAGAGGCGATGTCAAACCAAAACATCAATGCGCTGGTGGCCAAACTTCCTTAAATCTCCATGTAGCAGGCTGTCTACAGTTGGCCAGACTGGCAGTCAACAGCCTGTTGTGTGGCATGGTCAGAGTGTTGATCGGCTCCTGGGGCTGGACTTATTCTCAGTGTGCTATTTTCTCATTTATGGGGAGTACTTGCGTGCTCCCTGGACTACAGTACTCTTACTCTCCTGCGACATTAAGACTAATCCAGGCCCCACTACAACTTACACATGTCACCATACACAAAGACATTAGGCACAATAGTACCATGAGAGAGAGAGACAGGGTTGGCAAAAACCCAACCCAACTGGGTTTTTACTGGGTTTTGGGGTTTTTGGTTTTTTGATGGGTTGGAAATTTTTTAGAAAGGTTTGATAATTATGTAGTGCCTAATATATATATTATTTTATTAATTTATTTATCTAATCTACAATATATATTAAAAAGACATCTTTATTTCACAGGAAGTTCAGATAGGCCCTATAAGAGATAATAATGACATTAGAATTTTCTCAATTTTAATTTTAGATCTTTCCTTTATTTCTTAATAGCAGATTTCAGCTTTATTTAGACATAACTCAAATTTAAATTTTTAAGATGCCAAAGAGTTATAGAGGTGGAAGATCTAAAGCTAGCGAATGGGATGAGGTGACTTTATTAAGTGATCAGCCTACTAGAGTACTATGCAATTATTGCAAAGAAAGTATCACTCGAAAAATTGAGAGAATGAATCATCATCTAGAGAAATGCAGTAAAATAAAAGTGGAATGTTTTGAAAATGAGGCAAGAGGTATGCCGAGACTCAAATTTGGAGCATCAGTTGAAACTGATTCACTTCCTCCAACTTTGGCTTCTGGCAAAGATGATCCAAAGATTATAAGTGAAAATGTGCCTGAAATGAGTGACACCAGTGCAGGTTCATCATCATCCACATTCTGTCATTCAACACCAATAAAGCATAAAAGGCAAAGGTCAATTACACCATTTGTGGTAAGAACGACTGCGGACCAATAGGAAGAATTAATTTAAGAGTTGCAAGGTTCTTTTTTTCAGCTAACATACCCTTCAATGTTTTAGAAAAAAAAGAATTTATAAAATTAATCAAAGGTCTAAGATCAGGATATGAACCACCAAACAGGAAAAGGTTGGCATCTGATCTGTTAATAAAAGTTAATGATGAAGTAATCCATGAAATGAAGAATGACCTTAATCTTGATGATTGTACCATTATCCTTATACAAGATGGCTGGAGTTCAGTAGGTAATGATCCTATTATTGCACACAGTATTCATAATGGAAAAAAGCCATATCTGATTTCAGCAGTAGATGCTGGAAGTACAAAAAAGACAGCAGAATATTGTGCACAGTTAGCTAGAGAAGCAATAACAAAAACTAAAGAAATATATGGCATTGATGTAAGTATAACTATTTTGTAGGTACATTTTATTTGTTATAAACTGAATGTAATTCTCTGCCTTGGTATACTCAAATGCTCAGTTCCTTACGAGTTATGACATTTTATTTTCAGGTATTTGCTATATGTACTGATAATGAAAACAAAATGATAAGAAAGAGAAATTCTTAAGGAGGACAACTACAGTCTTATTACTTATGGCTGTTCAGCACACCATCTAAACTTGGTAGAAAAAGATGTCTCCCCAAAATCAGTTCTCAAGCATGTTGTAGAAATTAACAAATATTTCCGAAACCATCACCAACCTCATGTAAGCTAAAAACAAATCCAATAAATTAGCTTATTGTCAGTTTTACTTTTATGCATTAGCACTGTCACCAGTGTGAATCCTAATTCACGACTCATTAACCCCTTAGCTGCGTGAGGCTCGAACGAAAATGAACGCACAGTGCCGAGTCATGTTCCCCAAATTTTGTAAATTTGGGGTTTACCGAAATTGTTTGTTGTGTTGCTTATATAGTTTTTTTTCGATGATGTATCAACATTTATTATTGTTCAACTTGATTTAGACTATATATATGAGGAAAATATATTTGTTAAATACAGAAAAATACAGAAAATTTTTAAATGAAAAGTTATTTACTTACTATTTTTAGGCAAAGTTGACTTTTGTGGTAATCTTCAAAGCATTTTGTAGGGCAAATGAATACTTTGCATTGTTTGCATAAAAACTGTACTACTTTTCCTTGTTTTCTTTTCGCACATACAACGCATTGCCTTCTTTGGTGTCCTGATGCAATAATAGAACACTCTTCCAAAAAATGACAGCCAGTCAGACGAGCTGGAGTTGGATCATTTGTAGGCCCACTACTAGAATGGGAACTCAGTGCTGTGTCCATATTTTTCAAATAAAGCTGTAATCAGTCTCTCTTTGAACTGCAGAAAAGTAAGACTACTGCCTAGTTTTTTATGAATTACGTGTGCATTCAGTACACTTATATCCAAGAAACGTAAATAAATCTTCTTATAATACCTCTTCAGATGAGATCTTGCAGTTTGTAGCTGAGAGAAACTGATCCATCAAATCAACTCCTGCCATATTATGTTTATAGTCTATGCAAACTTTTGGCTTTTGCTTTTCTATACCACCTCTTGCTGTTATGGTTTCCATTTTTGCATCATGAATAGTACTCATGACAAAAACATCTTTTCGATCTTTCCACCTCATGACCATCAATTTATTTCTGTATCGAACAGCTGTTTCACCTTTCTTCAACTTTGCTGATGTCACTTCCTTTGGCAGTCCTTTTCTGTTTTTTCGCACAGTTCCAATGACATCTGTTTTGTGTGACACAAGATAATCAAACAGAAATATACTCGAATAGTAATTATCTAGGCCTAGGAAGTACCCTTTATCCAACATATTTTCCATAAGTGAGATGACTATGTTGGTTGAATGTGACTGTTTTGTTTCATCTACATCACCAACATTTATAGGAATCTGTGTTCCTTTATCTGTATATATAATAAAGTTATATATGTAGCCTGTTTTGGCTTCACAGAGCATGAAACTCTTCACACGCATGCAATGTCTGGCAATAACTCAAATACAACAGCTCTAATTTATGTACTGACTGATATTTTTAACCAATCAGTGTGACTGATGTCATGAGTTAAAACAAAATCAACGAACCATAGACAAGCGCACATATTTGGGCTTTCCGCAGGCTGTTATTCACGATAAATTCATGGCACACATATATGTATGCTCCGCAATATCTCGTTGATGACCGAGCGCACAAATATGTGCGCTCTGCAGTTAAGGGGTTAATAAGTTGCATAGGCTATTTATTTATGCTGTCAAATCCAGCAATATTTGTAATAAAAATTTATATTTTAGGGTTGGTTAATGGAGAAAGGAGGTATGATGCCGCAACTACCAAATGAAACCAGATGGAATTCTCAGTTAGAATGCATAAAAACCTACAGTCAACCCTCGTTATAACTTATAACGGACTAATAGGGGGAAAAGGTGTCCATTATAGCCGATTGTCCGATATAACCGACGGTACTGGTAACCTACGGTATACGTATACAATACGGTAATGGAGATACTGTATACAGTACTGTGCACTGTCTGCTGAACACGATACATGATAAATGATACAGAAAATAATGAAATATAATAAAAATATAAAAGTTAGCTTGTCCTTGGCCTTACGAATGTCGGAAACAGTTTGCTTTTTCATGCCATACTCCGCGCACACCTTGGCCACCGAAGCACCCGCCTCTAACTTCTTGATTAATTCCAGCTTCTGGGTCACCAACAGGGTCACACGCTTCTTCTTTTCCTGGTTAACGTCGCCAGTGGTGTGTCCGGTTTATCCGATATCCGCTCTAACGGGGTCCGTTATAGCGAGGGTTGACTGTATTTGTCAAATTACTCTCTATATATAAAAATAAGAGGAGAGCATATTGAAGACATTGATCACAACATCAGAAAATTGATAGATAACTTATCTATACAGAGAGAGGCACTCAATTTACAGTCACAACTTTTACTTTTTGGAAATGCTCTAGATAAGGTGTGTTTATATTATGCAGTTAAAATTACTTAACTTTAAATATTAATTTCAAGATATTTTATAGACTTTAGTGCACATTTTATTTATAGAATCCTGTACTAAAAGACTACTAAAAAATAATTAAAATACACTTCATTTTGTGTGTTGTAACTTGTAACACCAAAAAATAAATTCTAACAATGCATAATTCTAAATGTTTACAAATGTTTTCATTCAGCCATATATAACTTTTTTTTTTGTTACAGTTGCAGGCTGATAATACAACATTATCTGATGCTGTTGTGGTGGATTTCTGGGCCACCATGATACCAGTATTTTTTTTCAGGGCAACCCAAATGACAGGATAGGTCCCAGGCCAGGCCTTCAGGTTCGAATCCTTGCAGGGACGACAGGACACATCTCGGTCAACCAAACCAAATGATGAAAAAGTAATCTTTTCCTGTCCTCAGCCTATCACTAGAAAACTATAGCTAATAAAAAAACCTTAAACCTGTTTGTTAAAATTTATTAACAACTCAGAACTTAATCAACTTTATTATTTATTTATTTACTTATGTATTTTTTTTTATAAATAAATGTTTTTAATCACACTTCAAATCCTAAGGTTAGTGGAGTTAGTCTTAAGGTATTTATCAAATTAACATAACGGATGTTCTCTTACTTTCAAGGTGGATGGTGCATAACTTACAGTACAAGGGGTTATATTCAGTTTTACGTTCACTTTAGTTATTTTATCAATATTCTTCTCTCAATGGATAATAACTAGATGACAATAGATGAATTCAATTTCTTCTTGGGTTTGGGTTTCTCTCTTTCTACGTAAAGTGCTTTCTTAGTTCTTGTAACTACTGTTACTGGGTCCAGGAAATAATAGTAATTTTATTGATTATAATACACCTTCATTCTTAGTTTCTTCTCTAATTTCTTAAGTTCAGACTCAATGGACAAACTACACTTTACTTATCTTCATTCCAGGATGGGGGAAAGTAAACTTTTTGTCCCCCGATGAAATCAGAGAGAGAGAGGGATCATGGCCAAGTAGACATTCTGGCGGACAATGGGGAGAAGGGCTCCTGTCCCCAAGATTATTTTTAGCCCAACATAGCTTCCCTTTGCCCTCTGAAAAATCTTTCCTTCCCACCACTACTCGTTGGTCTATCGATCCTCCTTTATCATAAATTAACTATTTGGCCAATACTTAAAAACCTTTGAAACCCACTGAAATTCCCCAAAAAATAAAATACTTAGTAATTACATATCTAACCCTACATCTTTTGCCTAATTTAATACATACTGGTATTTAAATAAAGACAATAAAATAATAATAATAACCACACTTACCCTACCGTACCTAATTATCATTTGACAAGAATGTCAAAATGAAAGTATCTGGTTGAGATGGAAAGGCTAATCCAAAAAAATATGGAGACTTTACAAATCCCCCACACTGTTGAAATTTGGCTCAATTTAATCCAAGATGAAAAATTAGCTCCATACAAAGAAGATATTAAGATATTTATAAAAGCTATGGAGCCATGTCATCTTTTGGCAAATATAACACCCAAAGTATGAAGGTAAATAGGACCTAAATGCTTAACTACTGGGTCATTCTCTGTCAGATCAACCAGTGCCTAACACCCTCATCTCTCAGATTTTGCTGAAATTTGGTTTATAGGGAGTTTCTGGGCCCTGAATCCATTTCTGAAATTATAAGGTCAATCCGACCAACGGTTCAAGAGATATGACCTCAGAAATTTGAGGTCACTTGCGAGGTCACTAACATTTGGCGACCCATAACTTGGGTAATAATGGTCACAATTATATAAAAGTGTATATATTTAGAATCAGAAAACGACAAGGAATCCAAATATGCAAGTTTTAGAACTCTAGGTTGAAAAATAAAAAAGTTACACTGTAACCAAATTTGAGGTCACGATTTGACCTCTGGGGTATCAAATGAGAATTTTTTTTTTAAATGTAAAAAATGAAGGCATAGGCATTGGCTATTAGAATCAGCAAAAAAACGTTTGTTTATGTTAGTATTTTTCATGTAACTAACATATAAGTGAACACCATATTCATAAGTTGTGCGTCAATTCTACCTATTTTTTCACACTTAAGCTCATAATTTGACCTATAGAAATTAAAATTACATTTTTTTATAGATATAAAAACAAAGGCAAAAATGTAAAATTGTATTTCACTGCTAATCTACACTGGCAATAATAGTTATAATAGTGAAAGGGGAAGACCTACTTAGAGGATTCATGTGCTAGCCTAATACAATTTTTGCATGCTCGATGCTCTCATCAATTTCTTTTTGTGGAAAAATGTATTGAATTCTGCTGCCTCCTCTTAGGGTAGGACAACTCATTACAGTTAATATATGATGTCCTGGCACTGCACATGAATCCTTGTTTGATGGATAATAATATGCACTTGATCCTGATGACCCAGAGGGATGTAGAAAGTTCACAGTGAAATCATCAAACTCTTCACAATATTCCTCCACAATTCCATACCAAACTTGCATGTCATAAATGCAGCCAACATACTCTCCTGGTTTGACACATTTTAGGTTACCAAGCATTGCAGGTTCATTAGTAAAATGACTTTTCCTTATTCTTTTCTTTTCTCCAATGCCACTTGAAATGGGATACACCATCAGTTCTCTTCCTTGTTTAGGGAACAAATCTATGATATTTCTGAGTTCCAGGAATAGCCCTACTATCCTTGAATCGATGTTCCAACCGTTCTTCTGCATCTTTCAAATCAGCTGTAGTTACAAAGAAAAAATTTATCTTCTTGCTCAAGTTTTCTTCACAAAACTGAAACATGTGTTCTGGTGTAAGAATTTGCCTCTCTGTAGTTCTCTGCAAACTGGCACGAGCAGTAGCTCTTTTCACTGTTCCTCCAATCCCATCACATGCATTTTTGCCATGGGATGTAGCAAAGTGCCATTCACAAGACAGACCAAAATCCTCTTCATGGTAACAGAGATTTGTGAAGTTGTATCTGTTCTTATATTGGCCAGCACATCCATCTGAGAAATAGTGCACCTTCTTCAATTGTGGGCATCTGAATTTAACATATGTCATAAGCTTCAATATGAATGAGTAAACCATTATAGTGGTGTTTTAGTGATGCAGATAAGAAACAGACACTAAAATGGCTAAGTTCCTGGTCTGCAGATGATCTATAATAGATGACAAAAGGGTGAACTGTACACTGTGAATTGTCCCAGTGAAACCCTTGGGCAGCATCCTGGACAATGAAAGAATAATTCTCAGAGAAATCACCTACTATAACTACCTCGCTCTGAGGTGGTAGTGTTTCTTTCAACTGCTTGAAGTACTGTGATTGTTGCTGAGCAACAAAGTGATGACGAACCATGCGGGATATTTTCATGCTTAGGGATGATAAGTATTCATGAAGTGGCTCCACCTTATCAACCATTGTACAACGGTCAACAGTCACCCATTGCTTGTAAGATATTTCATTTGGAGCTGATTTCACACTGTCAAGTAACTCAAGAAAATCCAGGACACCCTCTTCTCTTGGGCAATCATTGCAAAGTTGCATCATGCAAGTCTCTCTTTCTGTACTGCAGACACTGTAATCCATAAGATCCTTGTATGAAAGACCTCTTTCTCCCAATGCAGCCAGCTGCAATTTTGGATTTTGATGGTATGTGCAGACACAGACAGAATGAGTCCCACCACTACCGGCAAGCACACAATATGATGGCCGTAATTTTGCAAATGTGGAAAATCCTATTTTGGGATTCTTTTCATCATTTTTATATAGTTCAAACATCTCTCTTAAATTCCCGAGGACCAATCGTTTTTGCACCTTCATTGCACCTTCAGCACTGATAACTTTCACGCAATCCTTTTGGCCAGGACACATACGACTAACCTCTTCTGACTCATAGAATCTTCTAACTATATCTTTGTGTTCTTTAGATATCACTTTTCCTTTGCTCATTAGTGGAATCTTCGGAAGGATTCCATGTTCTGATTTAAGTGAATGGCTTCTTTTCACCATGTATGTTGTAGTTTGAAAGAAACTAGCTGTTTTTTCAATTGTGTATGGTGAGAGTCAATATTTGTAGTTTGTGATGGTGACATTTGCTCTCCAGGAATGACTGTTTCAATTCATTCATTAATTTCTAGATGTTTTTCAGATTTAGTTTCAGGTTTTGAAGTATCACTTACCTCCTCGTAATTTGAACACCATAACTGAGTTCTAGCCTCTCCTTCAGGTGTTTCTGAGCAGATGATAGCTTACCACGAGCCTTGCGCTTTTTCTGGCTTAATGACAGCCCTTCTGAAAAGAACAGAAAAAAGGTTTCACACACCTGAATATTAGTAATTAAATATTAATTATAGTACCTTAAATGCTATATAATTGGCTATATAGTAGATCAAACAGACCTTGTAGTAAAATATAAGTTATTATATTAATTTATTACTTACTTTTTTTAACTGGTGTTTGGTCCAGAATGCTAGAACTGGTTCAACTGAAGTTGAAGGATTTTCCTTTATCAAGCAATCACTGTCATTGTCCAGATCTTGAATTGAAGAGATGTTACTCAAGCCACTGATAGTAGATGATTCATTTGAATCCTGCTCAGACTCGTTGTTTTCAGTGGTACTAAGTATAGTGGGGTTTTTCATTATCAGTGTCCAGCAGTTCACACACAACAATGAGTCTTTTTCACTCTTCCAGCACATTTTTCAACAAGTACATCAGTCACTTTTCTAAGATTGATTGTTATGCGTTTCTTGTGTTTTTGAATAGGGTCCTGGCAGTATTTCAAGTGCCGAACCATTGTATTTTGATCTGTAAAGAGATAGGATTTACAATTAGGTAATATATATTTTTTAGAAAATATATAGCTATACACACTTAATATTTTAGGCCTTGATAGTCTCTGAGGCTCATTAAAACACCATACCCACCAGCCACCCACAGTGCTGGCTGGAACTGTACTAACCTGTAGACAAGGAATTTTGCAACTATCTGTGTTGATTCTGCACTTAGACAAGTAGCAACATGTTTCAACAGGTTTGTTTAGGCTACATGTGAGCTTAGTCTTCCCCTTTCACTATTATAACTATTATTGCCAGTGTAGATTAGCAGTGAAATACAATTTTTTATTAAATTCTTGGAGCTTGAGGTCAAATTGATAGCTAAGATATAAAAATTCCTTGAAATGACAAGCAATTTATAAATATGGTGTTCACTTATAAGTTAGTTACATGAAAAGTACCACATAAACAAACTTTTTATGATTGTTTCTATTAGTCAAGAACTCTGACTTTGTTTTTTATATCTATAAAAAATGTAATTTTAATTTCTATAGGTCAAATTATGAGCTTAAGTGTGAAAAAATAGGTAGAATTGACGCACAACTTATGAATATGGTGTTCACTTATATGTTAGTTACATGAAAAATACTAACATAAACAAACTTTTTTTGCTGATTCTAATAGCCAATGCCTATGCCTTCATTTTTTACATTTAAAAAAAAATTCTCATTTGATACCCCAGAGGTCAAATCGTGACCTCAAATTTTGGTTACAGTGTAACTTTTTTATTTTTCAACCTAGAGTTCTATGACTTGCATATTTGGATTCCTTGTCGTTTTCTGATTCTAAATATATATACTTTTATATAATTATGACAATTATTACCCAAGTTATGGCTCACCAAATGTTAGTAACCTCGCGAGTGACCTCAAATTGCCCGAGGTCATATCTCTTAAACCGTTGGTCGGATTGACCTTATAATTTCAGAAATGGATTCAGGGCTCACAAACTCCCTATAAACCAAATTTCAGCAAAATATGAGAGATGAGGGTGTTAATTTCAATTTTTTTTGGTTGATCTGACAGAGAATGACCCTACTATCAATATATAAAACAAAGGTAACTCAACTGTATGGGCAGAAGAGTTTTCTCTAATCTGAATCAAATCATCTGGCATTGCCATATTAGATAATAATTAGTATAAATTAGATACCATAACATAAATTATATTATCTATATTATTAGCTTTATTTTTGTTTCCACACAGTTCTATTATTTTCAGGACAAAAACTGAATAGAGTTCAAGAGGAAGAGGCTGAAGAATGGCTGATTGAAATGAATTCAGAATACATGGCAGGATATTATGCATTCCGCTTAAAAGATGCACTAATTTTTCCTTCTTATTTATTCAAAGATAGTATAGTGAGCTCTATATCAGCTAGTAATTGGTTGAAAATTGTTGAAATGAAAGGAAAAAAAAGAGACCAGGTTTCCATTAGGTTTTGCTAAATTTATGAGATCTATTAATAGTTGTCTGGCCAGTTCTGGATCATTGGAAAGATTTTTTTCAACGTTTGGCTTGGTATGGAGTAAAATGCGAAATAGGTTAGGGAAAGAAAAGGCAGAAATGTTGGTTCGAATCTACCGCCACCTAAGGTCAAAAGATGCTGAACATACTGATCAATAATCAATATTAGGTACCACTTAAATTATTTAAATTATAAAGCTGAAAAGAAACATAATTTATTTTTAGATATAGGTAGCTAATTAGAAGATAGATAAATTAGATACAGTATTAGATATAAGGTTCATAATGAAACGTGTCAAATAAATAGTTTCTGGAAATTTTAGTTTATATTGGCCTTATCACATTAATTATAGTTTATAGTTGTTAATATATAAGACTGCATAACCATATTATAAAAAATGCCAAGTTAAAAATAAGTTTGAGAAGTAAATTGATGTGGGTTTTTAGGTTGGGTTTTTGGGTACCAACCCTGTACACAGAAGTATAATAACATATTACAGTACAATGTAGATGGTGTCACAAACAAAATCATGCAGCTTAGGGAATTCATACACAAACAAAACATTCACATAGCACTTATACAAGAAACAAAACTAAAATGCACACACAAAACACCCACCATCCCTGACTTCACGGTGATCCATCAAGATCATACTGGGGGTAATGGGGGTGGACTCATCACTTACATAGATAAAAGCATTAGCTACACTGATGCTACCCAAAACATTATAAACACAATCCAAGCAGATAACACTATAGAAATACAGGCAGTTAACAATAAAACATGCGCAAAACACACCACACTAATCAACATTTACATCCCACCAGATGGTTCACCTCAGGTGCCAGCCAATTACAATCCACAGTTACACAATCTGGCCTCTGACTAATGTCATCTTAGGAGGAGACTTCAACGCTGAAGACACTAGTTGGTACCTGCACAACTAAAGCAACACCAGAGGCACCAGCATAGCCACACAACTAAACAGCCTCTTCATTCTTAACAATACAGAAGAACATACACATATACCACATCAAGCAGGATACTCAAACTCCTCCCTAGACATAACTTTTTGTTCCCCCTCACTAGCAACACATATGCACTGGAGAACAGGAAAACAACTGTCATCAGACCACCTGCCCATCATCATTACAATACATTCTACACTCTGCCCCCACAGCCTTAGGCACGCTTACAGAAATTACAAGAAAGCTGATTGGGAACAGTTCACCACATTAAACAGCACACCCATCATAAACATCAATACAACTCTCAAGACATTTAATCAGATCATCAATAATGCAAACAAATATATACCTAAGGGCAACATTAGGAAATACAACCTAAATTACACTAGAGAAATAGCCCACCTCATAAGGCAATGTAACAACTTCAAACATAACACACAAACACCACACACAGAAACCATAAAACAGCTGATACAATAGCTCAACACAGAAATAAACAAAAAACTCAAAGAAAAACAAACAGAAATATTTAGGGAATTCATAATAACAAAACCACTCCACAGATACATCCAGGCTATGCAAGACTATAAACAGCATTACCCACTCTAACAGTGGCATTCACACCTCACATGTGGCTATCTGTTGCAGCCAAAATAATATCCCAACATATATACAACAAGCTAATATTCTAGTTAGTCACTACGCAAAGATAAGTCACTTAAACAGAGACAATAACCAGAAACACACAGACAGACAAACAGCCAGACACAAGAAAACCTACAGGCTCGACATGACCATTACACCCTTCAATACAGACCAGACCACCAAGATCATCAAAAACATTAAGAATTCAAAGGCTACTGGACCAGACAACATATCTAACATACACCTTAAACACTTGGGCCCACAGGGAATACTAGCTCTCACAAATATCAGCATATATTCGTACCAACACTATATTATTCTTGACATATGGAAACAAGGTAAAATTATTACACTACTCAAATGAAACAAAAATCCAACAGAACCAGCTTCCTATAGACCCATTACTTTACTATGCACACCTTCCAAAGTAACAAGACTAATCTTACAAATCACCAACCCACACATACCACTATCACCTACTGCACATGGATTCAGACCTGACCACTCAACCATGACATTACTCACTAACCTCATGCAGCACATCATGGATGGCATCAACTCCAGACGACCAGCTCAGCATACACTATTAGCAACAATAGACATTAGTAAAGCATTTGATGCTATCCCACGCTTCCCTCTCATAAACAAAATACTCACCACAAACATGCACAATAACACTTAAAGATGGCTGAGCAACTATCTTTCAGGAAGATACTCACATGTCACATTTAATGGCAAGTCATCCAAAAACAAGCTTTTTCTGAACGGGGTCCCTCAAGGCTCTGTTCTCTCACCAACACTGTTCAACTTATACATGCATGATATTGCAACACCCATAGATAACAAGCTTACCTTATTATATGCAGATGACATCACACTAACATCCACCCACAACAACATCGACACCGCTACAAATAACCTACAAACATACATAAATAGTATACAGGACTGGCTCACACACACTAGACTCAAAGTAGTACCCACAAAATCAACCATCACCTTGCTTACAAGCAATACAAAAGAACACCAGATAACTCCACAGCTTACAACAACAACATTCCACACACACACAGGACCAAAATACTTGGGGTCACATACAACACATTATCTTTTGCAAACCACATTCAGGACATTAAAAACAAATGTATGTCAAGACTTAACATGCTTAGGGTACTAACAGGCACAAACTTTAGACACCATCAGGAAACATCACTCATATACAAACAATATATTCGCTCTGTTATTGACTATGCTAGCCCATGCTGGGCACCCATTATCTCACACACATAAACACCTTACAGACAATACAAACAACACACTTCATATCATTACAGGATGCACTCAAACAACATCAATAGAACACCTGCACACAAACAAAAATACTGAAAGTTAGGGAACATTTAGACATGAGGGGAACACAATTCATGGCAGCAGCAACAACTAACCCACAACACCCTTGCCACTACATGTACAATCATGCATCAACACCTCGCACCATTAAGGTAACACCAGAGAGACATTATAACCAAGTACTCCATTCCATACCACGCCCCACAGACATCACACAGTACAGAAAACACCCACACCCACAAAGCACTAACACGACTCAGTCTGAATGCAGTCCTAGGTGTGAAGCCACCACCCATTAACAGGTCAGAGATCAGCCTGAGCAGAGTGGATTGAGTTAACTTAGCATGATTCCAATGTGGACATCACCCCAATGTATGGACATATAAACACAGACTAGACAACTCCACAGATGACACCTGCCACCTGTGCCAGGATGCACCACAAACAAGTGAACACATTATGACAGAGTGTACTGCTTTAGCACAACAACCAACACAACATAACCAGTGTGCTGAACCTCTGCTCGATCAGGGTGGGCTGATCGGATAAACAACAAGAAGAAGAAGTCATTCCAAAAATCTACTACTCTATGATTGAAGTATTTTTGTAGATCAAGTCTCCAAGTCTGTTTTCTAATTTTCTTATTATACCCAATTACCCATGAGTTATCCCATCAGTATCAAGTGAGAAAAAGTTATGTACATCTAAATTGTCCAAACCTGAAAACATTTTGAACATCTGTATCATATCTCCCCTCATACAATGTCTCTTAAAACTAAACAAAACATCATTGAATGGTGTCAATGATACTCAAGAATTGTCACTACTGACTCTCTTATTACTTCATTAGGTTAATATGTTTCTGATCACATGACCTGAACTTTTGGTAAAAAATAAATTTTTCTGGATTAATATTGCCCACTTTTTTCATGTATGTTAGTTATTTTTTGTGCAAACTATTGTAGAAAATTATATATATATATATATATATATATATATATATATATATTATATATATATAGCACACCGGACAAAAAATTAGTCACCCCTCTCAGAATGTACCTAATAATGTGTGACGGCGCCTCTGGCCTTGATAACCGCACGAATCTGGCGAGGCAGAGACTCTACGAGGTTGTGCGTGTACTGAACATCGATTTGCTGCCACTCGTTCATCAGCCGGTCCCGAAGTTCTGCCAGAGTCCGTGGGTGTCTATTCCTGCACTTCACATTCTGTTCCAAATAATCCCACAGATTTTCAATAGGATTTAAATCAGGGGATTTGGCGGGCCATTCGAGGTGAGACAGTGTTGCAGAATGTTCGTCGTGCCACTCAGACACACTTCTTGCCCTGTGCACACGGCAATTGTCGTCTTGGAAGACAGGAGTGGCAATGTGATGCTGCTCCTGGAGATGTAGGGCAAAGGGTACCAATTCATCATTTAGTATGCGGAGGTACGCCTGCTGGTTCAAATTCATCGTCACTGGAACGAGAGGGCCCATTTCGTGGTACGAAAAACATCCCCAGAACATCACGGAACCACCTCCAGCCTGAACAACACCTTCGACGCATTCAGGATTAAAGGCTTCATTGGACCTGCGATGTACTCGTCGCCTCCCATCATTGGAGAACAAACAAAAATGGGACTCATCGGACCAAATTACACGTTTCCAATCTGCCGCAGTCCAGTTTTTGTGCCTCTGAGCCCATTTATAACGTGCCAATTTGTGACCTGCTGTTAACAGCGGCCTCTTCCGTGGTACCCTGCTCTAGATGTCCATCGCATGCAGTTCTCGTCGCAATGTCCGTTCGGAAATTGGTCGCTGGAGAACCTCATTGGTTTCTTGGAGCAATTGTTCTCTGGTTTGAAAATGATTTGCAGTTACTAGACGAGAAACATGGCAGCGGTCCCTATTGTCGAGAATTGTTTTCGGCCACAGTTACGCCATCGATTTTCAGTTGATTGCGAACTACACCACTCTTTGTAAACTCGCTGGACAGTACGCGTTGACACACCAACAAATTGGGCTACTTCAGACATTTTGTGTCCGTGGGCTCTGCCAAACACGATGGCTCCTTTTTGCCACTGAGTAACGTCTGCCTCACGACCCATTTTGCAGACTATATCCAACACACACTTTGTTCTTCACCATCTCACGAAACAGATCTGATCCTGTGTGCTACGTCACCGCTACTTGTCACTTACCAATGCTACATGAGTGCCCTCTGTGTGACCTTGAACTTCCTACTATCGGTGTTATTAGGGGTGACTAATTTTTTGTCCGGTGTGCTTATATATATATATATATATTAGGGTGACACTTATTTTCGAAAGTTTGAATTTTTATCGGGACGGGCGCGTTTCTGGTTCCATTTTGTCAAAAAATATCGTGTGTAAAATATTTTTGAAATAAAACAATATTTAGAACTGCCTCAATACGGTCAAAGTTTGTATATTTTCTCGAAAAGTAGAAATTTTAGATCATGATGTTCTATGCCTCTAGCAAATAAAATATCACTTCTAGTTTGTTCAAGCTACTAATCTTGACCTAAAACATATAACTGGACTTCATACTTTCAACTCTAGGTCCCCCTCAACTCGAGTATTAGCCCCTCAAGGGGGGGGGGGTATCATGGGCGCCCATCTCCCTCTCATTGTTGCCTACTTTGCAGAGGTCATGGTGGACTTGCGGGCGGTTGGGAAGTCACAGCGGTGCTTCTCGACCACTTGTAAGAGGAACTGCCTTTGGTCTTCACTCTTGGTAAGGGCCAGGTTGAAAGACTGCATCAACGCCACCCCGCGCTCCGCGAAGTCATTGACAACTTGAAGGGCCTGGACTCGGGGGATGCGGCGATGAAGGCTGGGTCCATCCGCCACTCCTCCGGATCCTTGAGCAGGAAGGCGGTGCTGATGTCCAGAACCTTGAAGAACTCCTTTGATGTAGTCGTTGTGAACTTGGCCAATGTATTGTTGGCGATTGAGGCGGTGGACAGGTCCACATTGATACGCCGCGGGGGATCCTCCGATCCTTCCTCTTCTTCCATCGCTTAATCATCTCCCGCTTTGTCGCCAAGTCGATACCCTCGTCGAAGATGGCCAGGGTGACGAGGCGCTCGCTCAAGTACCATAGGTGCCTGGCGAAGACTGTCGCGTCGCCTTGGCCCGCTGAGTCCGGATAATAGACGAGGGCCTTGAGCAGCGCGAGGTCCGCGGCTGGGGCCGTTGCCGGGAGCGGCGCTTTGTACCAGGCCGTCACGTAGATGGACACGGCGAAGATGGTGAATCGCCGGATTCCAGCCGCTTCGCCTGACGACATCTGAAACTGTTCCCGGAACAGGAACAGTTTGATGGCATAGATGACTTTTGCCATCCAGCGCGCGCGATGGAAGGCGCCGGGACGAGCGAACCGGGCACCCCGCTTGTTCGGACCGCCCAGCACAATTACAGAGAGCTCCAGAAGTTCCCTGTAGTCATCACGTGGATGTTGACCGTCGAGGAGCGGCTGAATTCGATCAGCAGGTCGTCGCGGGCGTCCTTCAGGTGCTGCGGCATGGTTCCATCCTCGAAGGGCTTCGCTTTGGTTTGATCGATGAAGTCCCACTGGGCGGCGAATCGTTTGAACAGGAGGATGTCAGGACCAGTAGAGGGACCGAGGCATGCCGTGAATGCCTTCTCGCACACCAGTTCGTGGATGTGGTGGCGGCAAGCCAAATGAAGCACTGTCTTCTCGAGTTTCTGCTCAATGATATAGCAAGCTCCTCCTGAGAGTCCTGTGTTTGAGGCGGTGGTGTCAAAAGAGAGGGCACAGATCCGTCCCTTGATGTCCCAATCCTCGAGGGCAGAGAGGACGGCTTCCGCCATGGCGCGGCCAGTGCCGTCGGGGAGGCTGGGCACAGCCAGAAGCTTGTCGACGTTCTCCCCAGACACCAGAACTGGAAGGCGATCTTCAGCAGGGCCTCCGTCAGCCGCTGGTACGATTTTCCCGTCCCAGTGAACGGTCAGCGGCACAGTAGGATGGAAGGCTGCCTTCATTTCCGCTGCTGCCATAGCACGGAACTTTGCTCGGTCGCGGCGGGAGGATTCGCGGTTCAAGACCAGCTCCTCAGGGTCGTGGCCCAAGCTCCTCGCAGCCGCCGACAGCAAAAAAACACCTTCTCGGTCGGTAAGTTTCGTCCGATCCATCGCTGCGGAGAGATCAGGGGTGATCATCTTTTTCGACGCGCGGAATCGCTTGGGTGGTAAAGGGGTCGTAGATGCTTCTGCATTCGACGTGGACGGGCCCGGGAGAGAGAGCTCTTCCTCTTCTTCTCGGCGACGACGCCGTGTCGGTGACCGAGTCGGGCTGCTTGCACCTGAGCTGGAGCTCGATGCCAGTTCGACGAGTTCTTCTCGGCTCTCTCTGTTCGCCCTTTCATCATCTTGCCGGCGGCTCCTTTCCGCTTCCTGTCTCCTCGCACGCTCCTCCTCAGTGTGCAGCGTCATGTCACGTGTGGAGGAGATGCGGCCGCGCCGCACCTCGGCCCTTTGTCCCGTCAGGAACTCCCTGTCCTCTTCGATTGTGATCATCGACATCGCCTGTTCGTGTGCGATGTCGAAGAGGCGGTCAAGGGATGAGAGGAACTCGGCCTCGTTCCTGATTTGGGTCACAGTGCGCCGTTTCGAGTTCTTGTTCAGAGCCCGCCACTTCTCGTACATTCGGAGAACCTTGTCCCTTGCGCGTTGGTCTTTCTGCGTAGGAATACGGGACTGCTCCCAGAATTCCTTGACTGCGGTCACTGTCTCAGCGGCTGCTTCCTTGATCGGCTTCTTGACGTCAAGGTGAAGGTGGAAAAAGTACTGAAGCCCTGCTTTCCCGTAGGCAGCATGCTTCCTGTGATGCTGTGGTCCACGGTCCCCAGGAGATAGACTGCTGTTTTAGATCTTGTTGCCGAAGCCATCACGTCGTTTCAGAACTCACTGAAAAAGAGAATGAAACACTGTTAGTGTTGGCAAAACTCGTCCCAACCCATTTTCTACTTAGAATAACATGTTCTTTCGCCTGTATCAATATTTGGATAAACTCGTGTTACACCCTGTATAATACCTCATTTTAGTCTTCTGTACACCAGTGCGGAAGACTAAACCAACGACTCTGACCGTCCGTCTGTCTGTCTGTTATCATTTTTCAACTCAGAAACTACAGCAGCTATCGAAACAAAAACTGACATGATAACAGAACGCCATGAGTACTTTTCGACAAAAAGTATAAACTTTGACCTCGTTGAGGCAGTTCTAATTATTATTTTATTTCAAAAATATTTTACACACAATGTTTTTAGACGGAATGACACCAGAAATGCGCCCGTCCTGATAGAAATTCCCAAAAAATGAAAAACACCCCAAATAAGTGGCACCCTAATATATATATACTGGGTGTCCGAGAATTATCTGTACAATTTTTGGCTGTTATTAAAAGTCAACCATGAAGTGTAGAAATTCCAGTGTTGTCCCATTTTACAGAGAATCTCATTAAGTTTTTTCTGATACCACGTTTTGACAAGTTTTTTAGAAATGTACGTGGGTGACAGACATTGATGATTTAAAAGCAAGAATCACAGCTGCTATTGAGTGAGTTGATGTGGATATGCTGCAGTGTACATGGCAACATTTGGAGTATCGATTGGATGTTTTGCGAATCACTAATGGTGCACATATCGAATGTTTGTAACAACATTACTTTAATAAAAGAAATTTTGAAAATACAGATTCTAAATAATCTTGTTTAAGAATTTTACGTGTGTTATCAAGAATTTTATTAAAAGATGAAATTGTACAGATAATGTTCGGACACTGGAATTTCTAAAAAACTTGTCAAAACTTGGTATCAGAAAAACTTAGAGAGATTCTCTGTAAAATGGGACAACACTGGAGTTTCTACACTTCATGGTTGACTTTTAATAACAGCCAAAAATTGTACAGATAATTCTCAGACACCCTATATATATATATATATATATATATATATATATATATATATATATATATATATGAAAATTATTTCACGAAGGTAACACGTGAAAAATATTTATGATGAATAAAACCACGAAGGAAAGGAAACACAAAATGGTGCTCAAGCGCTTTCCTAATGACATCCTCAGGAACACTGAAGTATATAAAAAAAGGTTAAGCCTATATATAGGTTACAGAAAGAAAAAAAGAAAAATAAATAACACACACATATATATATATATATATATACATATATATACAAATACATACATACATACATATATATACAATAAACAGAGAAGTAAAAATAATAAAAAATTAAAAATTAAAACCTTAAAGGATTACCAATGAGGCGTACAGATTGTAAGGAAAAATATCGATTTTTAGCACAAGATCAAATGGATTATAAAAATACAAATTTATACTGGGACTCTGCCGGGTTTTAACACAATGCTGCCTATGGTCAGGTTTCGATATATATAAAAAAAAAAAAATAAAATGCAAATTAAAAGTTAATCGATTTTTAGCACAAGATCAAATGGATTATAAAAATACAAATTTATACTAGAACTCTGTCCGGGTTTTAACACATTTCTGCCTATGGTCAGGTTTCGATATATATAAAAAATAAAATGCAAATTAAAAGTTAATAAAGTAGAAGACAAGTTTACCAAAGATTTAATGTTTTACACTTCTTATCTAAGTCTGCTTTAAAGGAATTCAACATAACAGGATCGAGTTGAAAAAGACCTTTGCTTATGTTGAAGTTATTTGAAAGTTGGATAATGGCAGACTCAAGAATATTTCTATTAACAATGTTGCTTGAATGGAATAAAACTGAAGCATTATTCCAATCAATACAGTGGGCTAACTCTGACAAATGGACAAAAAGGGCACTGGACAACTGTCCTGTTCTAACGGAATATTGATGCTGTTTTATACGTGTGTGCAAATCCTTTCCCGTCTGACCTATGTAAAAGGAATCACATTGTTTACAACCAATTTTATAGATAATGCCTGAATTATTGGTAGGGCTATTTTTTACTATGATTTTTTCACAATATTGTTATATGAAATACTACATTAATATCCAAAAGTTTAAGTACATTAGCAATGCCTAAAAAGCCCGGGAAAAATGGAAGTACTAAAATATTTTTTGACAAAGTACGAGTGTTAATATTGACACGATAGAAAGTTCGTTTTGCCTTGTTGAGACAAGATTCCATAAACGCAGATGGATAACACTGTTTTGAAAAACAGTGTAATCTCCCTCAGTATTTGTTTAACATAGTTAAAGGCCTCGTTTATAGTGCGGCGAATGGTAATTACGAAGATAACTTTCCTAAACGTTTTCGCAATAGCCTCTCACAATTAAAAAAAGATGGGGAGCTCCATATTACTAAAGCAGACAAGGCTAACACCATAGTTATTATGGACAAAGTGGACTACATCGGAAAGATGAACGAGCTTCTCCAGGACCCCGCCACATACACCAAACTTAGGAAGAACCCGCAGGATGACGTCATCAAATCATTTAATAGTGGCTTGAAACGCCTTCTCAAAGATCATAAGAACTTAATTCCACTTTTCATGTCCACTTCACCTGCTCTGCCCTACCTTTACGGTCTTATTAAAACCCACAAACCTGGTAACCCTATGCGCCCTATTATTAGCTCGGTGGGCTCTATTACTTATAAACTCCAAATGGCTTGTCAAAGTCTTGTCCCCCATTCTCGGAACTATCTCTGATTCACATGTAAAAAATTCCATGGATCTTACGGAAAAATTGAATAATGTACGTACTGAAACTAACGATAAATTGATTAGTTTTGATGTTTGTTCATTGTTTACAAAAGTGCCGATTGACGATATGCTTGACTTTCTCTCCCAAGAATTACATAAGTATGACCTGCCACTACCTTCACACATTGTTTTGGAACTCATTAAGCTTTGCATCAAAGACTGTAAATTCACTTTCAATAACGAGTATTATCAACAAGTTTTTGGGATGGCTATGGGCAACCCCTTATCGCCCCTCCTCTCCAATATTTATATGGAGTTTTTCGAAATTACCTATATTCCGAGAATCCTGGGGGTTGGCATCCCTTGGTTGCGGTACGTCGACGATATTTTGTGTATCTGGCCCATGAATCGTGACCTGGATAGCTTCCTCCTTCAGTTAAATGATCAAGTCCCCTCCATTAAGTTTACTTTAGAAGTTGAGCAAGACAATTCAATCCCATTTTTGGATGTGCGTGTACATAGGGAAAGCCCAGGTTTTAAGTTTAGTATCTATCGGAAAATGACAAACAATTTGTCCTACGTACACTTTTACTCGGGACATGATACCCCCATTAAGAAGGCCATATTTTCATCAATGTTTCTCCGCGCCCTTAGGATCGCCAGTCCGGAATACATCGATGCCGAATTGGAAAAAATCAACGGTATTGGAAGTGATTTGTGTTATCCATCTGCGTTTATGGAATCTTGTCTCAACAAGGCAAAACGAACTTTCTATCGTGTCAATATTAACACTCGTACTTTGTCAAAAAATATTTTAGTACTTCCATTTTTCCCGGGCTTTTTAGGCATTGCTAATGTACTTAAACTTTTGGATATTAATGTAGTATTTTCATATAACAATATTGTGAAAAATATCATAGTAAAAAGTAGCCCTACCAATAATTCAGGCATTATCTATAAAATTGGTTGTAAACAATGTGATTCCTTTTACATAGGTCAGACGGGAAAGGATTTGCACACACGTATAAAACAGCATCAATATTCCGTTAGAACAGGACAGTTGTCAGTGCCCTTTTTGTCCATTTGTCAGAGTTAGCCCACTGTATTGATTGGAATAATGCTTCAGTTTTATTCCATTCAAGCAACATTGTTAATAGAAATATTCTTGAGTCTGCCATTATCCAACTTTCAAATAACTTCAACATAAGCAAAGGTCTTTTTCAACTCGATCCTGTTATGTTGAATTCCTTTAAAGCAGACTTAGATAAGAAGTGTAAAACATTAAATCTTTGGTAAACTTGTCTTCTACTTTATTAACTTTTAATTTGCATTTTATTTTTTTATATATATCGAAACCTGACCATAGGCAGAAATGTGTTAAAACCCGGACAGAGTTCTAGTATAAATTTGTATTTTTATAATCCATTTGATCTTGTGCTAAAAATCGATTAACTTTTAATTTGCATTTTATTTTTTTTTTTTATATATCGAAACCTGACCATAGGCAGCATTGTGTTAAAACCCGGCAGAGTCCCAGTATAAATTTGTATTTTTATAATCCATTTGATCTTGTGCTAAAAATCGATATTTTTCCTTACAATCTGTACGCCTCATTGGTAATCCTTTAAGGTTTTTTTTTATTTTTTATTATTTTTACTTCTCTGTTTATTGTATATATATGTATGTATGTATGTATTTGTATATATAGATATGTATGTGTATATATATATATATATATATGTGTGTGTGTGTGTGTGTTATTTATTTTTCTTTTTTTCTTTCTGTAACCTATATATAGGCTTAACCTTTTTTTATATACTTCAGTGTTCCTGAGGATGTCATTAGACGAAAGCGCTTGAGCACCATTTTGTGTTTCCTTTCCTTCGTGGTTTTATTCATCATATATATATATATATATATATATATAAAATATATTGTTGCAGTTCTGTACAACCACGGAATCTTAGGAATTTTGTCTTTACAATCGGTAATTTTGACAATTCTAAGACACCTTTCTTCTTTGGCAAATTTGTTGCAAATGAATATTAAGAAAGTTACAGCTACTTAAATATTTTGGTACCATTTTGTGAATCATGTCGTGTGAAGGTCCAGTGTATTGTGAATCATGTTGTGTGAAGGTTGAGAGATTGCACATACATTTGGAAAGAGGAACTAAAACTACACTAGAAACAAAAGGGGGGGGATGTCAATAGTTGGGTGCTAAATGACAATTTTACCTGTTTATTTGTTGCCTGCTTAGACTTAGTTTAGTTTGAATATTATTGTTGTAGTGTGAGCATGTGATAATGCAGTGCTGTGATCTATGTACTTGTGAGTTGCCCCTGGTTAATTGAATGTCAAGTTAGGGCAACTGAATACCTGGTTAGGTCAAATAAATGCCCAGTTAAGTCATCTGTATGCCCTTGATGATTGGTTAAGTTAAGTCATGATATTTTCCTTAGTTTTAATGAAAATATCGGGTAAATTCTAAATAGCTGTAACTTTCTTAATACTCACTTATTTTATTTGATAAATAGTTATGCTTTATTGTATAAAATGTAGTGAAAAATACATTTTTCAAGTGTATTTTGGTGTGCTTTGTTCAAATATGACCTTCATTTCTTGTGCAAATGAAAGAAATAGTTGTCATTGCATGGCCCAAACACGTATTTCTGTTCATTTGCACAAGAAATGAAGGTGTACACACCTGATGTCCTGTCATCTCACTGATTTTAATGATTTTTGGTGTGGTAGTTGGGTATGATGAGTAATGAAGCGTGACCAAATTTTAGCCACTTGGGTCAAATAGTTTGGGAGTAATGACCCCCCTAAATTTGGGGTCAGCAGCATAACCTCGTGATTTTGAAAGGTCATAACTCAGGATCTAATGGATAGATTTTAATGGTTTTGGTGTCAAAATGCTCAGAAAAGAGCAGAATAACTTTAATTTTATGCACAGTGTGTGTACAGTCCATTAAAAAAAAGTTGCATTTATCTTTGACCTTGACCTCAGGTCAGAGTTCAAAATTCAAGGTCATGAAAATTGGCGTAAGTAAAGACCTTTAGATGAAGCATATTCAAGTGAAAAATTGGAGTGGGATCTCCATGGGTTTGCATTCCACAAGCATTTGAAATTGTGCATGTTGAAAATTTTGAGCATTTTATTTAAGATAACCACAAATATTTCATATATGTATAAATATAGCTACATTCATGGTTTGATAAATAAACTGTATGTATTAAGATTTTTGCAAATATTAAGGTATTTGCTGCTCTAAAAACAATTTTCATCACAGTACCTATATAATTTGTATATTTAATCATGTTAAATTTGTGTGTGTTCAGGTTTTGACTATATGCTGATAAAATATCATTAAAATATTGTTGTGATCTATTCAATTCCCACAATAAATTAAAATCTGACCTTTGGCCTGCTTCACAATCACTGATAGAAAAATTTCTAAATCATTTGAAGCCAGGCCAAAAGTTATGGTCATCATGCAGAAAAAAATTTTCCTTACCTATTTTACAAGTTCAAAAGATAGCAGAACCAGAAGTATTATCATCAAGCTCGTCTGATACTACTATGGAAACTGTGTCATCAGATGATGTTTTTGTTGACAAGGAGGCTGAATTGTCAGCAATGAGACAATCGCCATGATTGGGGAAAGTTTGATTGTCAAGCGCAAGATTCAAAGAAATGAAGCATACTTCCCAACAAAAATGGCCAAAATACAAAGTTCAGTAAGAAGACACTTTTAGATATGGTAGGTGAAATTCCTCAAGAGTCAGGTCCACCAAATGTAGACTAACTGTCTGAGCCAGTAGTAGTTGTCCAAACATTGAAAGATAAATATAAAAACTCGGATAAACATGACCAAATTATGATTCTAAATGTTTTTGCACCGTCAATGAGTGTAAGAAAACTAATTCAAGAATTTAACTATTCACAAAGAATGGCTGTTCAGGCTCAGCAGCTTGCAAAGGAAAAAAAGGAAAAGGGAGTATTGTCATCACTGAATCCAAAGATGGGGAAGGAATTGCCATTGGAAGTAACTAACACTGTTAAAGAGTTTTTTTAGAAATGATGAAATTAGTAGACAAATGGCAGGCAAAAAAGACTGTAACAATAAAAGAAAATGGTGAATGAAAAAAATATCAAAAGAGGTTAGTTTCATGTAATCTAAAAGAAGCATATCAACAATTTAAGTTTGTTTCCAGCTCTTTCTATAGGATTTTCGAAATTTGCGATGCTACACCCCAAAGAATGTGTTTTGGCGGGAGCAAGTGGGACGCATAGTCTGTGCGTCTGCCCAATTCATCAGAATGTTAAGTTAATGATGACAGGTTCTAGAATGGCAGAAATTACCAGTGAGGAAGAAACTCCATTGAGTAGTTACCACTGCGCTTTAGCCAAAATTATTTGTGACAAAAGTCAACCTTCTTGCTATTTAGGAGTGTGTGATCAATGCCCTCAACCTGATTCGCTAAAGGAAACTCTTCTTACATGTTACAAAGAAAAAGGTATTGATGAAATCCAGTACAAACAGTGGACAACAACAAATTGATCTCAGCTGGACTGTGTTATTTAAAATTTAGAAGATTTCCTAGGTACCTTTATTTCTCGACTAACTCGACTAAGGCATCATTATTTCATTGCCAAATAACAAGCCGAGTATTTAGAAAAAATGAACTGGATGAAGGCAATTTTGGTGATTGGGGACTTTTCTGAAAACTATTCCTTTGTAGTCCAAGATTGTGCTCAAGGATTTCACTGGAATAATTGCCAAGTGACTTCATCCATGCGTTTATTATTACAAAGAGCAAGAAAAAGTAAATCACAGCTCTCTATTATCTCAGAGTGTAATACACATGATACTGTTGCAGTGCATCTATTCATAAAAGTTTTAATAAATCATCTTGAGTCAAATTTTCAGCTACTAAACAGAATTATCTATTTTACTGACAGATGCGCTGGTCAATACAAAAACTGCAAAAATTTTAAATTTATGCCGCCACCATGAAGAATTTGGAGTTAAGGCTGAGTGGCATTTTTTTGCTACCAGCCATGGCAAGGGACCATCGGATGGTGTTGGAGGAACCATCAAAAGAGAAGCACTGCATCAAAAGAAAGTCTTCATAGGCCATATGAAAATCAAATTCTGTCCCCAAAAGATCTTTTTGATTTCTGTTCCTTAAAATTGACTCAAATGTCTTTTAGCTTCGCAACACAAGAACAATACTCAAATGAGAGAGAATTTTTAGATCCAATTTTATGAAAAGTGAGAACCATACCAGGAACTCAAAAATTACATTCATTCATACCACTGACAAAAAATTGTTTAGAAGTACAAATGTACAGCGCCTCAGTGAAAGTCTAAAGAATTCGCTTCCCCTAACAAATGTTTAAAAGTACAAATGTACAGGATATGTAACAGTGGAGTATGATAACCACTGGTGGATTGGGTGTGTGATGGAAACATATCCTGGTGAGGGTGAAGTGAAAGTAAATTTCCTTCAACCTTGTGGCCCAAACAAGTCATTTACTTATCCTGAAAATCCTGATATACTTACAGTAGATTTGTCCAACATCCTCACAATCATAAACCCAATGACAGCTACTGGATGAACATATACAATCAGAAAAAAGGAAACCAACGAAGCCAATATGATCCTGAAAAAGCGTCATCTTAAAAAGTAATCAAGAAACTGGATACAAACTTATTGTCAAAAACATATAATCAAAAACTTGCAACTGCATGGAAAATGTGAGTATTGCTATTTAAATTGCTTATTGACATGTATGCCTATATATTGTAAATAACTATATTTTAATAATTACACTTATGAATACAGTTCTAAGTATTAGTCTATCTTAAATTATACAGCTTCCTAATATTAAATTATTATTAAATAGTGGAAATCCCTTAGCCCTCTAGTCGTTAGAGCCTGTGACTGTTAATAAATGGTCCTGGGTTAAAATGCTAGTAGCTTAGAGGTTAGAAAATTTAATTTCTCCACAAGCGCGTGCCTGATGCCTAGGCTTGTTTCTGCCATACAGTAGAATATATAAGATCTCTAAACTAATACGGAATGAAAAAAAAACCTGTTTTGGCACCCTGCATAGTATCTAGGCCTAGGTCCTTCAGAAGTTGGAACAAGGTACACACCTAGGCCATGGGAGTTAACTAAGGGTTTAACTACCTACTTGCTAATTAATTTTTTAAACACCTCCTTATCATCATTTTACTTAAAATGTTAATAGGTATAAAATTTATATTTTTCAGGTTTAGCATGGCAATATGAAGCATTAATTCATCAGAAATACCTGTACAAGTTAGTCATTGTTCACTGTTCAAACTTCAAACACCTAAATTTCAACTTATTTTTAACTGCAAAAATTATATAGGATTTGTGATAAAAATTATTGATACTTTTAGAGAACCAAATAATTTGTTTGTAAAAATCTTGATGCTTACCGATCATTATATATCAAATTATGTATGTAGCTATATTATAATATGTGTATATATATATATATATATATATATATATATATATATATATATATATATATATATATATATATATTAACTATTTGTGATCTTAAATAAAATGCTCAAAATTTTCAACATGCACAATTTCAAATGCTTGTGGAAAGCAAACCCATAGAAATCCCACTCCAATTTTTTGCTTGAATATACTTCATCTAAAGGTCTTTACTTACGCCAATTTTCATGACCTTGAACTCTGACCTGAGGTCAAAGGTGAAATATAAATGCAACTTTTTTTAACGGAATTGTTGCACTCTGTGCATAAAATTAAAGTTATTCTGCTGTCTTTTCTGAGCATTTTGACACCAAAATCATTAAAATCCATCGATTAGATCCTGAGTTATGACCTTTCAAAATCATGAGGTTACGCTGCTGACCCCAAATTTGGGGTGGGTCATTACTCCCAAACTATTTGACCTAAGTGGCTAAAATTTGGTCACTTCATTACAGGGTTGGCAGAAAACCCACTTTTTTTAAAAAAGCCCACCCCAGGTGGGTTTTTTCGTTTTTTTTACCTAAAACCCGAAAACCCCCGGGTAAAATTGGGTTTTTTCATATGTCCATTTTTTTGTCATCTGCTGGCTTTAATATCATATATGGTAGTTCATATTAGACCTACCTATTCTTATTTTTATAATAATACTGTACTGTACCGTACACTATTAATATAACATTTGTCTTGTTTTTAGCAAAAAGGTTGCCTTCCAGGCAATTAAGCATAAAAAGTTATTATTTTCTCAGATTGAGCTTCACAACAAAATTTGGAAAACATGGACCAATTTGAACTAAATTTGGTGTGGTAAATTATCCTATTTGTTAGGCTATACTTCCTATGGAAGACAGGCCCCTGTGTCTTCTGCTGGAAGTAGATGAATTACAGCTCCCAAAGGGAACTTAATTCAGCTAGTTATATCTATTTAATTCATATTACTGAATATTTTTTCTTTTATTTCACAGTTAAATAAAACAAACTGGCAACAGCATATTTATCTTTACTGCTAGCCTACAGAATTAGTCTGTTTGAAGTTATAACTGCATTAAATAATGCCAAAGACCTTTGGATCAGCAAGAAAATCAGGGCATGAATGGAGTGAAGTCAATATTATTGATGGGACTAGTAAAGTTAGATGCAAACATTGCAGTAATGAAATAAGTAATAAAATAGAGCGAATAAAAATGCATTTAATGAAATGTTTGAAACACATGGAATCAAGAAACAAGACTGACAATACTGCCAGTACATCATCTTCATACTGCCATGACATAGACCTCTCAGATGATCCAGACTCATCCTCACCACCACTGACACAATTACAGATGAAAAAAGAAAAATTCAAAAGAAAGTAAGTGATTTTGGCATGACAACAACAACTTTGCAGAAAAATGTCATTGATAACAAAATAGCCAAATTCTTTTATGCAAATAATATTCCATTTCTATGTGCAGAGTCTAAGTATTTTATTGAAATGATAGAGACTCTAAGACCAGGCTACACTCCACCTTCCCGTTGAAATTTGTCTGGTCCACTTTTAAATACAATCCATGAAGAAGTTGATTTATCCACAAATTACTAAGCTGCCCACCAAGTTCAGCCTCGATTGAAAGAGTGTTCTCCACATTTGGCCTTGTCTGGACCAAATTACACAATAGATTAGGCCTTGAAAAAACTGTAAACCTTGTAAAAATTAACAGGCAATTGAGGATGACTGACCCATCTGATTGGAAAAGTGATGAAGAATAGTTAGTCATTCAGTAGATGTATATTCAAATTTCAAACAATATATAGTTTCATTTGTTCAACTTACTGTACACAATTACAATGTTCAATATAACCACATATAATAAGTCAATATTTTTCTATGTATATACCAGTATGTATTTCATGCTGGAAATTTTGGAAAACATTTATTGATTTTTGTATGGATTTATCTAGTAAACTTTTGAACTTTGACTTTTACATTACATGGGAGGGAGAAGAAAAGTCTGATGACCATGAAACTCCCCTCCCTATGAAACGCAAAAGTTGGGGATGCTGAGATGCTTGGACACTTAAAACTTATTAGGATTGTTTAACCTCCTTCGCAACATGCTATATATAGAGTTACATGACAGAGGAGGGGACCTACAGCTTAACATGGGTTCTGAACCATGGGTCGCTGACTGACTTCCACCCACCACAATCCTGGAGTACCATACCACCCTGATTGGCTGATGTCTACACTCTATAACCTGCTACCTCACCCAAAGAGTTATAGTTCACGCGGGAAGATTATTCCATTTATCAATTACTTTAAACATAAAAAGTTTTTAGTGGTGTTAGTAGTGAAACATCTACCACATAATTTAAATCCATTATTATGAGTATTGCTATTATTGAAAATGAACAATGTCAAAATTTACGTTATTGATTTTATTAATGATTTTGAAAACTTCAATAAGCTCCCCCGCTTAATCTCCTAGTTTTGAGTGAATACAAGTCTAACTCTCTAATCCTATTTTTGTAAGACTTGTTGTGTAGTGATGGAATTAGTTTCTTGGCATGTCTCTGAACCTTTTCCAACCTATCAATATCCTCGTGCAAATACGGGCACCAAAACTGAATGGCATCTCTAAGTGAGGCCTGACTAGGGACTTGTAAAGGGGCAATATATTATTCAATTTAAATTTGAAATTACACACTATGAAGCCGAACATCCTATTAGCTTTTGCACAAGACTTCAGGCACTGGTTCGTAACTTTTAAATCCTTAGATACGTGTATGCCTAAATCTGCTTCCTCATCAATACTCTTAATTGTCTATCATCCATCATGTATGTGTAATTATTGTTACGAGAACCTATATGCAAAACTTTACATTTGTCTGTTAAATTGCATCTGCCACTCATCCTTCCACTCCATAATCCTATTTCTGTTGTCCACATTAAGAACTTTACTGCCTATTTTAGTATTGTCCACAAATTTTTACACATTACTGGTCAAGCCTACATCTGTCATTCATGTAAATTATGAATAGCAATGGGCGTAAGTGGCTAATACTGAACCCTGAAGGACATTGCTCCCTACATCCAGCCACTGTGATTCCCTACCATTAACATTTTGACAATGACCCTCTGTTTCCTGGCATGAAGCCATTTCTCTAACCAGTTATCTTGACTGTGTATGTATACCATGCACTTTAACCTTCGCAATTAATCTTCTGTGCAGAACTGTACTGAATGCTTTTTTAAAGTCTAAATAAATAATGTCAGCTACTCTATGCCTATTATATTCACACACTATTTCGATATAAAACTTTTAACAAATTAGTTAAACAAGATTTATGGTGTTCAAACCTATGCTGACTATTAATCAAATCATGACTTTCTAAGTGATTGATGATATGATCCTTAACAATGGATTCCAAAAGTTTACTGACAATTGACATTAAACTAATAGGCTTATAATTGCTAGCTACAGTCTGGTCACCTTTTTTAAAAATGGGCATAACATTAGCTAATTTGAAGCCTTCAGGAATAATTCCCGCTTCCAGTAATTATTAAAAAAATGTTGGTTTGGAGCCTACAATAACATCTTTCAAATGTCTAGGATAAAGTGTGTCAGGGCCTGGAGCCTTGCTAAGTTTTAGCTTATCGATATAATGAGCAATCTCACCCTCATAAACAGTTATTTCTTTCAAAATAGTCTTGCTACTAAATGGAATATCATCATCCATATCAGGAATATTATTTATGTCTTCTACAGTAAAAACTGTCACAAAAAAGTTGTTAAAAATAATACCTGCCATTGCCTGAGCATCAGAAGCCAAAGCGCCATTAGTGTCCACTAGAGGGCCTATGTTATCTTTTATCAGCTTACAATTATTGATGTAGTCAAACTTTTTTGGATTAAGTTTACTATCTGGAGCTACAAGTAACTCAAAATTATGCTTAGCATTCCTAACAGAGCTTTTAACATATCTAAGCTTGATATATCTATTAAAGTTAACTACTATGCCATTGCAATTATTAAGTCATATGCTCTGTTACGTTTGTTTATGAACTCTCCTATTTCCCTAGTCCACCACTTGGCCCTATGCAGAATAAACTCCCTTTCAGTATCCAAAAAACTTTCTTTAAATGCCTCCCAATGAAAATTTGCATCATTACCCATAAGTAAATTATCCCAGTCCACTACTCTCATCCTCTCCGCAAAACTATCAAAATTAGCCCTACGAAAATTGGGGAATTCTATTATGTTACTGTCCTTACTGTTTTCTATCAATAGCTTAAACCTAATAATTTAGTGATCACTACATCCCAAACTCTCACCTACTTCCAAGCTTTTAACTATGTTTTCATCATTTGTCATCACCATGTCTAAAATATTGTCACTGTGTTGGTTCAGTAACCAACTGTCATAAAAAATTATCTTCCATGAACTCAATCAGTCTCAAACCCTCATTATTACCAGTAAAAGTCTTGTAATTAACATTAGGGCAGTTAAAGTCTCCAACAATCATACTATCCTGATTATTAATAAAGTTACCAAGAAGTGTGTAAAATCTAGTATCAGTATCGAGGGATTGAATGGGAGGTCTATAAACAACAACAAAATTAAAGCTAATACTACACACCCTAACTTCAATGCATATTGCATTAATTGAAACAGAAATATCACAACTTAGCCTAACCAATCATCAAGGGCGTACAGTTGACCTAACTGGGCAAAGAACCAGCTACATCAACATGGTACATCACGTGCCTTATTTCCTAGCTATATTCATGAATTCTTATGGAGAAATAAATATAAAACTAACTTATTTGCCCAGTTGTAATATCGTTTTAATACTTTTAATAATAATAATAGTTATAAATTCCAATGCTAAAACGTATAAATAATTTCTGACACCAAAGTATATGTATACGTACCATAATACAGTGACCCCTGACCATGACTCCAGATTCCTGGGATCTTGGGAGCATTGCTCCAGTAAATTTGACCATGAGAAAAAGTAAATTTGGTTTGGGTTTTGTTCATCCGCTAGACATTATGCAATTTTTTTGCGTATACGTTCTTGTACAAACCAATTTTTTTAAATTACAAATTTAGTTATTTTAAGTTTAGTTGGTAATTCCATATTTAACAATTATTTTTATTTTTTGTTAAGCTTCAATGTTTTGATAATTAAAATTTTATTAAAACGTATATTTTTTAATATAAAATTATCAGGATTGGACTATGTTCCATTGATCTCAGCCAGGTTTGATAAATTGGCCAGATAATTACTTGTGTGGTTTTAAGTAATCCACCATGACTCTAGAATTGAAAAGTTTAGTTAAGTTTAAACTTACTTTTACTTAGTTTAACTTACTACTTTTACTTACTCTTCACTTACGTTTACTTACTTTCATTGTACTATATTTACTTACTTTTACTCACTTTTACCATACTATATTTACTAACTTTTACTTATTTTGTATTTTTTCAGGTAGTCAATAATCAATAATGGATCCTAATATTGATGAAGTTGGAGAGAAAAGTGAGGGTGTTAAAAGGGGTTACTTTTGTGGTCAATGCAAGAACAAATATTCAAAGAAGCAAAACTGGGAGGAACATTTTAATTCCAAAAAAATATTTGTTACAATACAAGAGGTCCCAGAGTTTGGGCCCACAGCTTAGATATTGCAGTAAAGAAATACCAGGATGAAGTGCAGCAAAGAGATATGGCAAAGCAGTCATTTAGTTTGTTCACAAAATGTGCTAGTGCTAGACCTCAGAAAAATGAACCAACTTCATCAACTGCTAATCTAGAAAATGAAACTTTTTCACTAGATGTTTCACAGACTGAAGAAAGTGCTTCTCCTCCACCTAAGAAACAAAAGGTAAGTGAGGAATCTGCGCATCAGACTAACAAAACTGCTTTAGAGGAATTTGAAAATTCCCAAATCCAGAAGACATTGAATGCAATTTTGCGCCTAACAAAAGAAACTCACCAAGCTGTTGTGGTTAATAAAGAGAAGAGTCAAAATATGCCTTCAAGTTCAAGTGTTGCATCCAAATCTAATAAAGCAAAAAGCAACAAATTTGACATTTCCATAGCCCATTTAAGCAAGTGTAAATCAATACAAGAAATCCTGAACAATGATTTGATCAAATCTACATTCAAATTGGTGGAAAAGAAGGATCTAGGCATGCTGTTTATGAAGTGATGAAAACATCTTCTCGGAACACTACTAAACGCATAGAAGACTTATGTGGCAACATCTTATACTACATAATGAAAACAAACACTGCATGGGCTCTATATCCAGTACTTCTAGCTGTATTACATAGGTCAGGTTGTGAGGTTGGAAATTTGAATCATAGCACACATGCGTGCGAGACAATTTGTGAGCTATTAGATAATCAACTTAAAGAACAAACTATAAAGTGGTTCTTAGAACAAACTTCAGTAACAATAACAGCTGACATTGGAACAATTTTGGGATTAAGCATGCTAGTTGTATTAGTTATGAGTGAAGAAGATAAGACTGTAAAACTTGCTGGGATAAATTTAGTACGCAGCAAATCAGGAGTTTATTTGGCCAATGAAATTTTTGATGTGTTGAAGTCTCCTAATCACTTGAAACTATCTGAAGAAGCAATTAAATCCAAGGTATCTGGAATGGTTGGAGATGGGGCTTTTTGTAAGGACAACGAGCCATTTAAAAACGAAATGAAAAAGTTGTTTGGAGAAAATTTCAAATTTCGATGGGACTTAATGCATCTTGTGAACAGAGCCCACGTTGATGCATTGAAGAAAATTTGTAAACTAAGTGAGCTTTTAGACTTTATTCAGAATCACACTTCAAATCTGAGATCAGGCCTTGACTATACCAATATGGTTCTTGACAATATCATTGGTTTTAAGAGACCAAAACTCAAATCTGATACTCGCATGGTTAATTACGAATTTGATCAATTTGACAGATTTGTGGAAAATTGTTTTTTTTTTATCATCCACAAGAGAAAGAAATTAGTGCCAAGTTCTATGTATTGATTTCCTATGTAACAAAGATTATGTTGCAAGTAGCTCAAAAAACCACAGTTAGTGCAGAATTTGTAGAAAATATATTTTATAAAGAAGGAGGGAAAACTGTTATGTTAAGAGTGATGGAAACAATTTCCAAATTAGCTAATGGAGGAAATGCAAATGATGTAGTTTCTGAATTTAAGCACGATACCACAGGGCAGCAAAAGGAACTAACAGCTGAGGATTACATCCTAAATGAAGTTTACAAATACATCAAGAAACGTTCTGATTACTACCAGGTTGCTGAAGTTGCTAGACCATCCAGAACCAGATCTGAAAGTAGTTTTACAAAAGACTCAGTGATAAATTGGCTGACAGAATATATAGAACAGCTGTGGAAAGGAATCACAGAGATATTAAAGCATTTTGATAAAGATGGATCAACTGCCTGGAGTGAAGCACCAGCTGAAGGGACATTCTCCATTCTTGGTTACATTGTTGAACACAAAGGATCCATTAAGCCATCTCATTTGACTAAGCTGTGCAGAATTGTGAAGGAGGGTCCAGCTCCAGGCACTAGATCTGCTGTAATGATCACACAGAAAGCCATTGATCAGTGGCCAAGCATACATGGTGGTAAATTCACAACAAATGCCTACATGCAAGGTCTAACATCGTCCACTGTTGCTGCTGCAATGAATAAATAAACTTAAGGTGAGTTATAAACTGTACATTATTGTATTATTATGTTTAGCTAAAACAATTTGTAATTGGTATGTCGTCAATTCAAGAGTTTACTATCATTAACCTATCTAGTGGTGTAAGGGAAAAAAAGTAAATTCAGAGCTGTGCTCCAGTAAATTTTTTCAAATCTGGAGTCATGCCCCTGACCTGCAGGAGTGTTCCATTCCTGAAAAAGCTTGTGCAGGTCAGAACTATCTCCCTATAATATAAATTGGGTTAGGGGGCTAAAAGTTTAAGAAAATCATATATAAAGTAAATTTTACATGAATAAAAACCTTAAATCATTGTACAATAAATGTATATAAATAATGCATATAAAATAATACCATATGTAACAAGTATAAATACTAAAAACTTGTAAAAAAAAAAAAATAATTAATACAAAAACTTTCACTTCCAAGAAAGATGACTCGATGTAAAGTAGATGGTCATATAAGGAACGTGTTACCAAGCGTGTTGCTGCCAGCTGCAAATGCTAAACTATCATACATATTGCACTTGTACAGTAAGTTTATTTCAATATTAAATTGATACTTAGTTTCCATAGCAGTTACATTCATTACAATAATACTTTATTATGTAATATATTTTACATTAATATTAAAAGTTACAATTAATTCATAACTTACATGGGAGACTTATACTGTGGCAGCAGTATAATATGTGTATGGGCATGTATAGTATTGTGTGCATTAAGAACCTTTATTGCGGACTTACAGTTGCTCGTGAAAAAGTGTTAAGTAATTTTTTAGTATTTACTACATCATAATATTCATCATATTCAGAAAAAGAATATAAATGCATCATTTAAAGCTAATAATTACCAAAGCCCTCCACATGCCTCATATGTTTATATGATTGCTACTAATTGGGTTACTATCAACTCATACCCAACTTGGGGCAATAGTAGTTACTGTCAAACCTAACAAAAATGTTACAACTTAACCTAACCAATCCAGGTTTTTTTTTTTTTTTCAAATTACATAAATTATATTAGTGTAATATAAGTAAGCACTGAAAACATCTAAAACTATTGGTATTTCACGTACAATAAGAATATTTTGAGACAGTTAACCCATCAATACTATTTTCTTTTTCACTCACTAGATAGCATAGTATTAACTAGTTTGTGAACTTGTTAAGTTTAAAGTGTTTGTATTGTCTGCCTGATAAAGTAGAGAGATTTATTTTTCCTTTTTTAATATGTAACTATAGACTAATAGCCTATTTATGGAGCTCTGGTGCCTGTACATTTAAGTTTAGTAGTAGTTGAATGAAGTAATACCCAAAGTACATTTCCTTTTCCCTTCATGGCCTCATTCCCTATTCCCCATGTTTACTTGAGCCTAGGATTACTTCATTGTTTAAGTAGCTAGTTGGTTACACTTGGCAGATAGTCTGAATGTGGTTTATAAATATGGAATCTACAGTAGTGCTTGGCCATAAATCATATTTTGTGTCAGTGACAGATAAATTTCTGAAATTATGATAAGCTTAAAAGCAGTTTTGTTTTTAAATGAGTGAATACACACAAAAATTAACAAAATATCCTTTTGATTTTAGCCTTAAGAACTAAGAAAAAAGTTATTTAGATATTTAGGTTGATTTATGCAGATTTCTTGGATGGGTTTTCTAATGTCAACCCAAATAGCTATTGCCCTTGTAGGTTAGGCCCTATGCCCAAAGTATATGTATCTGAGGCTGAGCTTGGTAGGAATAAAAGCCAGTTGTCCTTAAAAGGGCATACTAATTTCCAAGAACAAATATTTTTTAAGTACTACCTATTATTAGGGCTGCAGACACGGTATCTACAAATAAAACTTTCATGCACAGTTAATTTGAGAAATTTTAATGCACATATTGTACATGTAACATTTTCATTGTGTGTTGTACTCTTTTATACAGTTCAACATTTTATTAGTAAAAGTTGTGTATAGTACCATTTATAAACTTCAAGTTAAACTATACTGAATTGGAGGCCTTAAGCATTTTTCATTAAATGGTTCTCTCCAAATCAATGTTGAAGCTTAATTTAACTTTAATTTTTAAAATCATTTCAGGGTGAGGCAAGATGGCGATGTCTGGAGCTGAATACCTTGCCTCCATTTATGGCACTGAAAAGGATAAAGTAAATTGCTCTTTTTATATCAAAACTGGAGCTTGTCGCCACTCAGAGAGGTGTTCAAGAAAGCACAATAAACCACAGTATAGGTAAGAAATGTTCATCAGCCTTAGATTCATTACTGTCAATTGAAATTATTGTAATACAGTATGTACCTAGAAGCCTCCAAGTAGCTATGGTACTATCTAAATGTGTGTAAGTTTCATACTGCGCATACAGTGCTCTACTTCTGTTAACTTTTAGTAAGCCTTGTGGATATAGGATGGAAATAGACCTAACTCTTAAGTATCATGCATTATGATATTTTAGTGAAAATGGGGCCCTAATGTAAATTACCTAAAATCTTTTACACCTCTTCTTCAAAAAACGTTCTTTTGTTGCAGTTCAGCAAAAATGCATCTGTACTTGCTTACCATCCAAGTTAAAACATGACTTGAATTGCTGTTTGTATTGATTTCAGAAACAGGTGTACACTTTTATTTAAGTATTGGAATAAAAATGCAAAACTATTTTTGAAGAAAACCTTACATATTGTTTTGTGATGTGGAATGGTACAACTGTTAAGTAGGCCTATACAGCTTTTAATAATGGCAGGCCTTTAACAATAGTATTAACTTGAAATTTGATTCATGAATGTCTTCTAATTGGTCAAATGAGTAAATCAAATTTTGCATTGCTTCACCTTACCTTCGGTAGATTTTGAACAAATTAACTAATTAAGGAGTTTTCTTAATGCAAATTTAATGCGACTCCCCTTCCTTCACCAAATATTTGTTTTGGGAATGATAAAACCTATGAAAAATAACAGTATAAATTAACTTGAGGGGATTTTGTTGCATCACACATTTTTATCATGTCAGTTTGGCTTCTGTTCCCCCAATCCTTTATTGCCCAGAGGTTTTTTCAGAGACTGAATAAAATCGTCTGGCGTTAGCCAATAAAATGCCTCTGGGCAATAAAGGGTCAATTTATACGCAACTTTTTATTTTTTCAGTCAAACTGTGGTTATGCAAAACATGTATGTGAGCCAACAAAATTCTGCAAAGAGTGCTGATGGATCCCATCTTGATAACATGAGTGACCATGAAATTCAGGAGCAGTTTGAATACTTCTTTGAAGATGTCTTTTTCGAATGCGAAGAAAAGTATGGCGAAATTGAAGAAATGTGCGTGTGTGATAATCAGTGTGATCACTTGCGCGGCAATGTTTATATCAAATTCCGCAAAGAAGAAGATGCCGTGAAAGCCGCTGAAGATTTGAACAACCGCTGGTATATGTTTCGCCCAATTTATGGAGAGCTTTGCCCCGTTGCAGATTTTCGTGAGGCTTGTTGCAGACAGTTCGAAATGGGGCAGTGTGGCAAGGGTGGTTTCTGCAACTTCTGGCACGTAAAGCCTATATCTCACCACCTGAAGAACCTCCTAGCGAGGTCTTCAAGGTCTCGTTATAGGCACCGATCTCGCTCAAGGTCTCGAGAAAGGTCTCGTCGCAGATCCAGATCCAGATCTCGTGACAGAGACCGCAGAGACAGAAGAGGTCGCTATTGATCAGTCTTCAAATTTCAGACACGATTAAACCGAGATTAAAATGGGCTCTTCATGTTTCAAAAGAGATTGTAGAGGAAAATTCATTTTTGTACCGAGTTAAAAGTAACTTGAGTATTTCCATTTTTATAAAAAGAAATGGGGGAAAAGCTCTTTCACGAATGTTTTACTCGTAGGCATCGTATTGATCTAAATTTGGATATAACCCAATTTTTTAATTATAAAGCAAATGTTTGGAATTTTATCTACAAAATGTAGTACTGCTTGTCACCATAATGCTGTATAGTGTGTAATAAGATTCATTAATAATAATAATAATAATGAAACTATACTTTTTCTTCTATTTCTTTTGCCAAAGGAAACCACTTCATTGAATTGGAAACCCATCATCTCTGTAACATTTATTTTAAGAGAAATAAAATCATATTCAGTATTTTTGTCGTATTTTACCTTCATTCTGCAATGTTGAATGAAAGAAGTTCGTAAACGAGTGTTACAAATTTATCCTGGTAGTGACGAAAGATGATTTAATAAGTTGTACAAAGAATGCAAGACAAATTTTAAGGGAGTTGTTAAGAGTAGTAGAGGAAGATTTCGGAAAGAATGAATGCGAGTTAGTTAGAAAGTGCAAAGGGCAGTCTGGTATAGTCGATTGGTAATATAAAAGATGAGAATGGTAGCGTTATTCCAGGGGTGAGAAAATATTTCAGATATATAATATAAATATATATATATGAATGAGAAACATGCGAGTACATTTGGTGTCGATGTATGTAGAAGTGTATGCCAGAAGTGAAAGACGGTAGAGGAAATGAACAACCAGTAGGCAAGTTCGAGAAAGGAGTGCGTTAATTTATGGGACATGTACTGAAAGGGTTAAGTGTGGAGTTAGAACGGTATTTGAATGGCCGTGAAACATGTACCAAAAAGCTTTGGAAATTAAGTGTATTTCAGATGATTAGAGAAAATGTAAAAATTATAGGTTATAAGTCTTAAGTGTGCCTGGAAAAGAGAACTAAATTGATAGTAAAAAAGATTATGGATTCGTTGGTTGGCGATGAACAAGACACCCTCCAAAAAAGGTATGGGATTTATGGATTCTAAGGAAACTTATAAAGTGAATAGACATGCCTCGTGGCAAGTGCTCAGTATGTATGGTGTCTGGTTAAATGTGGTTGAGTGACTGGATCACTATTTGTGTCGGAGTACTACAGTGCTGTGCGATGTCTCTGGCTATTTAAGGTGTATATAGATAGGATAATACGTGAGATGAGAGCAAAGATGCTAGAGAAAGAGGAGTGAACCTGGAACTTGTAAAGTTGAAGTAAATGGTGAAAGAACTTAAGTATTTGGGATGTTTGATTGACAAAAGAGGCAAAAAAATAAGTAATATGATAGAAACCCTGGTCTGGTAGGAAGAAAAAGCGTTCAGGCAGATGCAGCAAAAAGTTTACATAAAGGTGTATTGGTGCCAAGGCTGATTTCTGGATGTAAAATACTTTTGACGTGATAGTTCACTGTAAAAAATGAGAATAGTAGAAATGAATAACACGAAACATGATTGGTGTAAAATGGATTGACTGTATGAGAAACGAGGAAGTTGGGGAAAGTTTTCATTTGAGATAAGAATAGAAAGAAAAAATTATTAGAATTGTGAAAAAGATGTATATTGAGGAGTGCGTAGGTGTGAGAAATAAGAGAAGACCGCGTTATAAATGGATGTAAATAATGGAAGTAAATGCAAGTAATGGAAGTAAATTTGTGAATAAACGTGGAACTGGTATAAATGTGGCACGGGAGTTTGAGAAAAAGAAATGAATAGAGATTTTTGAGGTATGTAAATGGAGACGTCACCTGGTGTACCACTCGGCAATGAATATTGTGCAGATATTGGTGTAACTGAGCAGGGGCGGATCCAGGGAGGGTAATCTAGGGGGGACACCAAACAGACATCATGCCGAATATTATTTTTAATCCACATTTTTTATATACCATACGCGCCACCCACCATACTTTGAGGTAGTAACAGGAAATAGGCTTCCTGTTCCTGCGCGTGAACTGAAAGGTATAAAAAACTCGCACTCCTCTAAGGGGATGATCCACATTTAAATTGTATTGTAAAGTGTACATACGCCCAAGTTTTCAATGGTGTAGTGGTGGTAGTTGCATTGATAAAGAAATATTATTTTCTTTAAAGACATAATAATGAAAACATGAAAGTAATTAGTGATGGGACGATACCAAAATTTTTAACGATTCCGATTCCGATTCCGATACCACTAAAAAGTCTCGATTCCGATTCTCAATATTTTTAAATATAATTCTATACTTGTTTTTCTGGAAATTGTCATATTTGACTCTGGTAAGATTAACTATTTACATTATGAGTATGGTAATATAAATTATAAAAGATTGGTTTAAAAATAAAAATCAACTAAGTTGTAACAATTCATTTTAATCTTCTTGATTACACATCATGGATATACATGTTTTAATGTATAGCTACAATACAATAAAAATAAAATTTGTTATCCTCTTTCATTTAAATTTTAAAGTTTACATTGCAAAACTGGTTCAATTAAAAGTTTTAAGAATCGGAAATCATGGTACAATTCTCGATTCCGATTCCGATTCCTGAAAAATGCTCGATTCTTCCGATTCCGATTAATCGTCCCATCACTAAAAGTAATATGATCACTGATAAAATATCAAATTCTATGCATTTCAATTGTGATAAACATGTAATACAGTATACTACAGTTATAATACAGTATAATTGAACATGAAATACGTGATTAGTAATCGTGTATTTTATGTTCAATTATACTGTATTGTAACAGACATTTCCCAAGTAATGCAATATTATATAGACCTAATTATCATGATCTGGATGTCAATTGTTGGACAAAATGTTCGCAAGTTCCATTCGTCCTTTGGGGATCTAGCTTGGGAGGAGCACGTGCCCCAAAGCACACACCCCCATGGCTATGCCCATGCTGAAGGGCTAGTTTTTACAGAGCCTCTTCTATTCAAAAATGATATCAGGTTCATCAGAGTAGTAATTTTTTTTAACTATCCAAAACTAAAAAATATGTTGTACATTTCACAAAATCTTTAATAGGCTTTGACAAGTGCTTTGGCTGCTGAGAATCTTTTTCTCTTCAGATTCTTATTTTTGCATTAAAAAATACTCCATTCCAAAGTGTGTTATAGTATTCAGTTTACTTTATGAAAGAGCTGTACTATAAAATATGTAGAGATTTCATTAACCTTACAATCGAGATGGCTAGCTATATCGTACTCGTACCTTTCAACCTTTCAAATGCTCCATGCGATGATTCCTCATTTCACGAAGGTCAAGTTTGTCACCCCTCCTCTCGAGTTGGCCTGGTGAAGTAGAGAGTTTGTTTCTTGTACTCCACCTCACATAGCGAGGTACGCTCGGCTCATCCCCCCCGCCTGTGGCCACCTTGTGGTGGGTGGGCTCCCGTGTTGACCCAGTGGGCTACATCGGCGGGGGCTTAGCCCCCGGAAGGGTCACCTATGCCGGACAGGCTACTGGGGAGACCGGGCTAAGAGCCACAAGTCCTTGGCTCCCAGTATGGGTCTCCAGTGCTGTCCTCCCGAGGTGACGCCCTTAGGGTGTCACTGTGTTGAATGGTTGGGTGTCCGGCCCGGTGGGATTTGGGGCTGGGGTCTTTGCGCCATTTGGAGGCAAACTTTCGCATCACGGGGCCTCATTTTTAAACCGACGGTATGTCCCCTGGGGACGAGGTACCCCGACCCCTGCGGTGTGCGCTCGGCCTCCCTTTCCCACCGGTAGGCAGTTTCTCGCGTACCCTGGGTCCGTGTTCTACAACATTAATAACATGGAAACCATTACTTTTTGTCCTAGTACTCGGCTGGTGGGCAACCAGGCCCCCCGAGTCTTCTACCACTGGAAGACCACGTCTTAAGGAGGTCGCTCCTCTGTCAGCGAACACTTGCAATCTAATCTCTCTCGTTAACGACCCCAGCCTGTACCTTGAACATGCCTTTGGACATACCCTCTGGAGCAGGGGTCCCCCCCAGCTTCCCCAGCAGCCTTCGTGCAAGTCAACAAGTTCCACCAAAGACTTCCCCCCAAAACCAGACCTCTTGCTTTCGTCATATGCCCCCCTCGCCAGCCATTAACCCGTCTCCCCAAGAAGAGAGCCCCGCGGCGGACGGGGAAGTCGGCGCTCACTTCTGTCCTATCGACCGTTGGATGTCCCAGTCCACCTCGAATCTACAGCTTCTGTATCCCTTCCCAGCATCCACAAATTCCTAGTGATCCGGCCTACCTCTGGGTCCCTCCCGACCAACTCCAAACACACGTTTCAGGAGGCGATCCGAGCACGCAGCGACTCCAGATCTTTCGTCGGTAGCTTAATTATATATCCATTTAGCATAAAATTGTGTTACAAGAACCTGTTTCTGCGTTTCAAGAACATTTTTGCCGGTTTTAACTAATTAAAAGCATGGCACCCCCGTCAAGTACTTGCAGTCGCTGTGAAGGGAAATTTGCCGCTTACGCGTTTACAATGGCTAATAATAATGAACAGTTAGTTTGCAGATGGTGCTCAAGCATGGAAGTGCTGAGGAACGAGTTAGAACGTGAGAGGGAGGCCAGGGTGAGGCTTGAAGAAACCGTGATGCTCCTGACGGCAAAATTAGAATCCCTTGAGACTCCAGTTACGACCCCTCCTGCCTCAGTTTCTACTAATAACAAATAGTACTAATATCCCTCTCTCTTCCCCCAGTTCCCAACCCTTCGTTCGAGTGCGAAATGGAGCCCCATTGAGAAAACCTAAGACTTGTCTACCAGTAATAACAAGCAATAAGTTTTCTGTTTTAGGTTTCGAAGATGTTGATGAACCGGAAATACGACTCGTTGGCGATTCCATTGTTCGAGGGCAGCTCGAGGAATTCTGTGGGAGAAACCCTCGTCGTAGGCGCCGTTACTGCTATCCTGGTGCAAGGGTTCTACAGATCTACAGAAGCTAAGGCTAACAAAGACCCTAAGATCCACTCTAAGGCTAGCCCGAGGATATAACTAATAGTGTTGACCATTTTACAGACGGTACCGCCGAGGACACAACGTATGTTATTCATGTCGGTACTAATAACGTTTTAAATTCTAGATCGGAAGAACTGCTGGCTAGGTACAGGGACTTATTAGAGCGACTAAAGGAGAAAACTAATAAGATTGTTTTAACAGGTATACTTCCTCGAATTATCCAACGTAACGATTTCTACAGCAAGGCGACCTATATTAACAATAACCTAAAGTCTCATTGCCAACAGGAAGGAGTGCATTTTGCGAATTTTTGGAACAGTTTCTACGGCAGGGGGGACTTGTTCCTCGGGGATGGACTTCACCTTAATGACGTTGGAGCTGCGCGTTTAGGAAGACTATTTCATAATACTGTCTTCTTTTCAGGCTGCCGTAACTCGAAGGTCCCAGCGTAAATTCCACAAATTTTTCCTGCGCTCGCGAAGGTGTCGCAGTTACAAACAATTTGAAGGTTCTATCCCTAAATGCTCGTAGCCTACGAAATAAAATAAACGAATTTTTTTCTTTAATTGCTTGTAAAGACTGATGTAATTGCGATAAGTGAATCGTGGCTTAGCACTGAAACACGTGACTTTGTAGGGGAGTATCAAATTAAAGGTTATAGACTTTTTGTTAAAAACAGAATAGGTAGGCGAGGAGGCGGTGTTGTGTTGTATATCAAAGATAATGCGAACGTTATAGAAGTAAAGCACACAATTCCAGAACCGATAGATTCGACTACAGCAGAACTTAAATTGAACGATTTCAAACTTCTTGTTGCGGTTATATATAGGCCCCCTAATGAAACAGCTGATACAGACGAAGCATTATATCGTGAACTAAAGAGAATGATCGGTAGTGAACAGGCTTTAGTTATGGGTGACTTTAATTGCGCCAACGTGAATTACGATACAATGCAGGGAGACGCGGAAGGTAATCGTTTAGTTAATTTTCTCGAGGATAGCTTTCTTATTCAAAAGGTTGGGGAACCTACGAGGTTGGACAGTATTTTATATTTAGTAATAACTACCGATGATAGGCTAATTACTGATCTTCAAGTAATAGAATCGTTAAGCAATAGCGATCACAATATGGTAGAGTTTGTCCTCTCAGTAAGTCACTCGAAACCAACTAACTCGACTAAAATTCCTAACTTCCAGCACGCAGACTTTAGTAAATTTCGAAATAAATTGTCACACGTCAATTGGGGAACTCCAACGCAAAACTAATGTGGGATTCGTTCGAAACGGTATTTAGGACTATAAATGAGGAATGTGTACCGTACAAAATTAAGCGTGCGAAAGTAAACAACAAGCCCTTGTGGTTTACTTCGAGAGTAGGAGACATTATGAAGAGTAGAGATAGGGCTTATAGGCTATATAAGTGCGATAAAGACAATCTGTGGTTACGAAACAACTACATATCTCTAAGGCGTGAAGCGAAAAGTGTAATAAAAAAGTCCAAGCGCGAATTTGAAATCTCCATAGCTCGTGACGGTAAAGAAAACCCCAAGCGATTCTTTCAATACGTCAATAATAGAAATCCAGTAAAAAGTGTGTTGGGGCCTTTGAAAAATGTAAACGGAGATCTAGTTTCTGAAAACAAGGAAATGGCTACCTTGCTAAACGAATCTTTTACGTCACTTTTTACTATAGAAGATGTAACGAATATCCCTACAGTCATAGACATAATACCTTTTGATAATGGTAATATTTTGGATAATATCGTGGTTAGTGAAGGGAAGTAATGCGCTATATTGATAAAATGAAAACGCGTAAATCACCGGGTCCGGATTCCATATCCCATACAACTAAAAGAATTAAAAGATAGCATTGTTGTGCCGCTAACAAAGATTTTTAATGCGTCTATTTCTGAGGGGTCCGTACCAGATAATTTCAAGTTAGCAAACGTAACACCTATCTTTAAGAAAGGCGATAAAGGTGCGGCGGGAAATTATAGGCCAATCAGTTTAACGTCTGTTGTAGGTAAGCTACTGGAATCATAATTAGGGATCGTATAGTCGAACACTTAGAAGTGCATAAACTAGTTAGAAATACGCAGCACGGTTTTAGGCGAAACAAATCTTGCTTAACTAATCTTTTAGAATTTTTCCAAAGCGTGGTTGACGTTTACGATAGACATCGGGCGGTTGATGTAGTGTATTTAGATTTTCAAAAAGCGTTTGACACCGTGCCGCACAAAGACTCATTGAAAAAACTAAGGCTCATGGAATCAGGGGTGTAGTAATAAATTGGCTAGAAGAGTGGTTGCGAGGTAGGAAACAGAGGGTGGTCGTTGATGGAGCGGAGTCGTGTTGGGCTAATGTAGCGAGTGGCGTTCCTCAGGGTTCTGTATTGGGCCCCTTGCTTTTTCTTATATATATTAACGATTTAGATGTCGGCCTAGTCAGTACAGTTTCAAAGTTTGCGGATGACACGAAGCTGGGTGGTAGGGCGATTAATGACGAAGATAGAGGTAAAATCCAGGAAGATCTGAATAAAATCGTTGATTGGTCAGTCACATGGCAAATGAGATTTAACGTTGATAAGTGCAAAATTTTGCATATAGGTTCGCGTAACGGTAATTTTGCGTATAGTATGTCAGGGAAAGATTTAACAAGCGTAGAGCAGGAAAAAGATTTAGGAGTTATAGTCACTGGTGATTTAAAAGTAGCGAAACAAAGTACAGCAGCGGTCAATAAGGCGAACAAAGTGTTAGGTTTTATAGCTCGAATTTTGAGTACAAATCGCGCGATATTATAGTTCCTCTTTATAAATCATTAGTTAGACCCCATTTGGAGTACGCGGTCCAATTTTGGAATCTACATATGCGCAAAGATATAGATAAAATCGAAAGAGTTCAAAGACGAGCAACTAAGATGATTCTGTCGCTTAGGTCGAAGTCGTACGAGGATAGGCTTAAGGAGTTAAAATTGACTACACTCGAGACTAGGCTAAGGGGTGATCTAATCCAGGTTTTCAAAATTATGAATGGGTTCGATAACGTAGATAGAGATACCTTTTTCGAAATATCTCAATATAATAGGACTAGAAATAACGGGTGTAAGTTGACAAGTCGAAGGTTCGAGACAGCAGTTGCGAAAAACATTTTTACGCATAGAATAGTAAATAGCTGGAATAGTTTGCCGGTAGAAGTAATAGTAGCACGTCTATAAACATGTTTAAAAGTCGATTAGACGCATATGTTGATAGACTCGGTATAGTTTAAGGTAGTAAAATTAAGGCTTTGTGGTGGTAGATCCCACAGCTCAACACAAGTGTTGTGGGATATAGGGAGGCAGCATCTTGGGTTAGGGGATACTCTCTGTCCTTACACACCCCATTTAAAGAGATTCCTCTGCCGAGCGGTGGCCCCCCATAGTACTGTGAGGTATTGAAAAACTCATGATCTTCACTTGCCCCACAAACACCTTGAAATGGGAGACCCAAAATGGGTGCACACACATTTCTACATTACTGTACAGTCTTTGCAGCCACACTTACACTTTTCCTCCTAAGTATATCTACTGTATTGTAATGTATATGGTTGTAAATTTTGACTTGGTCCGCAATCGATATGGACCGTGACTTATTTTTCGTTGGCAAGGTACTAGTATTGACGGATACCGTAATGAAATTGACTGGATTCTTTGGATCTGATACATTTGCATGTCGGTTATAAATAGATATAGAGTGTAACATTTGTGGATAGTAGTCTATTATGACTTGATCCTCTGGATCGAGAGATTCTATTTTTAGTTTTAAATCGATAATTAATTAGTTTAAATTGATAATTATTAAGTTTTGCAAAAATTGGTCGTTGCCAATGTACAGACAGTTATTATATAAATTTCGTATGTTCTTGTGGTTCGGAACCCACGTAAAATTGTAGGTCCCCTCCGCCACCACGGAGGACATACACAATACACAATTACGAACACAGTTAGGTAGACCAGCCATGAGTGGATCCTAGGGTCTTTGTTGGTCTGGAACATTATAACATAGGGATGGTTCCTTCCTCATAAAATCACGTTCAGGTGGAGAGACGAAAGCCCTATTCTCCCTCACTGAGGTCCTTAGATGCTCGGTGTCCGTCTCCCCTCACCCTCGTCTGAACCAGAGTCAGGACACTATTTACGCCACCCCCCTATTATCGATCCCAGTGAACGAGCTCCAAGAGGATCTGGCACCGTAGGGTATCACCAAGATTTATCGCTTCACATCTCGATAGGGAGGCATCTCCTCCCCCATCCCGCGCCTGCTCCTCACCTTTAACACCCTAGTCCCTCCGGCCGCATCGTGTCGGGCACGGGAGACCGCGCTTCATGCGAATTCTTTGTACGCCCATATGTTCCCGACCCTACCCGTTGCTTCAAGTGCAACAAGTTCGGGCACGTCAGCTCAACCTGCCGTCAACCTCACCAACTGTGCGTTCGCTGCGGAGAAATTACTCCTCAGACAAGTGTCCCAACCCGCCGCAGTTCGAGCACTGCGGCGGCACACACCCATCCTCGTCTCGGGAATGTCTTTTTTTTCAGGTTCGAGAAGGAGGTCTGGACCTCACAGGTGGCGGATTTCCTCAGCCTCCAAGAGGCGCGAGACAGGGTGCGGAGTCGGGACGTGAGGGCGGGGGTTTCCTACGTAACTGCCTTCGGCTCTGTCCCATCGGCAAGCCGCCCAGGTTTGCCGCCCAAACCCCCTTCAGCCACAGTTTCTCGTCCCTCTCGATTGGAGCCCTCGCTAGACCCAACGACGTCCTGTCCTACCCCTATCCCTCTTCACCATGCGCCCCCTCGGCCAAAGACCTACCAGGACACTCGCCCCCCCCCCTGAACCTCGACTTCACTCTCCCGACGCTCTGCATACATACCTGACCCAAGCGCCCGGAATAAACCGACGAGGCGGAGACGCCGGAGCGAGTCGCCAGACTCCGACCATACAACATGCCTCTCCTACCCCAGATCTAAGAAGGGCCGGGCCCTACACCCCCACCTCGTCTACGACGTCCCTCTCATCCAACCGTAGAAGCCCCTCCTATCCAGCCCCACAGCTTCTGACAGTAGTAGCTGACTTACATGACCCACCGTTCAGGGTGTTACCGAATGCAAACAACAACCTCTCCCCAATGGATCCGGTGGACGCGGCATTGGCGAGCCTACATGGTATGACCGAGGTGAGCTCGGCCGCGCCCCCGGGTCTCATGGATCTACCCTTACCCCCTGACACCATCTTTACTACCCCTCCACGAGAACACTACGATTCGCCCTCCCCCTTGCATCCCCACCGTATCTACCGCCTCCATGTTCCCGGCCACCCTCCTGCCAGCCGCTCTGACCTCGTCTCCTCTCCCACCTGCCCGGTCCTTCTGGTGCCCCCTGTCACCGCCGTCCGCCTTGAGACCCTGGACAGGTTGGGAATTGCCACTATAAGAAACAGAGCACCCCCTCCTGGTCCGAGCAAAGAATCCTGCCTGGAAACTCTTCATCCACTGAGTCCACGACGCTCCCCTTCCGTGACCCATGACTTAGGTCCCGTTCGGCCGACTCGGCCCCGCAGCCTCCGCCAGAATCGACTGGCCAACTGATTCCCTCTTGTGAACGGCAGGTAATCTGCCACGCCCCAGACTTACCCCTTGCCTTCATGAACCCTGATCTACCTTCCAACCCGAATTCTTCAGTACCTCCACCTTCCCCCTCCCCCGACAAACAATGGACCCTCCGAAAACAACTATAATACACTGGAATTGCAGAGGAATCTTCGCAAACTATGAAGGCCTCAATTCCATGATTGCCTCTACCCGACCGGTGTGTGTCTGCCTCCAGGAACTAATTCTAGGGACCAGATCTATGCCCTGCCCCACCGAATATTCATGTATCGACCTGCACTCGAAGGGGGACGGCCATCCTCGTTCACCGCACAGTCCCCTTCCACAAGCTTTCTATCCGATTCCCCACTACACGTGATTGCTGCCAGGCTTTTCTTGGACAGACAATACACCGTCTGCTCCGTGTACCTCCCTCCCCACACCCAAGTCCCCCGCGAAGATCTGGTGGAGGTGGTACAACAATTCCCCACACTCCCTATTCCTGGGCGATTTCAACAGTCGTCACCCCCTATGGGGCGACACAATCTCCACCTATATGGCCCCGACCCTGATTGCCCTTTTGACCGAGCTCTCCTTCGAGTGCCTCAATGATGGATCTCTTACTCTATACCACTCTACCAGCCACACTCCGTCTTGTATTGACCTGTCATTCGTCTCGACGGATGTTCTCCTGGATTTCAGATGGCAGGTCCTTCGAGACGACTCTGGCGGTGACCATCTCCCCGTCCAACTTAAACTAAACCGGCCCGACCAAACCGTTCGCGTACTGGAGAGATGGGTCGTGGCAAGAGCCAACTGGTCCCTCGTCCAAAATGACACCTCTACATCCCATACGACTGCTCACTTCCCATCTTCCGACGAATGTATCACCCACTTTGAATCAACCGTCATCGGGGCTGCATGCACCAGTATTCCCCAATCCTCCTCCTACCCTCACGCCCGGCGGGTACCATGGTGGGCCCCAGAATGCACAGAGACCATACGCGCCAAGACCCGACGCTTCTACAGCACGCGACTTCACACCCGTCGCACGGAGATGCAGCGGGCGAGGGCCATAGCCTGCCTTACAATGAAAAGGGCGCGCCGAGCTTCTTGGCGTGCCTTTATATCTGGGATCACTTCCTCCACACCTTCGGCTACCATCTGGAAGAAGGTACGGGGTGCCGAGGGGCGACATACCCCTTCCCGACCACCAGTCCTCCAGACTAACAACGGACTCCTCAACGAACCCAAGTCGGTAGCAAACTTATTAGCTTCCACCTTCACCGCCGTCTCCGCCTCGGACCGTTCCTTCGTTTCCGCCACTAAAACTAATACATCTTCACTGTATCTAGACAGCCCCTACGACTGATTGTTCATTATGCGTGAGCTACAGGCGGCACCAGCCTCTCTACAGTCTCCTTCCCCTGGCCAGGACGGTATCACTTACGTCATAATTCAGCACATCCACGCTAAAGATACCAGTTAGTACCTGCACAACCAAAACAACACCAGAGGCGCCAACATAACCACACAACTAAACAGCCTCTTCATTCTTAACAACACTGAAGAACATACACACATACCACATCAAGCAGGATACTCAAATTCCTCCCCAGACATAACGCTCTGTTCCCCTCACTAGCATCACATACACACTGGAGAACAGAAAACAGCTGTCATCAGACCCACCTGCCCATCATCATTACAATACGTTCTACACTCTGTCCCAACAGCCTTAGGCACACTTACAGAAATTACAAGAAAGCTGACTGGGAACAGTTCAAAATACAGACTGAGGAACAATTCATCACATTAAACAGCACACCCATCATAAACATCAATACAACACTCAAGACATTCAATCAGATCATCAATAATGCAAACAAATACATATCCGAGGGCAACATTAGGAAATACAACCCAAATTACACTAGAGAAATAGCCCACCTCATAAGGCAACGTAACAACCTCAAACATAAAACACAAGCACCAAACACAGAAACCATAAAACAGCAGAAACAACAGCTCAACACAGAAATAAACAACAAACTTAAAGAAACAGAAACATTAAGGGAATTCATAACAACATTAAACCACTCCACAAATACATCCAGGCTATACAAGACTATAAACAGCATTATCCACTCTAACAGCGGCATTCACACCTCACACACGGTTATCTGTCGCAGCAAAATAATATTCCAACATATACACAACAAGCTACACAACATTCTAGTTAATCACTACGCAAAGATAAGTCACTTAAACAGAGACAACAACCAGAAACACGCAGACAGACAAACAGCCAGACACAAAAAAAACCTACAGACTCGACACGACCATTACACCCTTCAGTACAAACCAGACCACCAAGATCATCAAAAACATTAAAAATTCGAAGGCTACTGGACCAGACAACATATCCAACATACACCTTAAACACTTAGGCCCACAGGGAATACTAGCTCTCACAAACATCAGCACATATTCATACCAACACTGTATTATTCCTGACATATGGAAACAAGGTAAAATTATTACACTACTCAAACCAAACAAAAATACAACAGAATCAGCTTCCTATAGACCCATTACTTTACTATACACACCTTCCAAAGTAACAGTATGAATTGGTCCACAATTAACTCACCCCTTATTTCTCCAGTCTAACTATAAATTGAGGTCCACAGTAGGATTCCTCACCAAACTAGGTTAGGGCAATCTACCTTTACCTTTGTTAAGCTATGAGTTGATGCTGGGTCTTAGGCCACAATGTAGGCCTAAGTTGTCTGACCCAGCTTAATTTAATGAATCTACCTAAACTGGGTTAAAAATACAATTAGTCACTTACTGCTAGTTATTAGAGAGTCCCTTTTTCCGTCTTTGTTTAGTTGTTAAGAGCGTACTTGCTGGTGGGGATCTTTTTCGTTGTCTGTTCTCGTCCCTTCTCCAGTTCCGTCCTTTCGCCCTGTTCCTCGTTTTCGTTCACCTTTGTTCTCCTTCTCGCGGGGCTTTTTCCACCAGCGTCGTCTTGGTTTTTTCCTCGGTTGGTTGATCGGTAATGTATATCTATTACCGAGCACGCTCTTGTCACACAGTATATAAATACTAGTGTGGAGAATAACTCTGGTGAGCAACCAATTGGTTTCATCCACCCAGTTATTGACATAAAAGGAATTTAATAATTGTTAGATTAACTACCTACCTACTCAGTGAACCATTTTCGTTACCTCCCAACTACCCACTCATCAGTTTTCCATATACTGGGGGCCCCGGGAGATAAAAATTTTGGTGTCATTGTCACCAATTTTTATGTCTGAGTGTAGACTAGCTAACTATTTGACTGTAAATGCCTGTTAATCTGATTAACAGTGCCTATCCTCACCTTCTCATGGAGAAGGTGTAGCATTTAATTAGAAGAGAAAATATACATCCATAGAATGAAACTGTCTATAGTCTTTACCATAAGAAAAGAAAAAGTGAAAGTTAGAAGATAAAATTACAATTCCCCAGCATCTATTTTTTGTTGTAAAAATAGTCGCGCCTTTAATGCTGTTTGTCGCTGAGGTCTTGTGTCTGTCAATGTTGTAGTAGGATGCGTTACCACTCCTACTGTCAAAGGAATAGTTACTGGAAGTTCAGTGTCTCCAGTTGTTACTGTCAGTGGAGAAGGTTCTCCAAAGTCCATTGTTTTGGGTCCAGACTCTAAAGGGTACAAAAGAGAAATGTCTCTTGTTGTGTCACCCGTTGAAGTCCTTAATTTGACCACTCTTGTTACCCCGTCTGCCCCTGGTCTGAGTTCTGAAACTCTAGCCAGAGGCCAGTATTGTCTTGGAGTACTGTCATGTATGAGAACAAGATCCCCTACCTTAATTGTGTCAGACCAATCCTTCTTAGTCATTTGTTTATGTCTCTCCCTTAGACCCATCAAGTACTCAGTTTTCCACTGTTTAATGAAATGAGCTTTAACTCTAGTTAAATGTTGTAACTTAGTCTGGAGCTCATCATGTCGTTGAGTCCAGTTTGGGTCTTCTGAAGAGTCTATATTGTAGTCCGGCAGGAGACTAACTTGTTCTCCCCGAATCAAATGATTTGGAGTTAATGGTTCCGGGTCATTAATGTTGTCACTCACATAAGTGAGTGGTCTATTGTTGATGATGTTCTCAATCTCAGCCAGGAGAGTGAGCAACTCAAATAAGTGTATCTGTTTTTTGCCAATTGCTTTCTTCAAGCAATTCTTTACTGTTTGTATATTCCTCTCCCAGATAGAACCATACCAAGGAGAGGCAACTGGAATATACTTCCGCTTTATGTTTGAATTTTGTATATATAATTGTGTGAGTTCATCGCTTAACAAGTCGTGGATGACTTGTTCACCAGCCTTGAAATATGTAGCATTGTCAGTCCAAACTGTCTTGGGTACTGAATGTCGTGCACAGAATCTCTTAAAGACAGCAACAAAAGATTCTGCTGTAAGGTCCTCCACAACATCCAGATAAACAGCTCGTGAGGCAGCACATGTAAACAGTACAATGTACATTTTTTGTTCAGTGTCAACCACCCCTACAGTCAATGCTCCTGTATAGTCAATGCCTACAGTCTCAAAGGGTCTGTTGAGAGTAACTCTCCTCTGGCAAAGCAGGAGGATTTGGTTTCCTATAGGGCCTAGCATTAATATGCCTACATATGTGACACACTCACTCAGGACTGTTTTAACAGTGATCCTTCCCTTGGGTATCCAATAAGTTTTTCTTAATGTAGTTAGTGTCTGTGGTACCCCCATATGATATACATCATTGTGTATTTTTCTGATGATTAATGTTGTCAAATAGCTAAATCTAGGTAAAAGGATTGGATGTTTGCTTTTGTATGACAGTTTTGATTTGTCTAATCTCCCTTTACACCTTAGAAGGCCTTCCTCATCCCTGAACAAGTTTAGATCCACAACTACTGATGGTACAGGTTCTTTTGTTTGTTTCCCATTAGTCAAGAATTCTAACTCTTTATTGTACTCTTTTTGTTGTGCATGGCCTATCCAGTATTTGGTTGCAACTTCTGTATAATTATGATTGTTTTTATTTAGCTGTTTGTTAATTGTAGTTAAACAGTTGTGAGCAAACCTCAAACAGTAGGCTGTGACCCTGACAAGTTTACTGAAGTCAGAATAACGTTCATAATTAGTGATTGGTTCAACCTTTTTATTTGAAAAGATTAAATTTAATGTCAAGTTAACTTGTTCCACAGGCCATTGGTCTGTATTACAGAGCCACTTAGGTCCCATAAACCAAGTTTTGTTTGACTTCAACAACTTGTAGGATAAACCTCTGGTCAGAAAGTCTGCTGGATTTTGTTTAGTTGGAACATAGTGAAAGTTTACTTGTAGGCTTTCATTAGCTTCAGCTATTTCTTTTAGCCTATTTCTTACAAAGATATTCTTACTATTCTTACTATTAATTCCGTATCCAGGCAAGACAAATCTGACTGTCAAGCCAGATGTGGATATCAGTTATGTTCACATCATGGTAAGCATCCTTAAGCAATGAAATGGTTTTAATGGCTAATGCAGCAGCCAATAGTTCCAATTGAGGTATGGTTCGGGTAGGTTTGAGAGGTGCAACTTTCCCTTTAGCATAAATTAGATGACTTTCTGTAGGACTTACAAGATACGCACAGCACCCATAAGCTTGTGTGCTTGCATCAGCAAACACATGAAGCCTCTGGGCTTATCCCTAAACCCACAGCACCTTTGAATTTTAATGTTCTGCACTTTTGTTAAATCAGCAGCTAACTTCTTCCAAGATTTTTGATTTTCATTTGTTATTGGATCATCCCACCCAACATTTGTCCTCCAAATTTCTTGGAGGAGAATCTTTGATTTTATTGTTGAAGGCAGGAATAGACCCATGGGATCAAAAATTTTGGAAGCCTCTGATAATATTTGTCTTTTAGTATTTGCTTCCTCATCAAGTTTAAAACCTTTAGTACAGATTGAATCATGACTGTTAGAAGTTGCATCCAAATACCAGTTCATACCTAAGTTTTAACTCTGTCTGATGGCTCAGTAAGACCATTATTATCCTTTAAAATCTTTTTGTTTAAATCCTCATCATTTGAAATCCACTCTCTAAGTTCAAAGTTACCTTGTTGCATAATGTTTTGAGAGTGTTCATAGACTTCAGATAATTCAGATTTTATTGTTGTTGAGCCTATTAGATTGTCTACGTAAAAATGTTCCTTAAGGAAGTTCAATGTTAAAGAGTTATTAAACTGGTTCAAATGATGTCCAATTGTCAATGCTAATAGGCTAGGTGAGCAATTGGCTCCAAACAACACAACATTAAATCTATAGGTTATGAACCCTTTATTCAAATCAAATGGATCCTTGAACCATAAGAACCTAAGTTGGTTCTTATCATATTCATTTTTAAGATTTATTCTCAAAAATGCCTTTGAAATGTCACTTTGTACGGCATATTTATCTAACCTGAACCTCAGTAAGATCTTCACAAGGTCAGAAATGAGATTAGGACCCTCAATCAGGCAATCATTCAAACTGTGTTTATCACTGTCTTTGAGGCTACAGTTATATACTACTCTGAGTTTTGTTGTTGGGGCATCTTGTCGAGAAACCCCCCTGTGGGTTAAATAATGACAACCATCTTTTTTAAAAGGGTTATTTGTTACTTCTTCAATGAAGCCTTTCTGTAGCTGTTCTTTGAAGACATCACTGTACTTTTTAATATTATTATCTTGTTTGAGTTTTTTCATTACTTTATATAAATGTCCTTTAGCTACTTTGAGATTATCTCTTAAAGTTGGACAATTTATTTTCCAAGGTAACTCAATAAAATAACTATTGTCTTTGCACTGAATGGTGTCTTCAAATCTTTCTACCATTAACTGATCTTCTGAAGTTTGATTTGTGTCATGTATACCCACAGATTCTAGCAACCATAAAGTTTGAATTGCCTCATCCAGAGTTTCATTTGATAGTGATGAATTAATGTTCTCAGTTGAGATAATATTATTCAAAGTGTTGCTATTCTTACAGGTGTTATGTAGGACTGAGTTGAGGCACATAGTATTTGTTAGTCATGAACTGTTTTGGTTTAGGTCTACTGTAGGTTGTATTTGGATAGGTCACCCAAAGGGGCTATCCCTGATGGAGTCTGAATAGCTATACCATTACCTATCTCTACTATGCCCTTATGAATAAGATTAATATAATCTGCCCCTATTAACATTTCAATGTTAGCTACTGTGTTGTTAGTGATATGTCTATCAGCTATTTTGTAGTGTTTTCCCAAATGATTTATGGTTTGTTCTAGTTTGGGTATAACCAGTTTGTTTTGTCCTACTTTAGAAATAATAACTGCTTCAATTTTCTCTAATTTATTTTCTAAATGTAGTTCCAGGTCAATTGTCTTATAGCTAATTTTGTCCGAGTTATCCTTAACAAAGGATGCAATATTGAGGTTTTGTTCATTCGGGTTTGGTGTCAAACCCAATTTATTAACTACATTTTGCGAAACAAATGTTTGTTGAGAACAACAGTCTATAAGACATCTCACTGGAGTGGTGCTACCCTCACTATTCACTAAGTCCAAAGTAATAGTTGGTAAAAGAATCTCAGTGTTTCTTGTTATGTTGTTTGAGCAAACAGAATGTCCCATGAAAGTGGCATTTTCTTGATTACCTTTGTTTGGTGGAGGTATCTTTTGAGTTTGAGTACTATTGTTTGGACACTTTGGTGAATCACACATTGATGAGACATGTCGTAAACTTTTACAAAACTTACACTTGAATCTTAACCTAGATTTACAGTCTTTCTTATAATGTCCCTGGCCAGTACACTTTTTACATAGGTTCAACTGTTCACATCTTTTAGCTCTTTGGTTAAAGTCTGAATATTTGTCACACCCAGTACTACTGTGTTCATTACTTGCACAAAATTTGCAATGTAGTGTGTAAGTTGAGGCAGCAGTTACATTAAAGTTCTGTAATGTAGGTGTTCGTGTATTACAGTTGGTCACATTTGATTCTACAGTATCAAGTTTTGTCTGTTTGGCTGTAGCTAGTTGGTCTCTGGGAACAGTCTTTGGTTTATCCATAGTCTGGGTCTTATTTTGTGTTGGAATATTTCTCAATTTGTAATTAGTTAGGATATTGGGAAAGTGTTTTCTGATATCTTCAAGATTAGGATAATTTTCTCCCGTCTTTAGAACTAAAATATCTTTAACCCTCAAAGGAAGGCACCTAAGAACTATGCCTTGTATAATTATAATCCAAGATGAAGCTTTAATATCTATCTCATTGCTAACCAGTTGTCCTATAATAGCTTCTAATTTTGTATAAAATTTTCCATATCACTATGGTTATCTTTTATGGGTGCAAAATCAAAAATTTGTTGAGATAATTCATATACAATCTCATCTTTATTAATGTAATTACGTTTTAAGAGATCAATAGCTACTTCATATGAATTCCCTACGGCTGGTAAATAGGCTATCAGGTTATAGGCTGGGCCTTTAAGGAAACTAGTTAAGTAGCTAAACTTTTCAACAGTTGAAATATAAGGTTTATTACCTATTAAACTCTCAAATTTGTCAATGAAAGATGGGAATTGTACCGTGTCCCCTTCAAATGTTGGTACTAGCAAAATGGGTAACTGAGCCCTCAATTCTTGTGACTCAGGATTTAGCATGCCACTTAAATTTTGTTGAAGGTTAGCTCTACTTTGATTAAAATCAGAATTAGGTTTATTTGATGTTAAGTTAGTCAAACGAGACCGTAGTCTCCTTATTTGCTGTTCAATTGAGATTACCTGAACATCATTATCAGCGTAAAGGTCTATCAATTGTTCTTCAGCCATTTCGGATTCAACTAACTCTGAAATACTCTCATCAATGGCTATTATTTCCTTCTTTTTAGTTTCCAATTTAAGAATTACACACTCTAAATCTTCCTTACCTGGTTGTGTAATATTGTTAAAAGTGTTCTTGGCCTTTGTAACAGCACCCAACTTTGCCCCCCTTTTCTTTTTTAACTTTTTCAATTCCGCACTGTCCATGTTTAAGTCAAAATTGTTTAACTGGGGATCGTAATGAAATAGAGGACAAGAAGAAATTACCAGAAAAGAGAGAGCACAGACAAAACAGTCAAGTTTAAATTTGGTTTAATCCCCCCAAGTACTTATGTGTCACTCAGGTCTAAGCTTATAAGAGAATGAGACTCCTTAAATGTAAATGTTTCCTAGTTAGGCCCTAGGTTGTAGACCTAATTAGGCTTGATTAGGTTAGGCTTAGGCTTAGGCTAGACCATTTAGCCTAATTCTGCAATTTTTGTTAAGTAAGGTTAAGGTTTGTAAATTCCCCACACACGGACCACCAATGTGAAAAATGCTCTGTATGAATTGGTCCACAATTAACCCACCCCTTATTTCTCCAGTCTAACTATAGAGTAGATCAAGTCTAGCCTAGAGGGTCAGCCTAGAGATTCCGGAAATGGTCCAGAGCGGGCAGATAAATTGAGGTCCACAGTAGGATTCCTCACCAAACTAGGTTAGGGCAATCTACCTTTACCTTTGTTAAGCTATGAGTTGATGCTGGGTCTTAGGCCACAATGTAGGCCTAAGTTGTCTGACCCAGCTTAATTTAATGAATCTACCTAAACTGGGTTAAAAACACAATTAGTCACTTACTGCTAGTTATTAGAGAGTCCCTTTTTCCGTCTTTGTTTAGTTGTTAAGAGCGTACTTGCTGGTGGGGATCTTTTTCGTTGTCTGTTCTCGTCCCTTCTCCAGTTCCGTCCTTTCGCCTTGTTCCTCGTTTTCGTTCACCTTTGTTCTCCTTCTCGCGGGGCTTTTTCCACCAGCGTCGTCTTGGTTTTTTCCTCGGTTGGTTGATCGGTAATGTATATCTATTACCGAGCACGCTCTTGTCACACAGTATATAAATACTAGTGTGGAGAATAACTCGGGTGAGCAACCAATTGGTTTCATCCACCCAGTTATTGACATAAAAGGAATTTAATAATTGTTAGATTAACTACCTACCTACTCAGTGAACCATTTTCGTTACCTCCCAACTACCCACTTATCAGTTTTCCATACAAGGTAAAATTATTACACTACTCAAACCAAACAAAAATCCAACAGAATCAGCTTCCTATAGACCCATTACTTTACTATACACACCTTCCAAAGTAACAGAAAGACTAATCTTACAAATCACCAACCCACACATACCACTATCGCCTACTCAACATGGATTCAGACCTCACTACTCAACCACGACATTACTCACTAACCTCACGCAGCACATCATGGATGGCATCAACTCCAGACGACCAGCTCAACGTACACTATTAGCAACAATAGACATTAGTAAAGCATTTGATGCTATCCCACGCTTCCCTCTCATAAACAAAATACTCAACACAAACATGCACAAAAACACTAAAAGATGGCTGAGCAACTATCTTTCAGGAAGATACTTACATGTCACATTTAATGGCAAGTCATCCAAAAACAAGCTTTTTCCGAACGGGATCCCTCAAGGCTCTGTTCTCTCACCAACGCTGTTCATCTTATACATGCATGACATTCCAACATCCATAGATAACAAGCTTACCTTATCATCATATGCAGATGACATTACTCTAACATCCACCCACAACAACATCGACACCGCTACAAATAATCTACAAACATACTGGCTCACACACAATAGACTCAAAGTAGCGCCCACAAAATCAACCATCACCTTGCTTACAAGCAATACAAAAGAACACCAGATAACTCCACAGCTTACACTAAACAACACCAACATTCCACACACTCACAGGACCAAAATACTGGGGTCACACACACAAACACCTTACAGACAATACAAAACAACACACTTCGTATTATTACAGGATGCACTCAAACACCACCAATAGAACACCTGTACACACAAACAAAAATACTGAAAATTAGGGTACATTCAGACATGAGGGGAACACAATTCATGGCAGCAGCGACAACTAACCCACAGCACGCTTGCCACTACATGTATAGGGTGTTCCAGAAGTCATCACCCAATCTGAAGTAGCTGTAACCTTAATTTAATTATTGTTTTCTTGAATTTTTTCCCAGATTGTAGAAGATCAACCCCAATAATTTGAAGATGGACCACTACACACCACAACATAATTCTAACATAATTCTAAATAAAATACATTATTTCCACTTTCTACAGTATTTGTTGTTTTATTGGTTGAAAAGTTATAAGCAAAACAAATGGGGTGATGACTTTTGGAACACCCTTTACAATCATGCACCAACACCTCGCACCATTAAGGTGGTAACACCAGAGAGACATTATAACCAAATTCTCCACTCCATACCACGCCCCACAGACATCACACAGTACAGAAAATACACACACACACACACACACCTAACCCACAAATACCTGACACGACTCGGTCCGAATACGGTTCTAGGTGCGAAGCCGCCACCCATTGACAGGTCAGAGACCAGCCTGAGCAGATCGGATCGAGTTAACGTAGCACGATTCCGATGTAGACATTACCCCAACTTACAGACATATAAACACAGACTAGACAATTCCACAGACGACACCTGCCACCTGTGTCAGGACACACCACAAATAATTGAACACATTATGACAGACTGTACCGCTCTAGCACAACATAGAACACAACACATCACTAGTGCGCTGAACCTCTGGTCCACTCCGGAGTGGGCGATCGGTTACCTGCGTGCCGCCGGCTTGGTCGATTAGGGTGTGCTGATCGGCTAACCAACAAAAACAACAACCATGAAGATTTTTCTACTGGACCTCTACAACCGTATTTGGATAGAAGGCGCCTTCCCCTCTCGGTGGAGGGAGGCCCATGTAATCCCGATCCCCTAACCTAACAAAGACCTCCTCGACCCCCTGTGGTGCCGCGTTTGTTAGCGGGCTAAAGATAAAGTAAAGGCCAATTTGAGGCTTTATTCAACATAAACATAGTATAGATCTGAAACACAGAAAACAATAATTAGTAAAGACTTGTTACACAGAAAACAATAATGTAAAGCCTCATTACATTCCTCTCTTCTTTATAATACGTGATCACAGAAAACAATAATTAGTAAAGACTTGTTACACAGAAAACAATAATTAGTAAAGACTTGTTACACAGAAAACAATAATTAGTAAAGACTCATTACATTCCTCTCTTCTTTTATAATACGTGATACTTTGCACGGTAAGAAACAAAACGACAAGTTCAAGATATTTTGGAAGAAAGAAGAGTCTACAAGTTTAGGCGTTGAGCTGGGTATCTGATTCGAGTGCTTCTTCTCAGAGGGGACTCGTCTCGGAGGTTACTGACACAGGTGGGCCTCTCTCGACTTCGACTGGAGTCGCTTCGACGGGAGCTGTTGGGACCGTGTGTCGGCGGATCTCAGCGGGTTCTGAGTTGTCCGTTAGCGGGGTGGAATTGATTGGCGGACTGGGTACGGGGGGTTCATAGTGATTCGTGTCATCCGTATTGCTACGTCCCGCCGGTGCCAGGTCCCTGATGGATACGGTATCTTCTCTCCCATTCGGATGCCGTATAAACGCGTAGTTGGGGTTTGCCTCAATTAACTCAACTTCCTCGACGAGGGGGTCGTTCTTGGATCGGCGAATGAATTGGCGAAGGAGTACAGTTCCCGGAGAAGACAGCCACGTCGGTAGTGCAGAACCGGTAGAAGTACGCCGCGGGTGCGTGAATAGACGCTCGTGAGGAGTTTCGTTCGTGGCCGTACACAGCAGCGATCTAATCGAGTGCAGCGCGTCTGGTAGGACGGACTCCCATTGCGACATCGGCAACCCGCGATCTTCTATGGCTAGTTTGATGGTGTTCATGATGATTCCATTGTAACGTTCGCATTGCCCGTTTCCTTGGGGTGATACGGCGTTGTGCGACTAGTCGCGATACCATGTTTAGTTAGGAACAGTTTTAGTTCCGAAGACATAAACGATGTCCCTCGATCTGTGTGGATGTAAGAGGGAGTTCCGAAGGTAGAAAATAACTCGGTGAGACGGGCGATAACGGTTGACGTGTTCGTATCACGACACGGGAAGGCAAAAGGAAAGCGTGAATACTCGTCGATTACTGTTAGGATGTAAGGTCGCGAAGTTGCGCTCGGAAGCGGGCTTTAAAGTCGATGTTAAGTCGTCAAATGGGGACATGGCCCGTATTAAGTGACTAACTTCTGGTTTATAGTACTGTGGCTTACATTTATCGCATGTTTGGCATTCCGACGTAACTCGTTTGATGTCATCCACTGAGAATGGTAGGTTCCTAACTCTCACAAAATGAGTCATTCGGCGGACTCCTGGGTGTATCAGATTAACTGCAGCTGGGCGAGGATATTCTTGGAGTAGCAGCGCAAAAGGATCGCGACAATGCGTCTGCGGCTCGGTTCTCGGGGCCCGGTCTGTATTTATTGTGAATGAGTAGCCGGCTAGTTCTACACGCCAACGGAGAATCTTATCGTTCTTAATACGCCAGTAGCTTTTCCATCGAACATGAAAGATACGCTCCGCTGGTCGGTGACGACAGTAAAGTGTCGATAAGCTAAGAAGTGCTTCCACTTGCGAATGGATTCGATTACAGCGTATGCCTCCTTTTCAACGATGTGATGGCGACGTTCTGTGTTATTCAGAGCGCGAGAAAAGAACGCCACCGGGCGGCCGTTCTGGTAAGGGTGGCTCCGATTGCTGAAAAGGAAGCGTCCGTCCCACAGTGAACGGCAGTTCTTCATCGATTGAACCGCACACTCTTTCGAGATATCATCTTTGAGTGTTTGGATCGTTGATACTTCCTCGCGAGTTAATGGGAATGATGAAACGTTGAGCAGAGGTTTGATCTTGAGGGAATAGTTCTGAATCCATTTAGCATAGTATGCGAATAGTCCGATTACGCGTTGTAGAGACGACTTGTTGCGAGGAGTTTGAAGTTCTTGTAGAGGCCGGAGGCGTTCGGGGTCGGGCCGCAATACGCCATGAGAGATAGAATATCCGAGCAGGTGCACTGATGTCATCGAAAGCTTGCATTTTTCCTTGTTTAGACTCAGATTTACTCGTTTAGCGGCTTCCCAGAAATGTCGAAGGTTCTCATCGTGCTCTTCCCAAGTGGTTCCGCAGATGGTGAGATCGTCGAGGTAGGCGTATGTTGATGATAAGTTGTTCGAGGATATGAATTCGTTCATGACGCGCTGGAAGGCCGCGGCTCCGTTAGTTACTCCCATAGGGATCCTTCTGAATTGGTATAGATTTCCGTCAGCCTCGAATGCTGTGAAAGGTCGTTCAGACGGATCGATTTCTACCTGGTAGTATGCGCTTGATATCAATTACGCTGTAGTATTTGTGTTGTGAGAGAAATCGATTACCATGCGGTTTTTTTTTGTTTCGGTAGATGTGATGACTACTTGAGCACGCCAGGGTGAGTTACTGGGTTCAATTATCTCATCCCTGAGTAGCTTTTCGATTTCTTTCCCAATGAAAATTTTGTCCTCAGAGCAAAATCGTCTGGACTTCGTGGCGATGGGACGACAATCGGCAGTTAAGTTGCCGAATAGTGGTGGGGCTGAAATTCTTGATCGAGTAAGGCCGCATATATGGAGTGCTGGCTCCGGACCTCCGAAATTGATGTTCAATTCCTTGTGTCTGATTAAGAATGGGGTACCGAGTATTATGTCAGCGCACAGATCCGACAAGACGGATAGTTCGAGCTTTTCGTAGTCGCGGTCTCCCATCGTAACCTTCACTGTACATCGACCTGAGATGGCTGCGGATAGATTAGGCTAAGCCATTGATACGACGCCCGAGTGCGGAAGAATGGGCAGCTCTAAGTGTTTGGCTAGATCCTCACGAATGAAGTTGTCCGAGCTGCCAGTATCCAACAAGGCGAGACACGAACGGCCGTTGACGAGGATATCGACTGTTGAGTTGGTAGGCATGGAGGAGCTACACGATAGAGTGGTACTAATGGTCGCTAATGCTGTGGCTGAATGAGACGCTGTGGTTTTATCCTGTTTTTGACGTGCCGAGGAAGTACTTGAGCGGCAGACTTTGGCCCAGTGGCCGGTCTTTTCACATTTCGCACAGATAGAATCCTTTGCCGGACACCTGCTTCGTGGGTGGCGTCGAGACCCGCAGAAGAAGCACAGAGCGGCTTTGTTGTCGAAATTCGTAGCGGCTGAAGAGTTTGGGAGATTGTCTCCTTGGACGCAGGCAGGCCGGGCAGAGTCAGTAGTCGGCGACGGTTCGTGGCGAGAGCCAGTGGCTGCAACAGCACCGTAATGAGTGAGGTACGATTCTGAGTTTTTCTGGGCCTGATCTAATGTTCGAGCCTGGACGATAGCCTTTTCCAGTGAGAGTGTGTCATTTTCGAGTAAGCGGGTGCGGATGGCGCTATCTCTAATTCCTCGGATGAAAGCGTCTCTCACAGATGAACTCCTGTTTTCGTCGGCGGAAACCGATTTGAAGTTGCAGTCATTGGCTAGTTGTTGAAGAATTTGCAAGTACTCATCTAGGGTTTCCTCGGACTTTTGGTGACGGGTGGACAACAGGTGGCGAGCGCATACCTCGTTTGGCTTCTTGACGTAGGTGGCCTCTAAGGCTGCCATGGCATTCTCATAAGTAGAGTAGTCTTGAATGATATCAGCGACATCGGGGCCGATATGTATGAATAGAACCTCCAATTTATTGGGGTTGTGTTCGGCGATAGTACTCAAGAAATATTTGAATCCGCGCGACCATAATTTCCATAGTTTCCCAGCTTGGGGAGAATTCGGAGAAGTAATAAATTTATCCGGGCGAATCACCTTCTCCATGATATAGTAAGATTACTGGATGAATATTTGCTTGCTGTATCTGAAAGGCCGACTGAATGGCTGATTGAAATGTTGAATAAATTGTGGTGCCGCGTTTGTTAGCGGGCTAAAGATAAAGTAAAGGCCAATTTGAGGCTTTATTCAACATAAACATAGCATAGATCTGAAACACAGAAAACAATAATTAGTAAAGACTTGTTACACAGAAAACAATAATTAGTAAAGACTCATTACACCCCCAAAACTATAGACCGATCGCCCTAACATGCTGCGCCGGCAAGATACTCGAAAAAATGATTGCTACGCGACTCTCCTTTTTCCTGGAAAAGTGACTCCTTTCCGACTACCCAGTCCGGCTTCAAACAGTTCCGCTCCACCACTGATCCCCTCCTGCTTCTCAGAACGCCTTCGACAGTGGACAGTTCGTCCTGTCCACTTCCTTTGATATAGAGAAGGCCTATGATACCACCCGTTGACATATAATTTTCAAACAGCTCCAAAGTTTGGGTCTCGTCGGAGCCCTGCCGAATTTCATCAGGGGCTTCCTATCCTCCCGAACCTTCAAAGTGCGGGTGGGCCCAGTCGTTTCGGACTTTTTCGTACAAGAGGATGGGGTCCCGCAAGGAAGCATCCTTAGTGTACTGTGCTTCTCGATAGTCATGAACACAGTATCAAAAAGCCTCCCACCCACCGTCCGTTCTTCCATCTATGCGGATGATCTCGCGATCTACTTCGCGGGGTGGGAATCGGCCATTGTTCAACGGCAAATCCAGTTCGCCATCCATCGGGTGAAAAGATTGGCGACGTCGCTTGGACTCCGCCTGTCCACCTCCAAGACCAAGTGCATGCTCTTTAAAAGGAGAAGCCCCACTGCTTTCCCCGCCCCCTCTGTCACGCTATACAGCGAACTTCTCGAGGTGGTGCCCTCTGCGCGGTTCTTGGGCATGATATTGGACCAACGGCTCAGTTGGTCTCCCCACCTCAGGCAGCTAAAGAACTCCCTCCAGCGTCCCCTCTCTCTCCTAGATCATCTCTCCCACTCCACGTGGGGCACCGACCGACACGCTCTCCTTCGCCTCTACACTGCCATGGTCCAGTCGAAGCTGGATTATGGAGGCATGATATATGGCTCCGCCTACAGCGCTCGCCTCTGTATTCTGGACCCGGTTCTCAACAGGGGCCTCCGCCTCTCCACCGATGCCTCCTGCCTCTAGCCTCCGAGTGGAATGTAACTACCTTCCTCTCACCCTCTGACGGGATCTGCTACTCATGAGAACTTACCTCCGCGCACAGAGGCTACCCTCCCCTCCTCGCTCCTGTGCGCGGCAGTTTCCGAACTTCCTCCTCAGGGACGGAGCTGGCACTTCACCGAAGTGGTCCGCTCCTTCCTGGAACTCCCCAACATGCCCCCTCCCTCACTCATGCCCCCTCCCTCACTCATGCCCATCACATACCACATCTACCCCCCTTGGCTTCTCAATCCACTCTCGTTCTGCAGGGACTTGTGTGCCCTGCCAAAGACCACCACCACTACCACCACAGCATATAGGTAATTTTTCCGGGAACACACAACTCGGTACTCGGGCACTGTCTCCATCTACACCGACAGTTCCCGCTCGGAGGCTGGCACGGCCGCCTCAGCGGTAACACTACCCCAGCCACTTTCCCGGAGCGTCCGCCTACCCCGCGAGGCCTCTGTGTTCTCAGCAGAACTTTTCGCTATCTTAGAGCCACTCGATATCGTGCGTACCCACCCGGCCAGTGATTTCGTAATATATTCAGACTCCTAAAGCGCACTTCTCTCCCTCGAAAGATTCAACCCCACCCCCACCCCCACCCGCTCGTCTGCACTATCCAACAGAATTTCCACTCCCTGATGGTTTCCAGACACAAGACGGTCGCCTTCTGCTGGGTCCCGGCACATGTCGGCATTTAGGATAATGAGGAGGTGGACCGCGCGGCGAAGGCTGCCTGCTTGCTACTAGACTCCTCCCCAATCCCTCCCTTTCATCGACTTCTTCCCGATTCTCCGATCCCATTTCCGTTCCCTCTGGCAACGGGAGTGGGACGAAGCCACAAATAATAAGCTTCACCGGGTAAAACCACAATTAGGATATTGGGACTTCTCGTTTCATTGATCTCGACATAAAGAGGTGATTCTGGCCCATCTCCGCATAGGACACGCGCGCCTAACACATGGGCACCTTATGGCCAAATTACCAGCCCCGCTCTGCCCCACCTGCCGTACCTCCATCACTGTCGTCCACCTCCTAGTTGAATACCCGAATTTTTCTCTCCGCCATAGGTGCTTCCCCTTCTTGTCCCATATTTCCACACCCAAGCGTCTCTAGTTTATACTCGCCGAAGGATCCAAATTTTCAACAGGAGCAATATTCTCCTTCCTAACTCACTCCCATCTACTTCACTGCATCTAGGAGTATACCTTCCTTTCCCCTACTCAGTAACTGAACCCCCCTCACTCTCCGAGTTCACTACCCTCACCCTAGCAACACCCCCCAACCCACTGCCTCGCCGCCGAGATATGTGCCATTTCACATAGGTACGAATCGGCGGTATATCATATACAAAATATATTATATATATATATATATATATATATATATATAATATATTATATATATATACTGCGCGGTCATTGCAGTTATATATATATAATATATATATATATATATACACCTTAACCTAATATATTAATATATACAAGTAATGCGCATTAAACAGCCTAGTTATTTTATCACGAAATGCGATGCAATGCATGCATGCATACAGCACAAATTTGGGGGCCTTGGCAAAATTTCTACACAAAAAAAATCCTTCATAAATAAAAATCTCTCTATTTTCCTATCTTTTCCCAATCCTCAGCCAGAGCAGATCTAGGCATTTCAGTAAGGAGGGGTTCAAAGAAAAATGGGCACCCCTAAAATAAAAAGGGCGCAGTACTAAAATTTTTTTCTTAAAAAAGACCACCAATGAGCGAGTGTAAAATCAATTGTATTGTTTTATTAGCTCAGTCTCATTCAAATATGATACAAAATAAAAATCTAATTTGGGTATAGCAGTTATCACAGAAAATTTTTCAAACAATTATAAATTCTTGCCAATTAAAAGAAGTATCAGAATAAGATGAAGATAAGAATAGTGATATTGCTGCACCAGTACTTAGGGCACCTATGAAAACCATTACAACTACAAATTTAGAAGTACAATGTATACGGATAAAGAGTCAAAATAGAATTTGAATAAAATAAAATAACCATGATCTATTTACAAAAACAAAATTTGTTTTCAGAGGCATACACATCATTCAAATAAGACACTTGCAAGAAATTGAGGGGGGACAAGACGTCGCCGACCCCCACTCCTCTAGATCCGCCTATGCTTAGCATAGGGGTGATTGTTACTGTACCCAACGCCTTATCGGCCTCCATTCTCTAATACCTACTTCCTTACCCTACGGACCATGGCAAAGATAGCCACCGAATAAAAGTGGAAGCCATGATGTAGTACAACAAACAAACAAAGCACAGAGGGTTTGCGACGTGACAAAGACAAACCGATTAGGGACAAATCTGACTGGACACAATGAAAATAGTCAACAGTATTTCAGGTCAGAATTGCCAAGTCAAATTACCTAGTATCACTAGATCCATCCTAAATTCAGGCTCAGAGAGACTTCAAAAGAATGTACGATATTAACAGATATCCCACCAGGAACACACCGTTCGACAAGAAAACTGTCACGGGCATTAAATATAAAGAGAACATCCCTTCAGACCATGCTGAGGGATGATTTACAATGTTTCCCTACAAAATTCAAGTGGTTCAAGAACTTAGTGAAGTTGATAGACGAAGCAGGATGGAATTTTGTAAAGCATTTCTTCGAATGGGCGAGAAAGGTGACAGGTTTACTGAGAAACTAATCATGTCAGATGAAGTTCATTTTGAGATCGCAGGTTATGTCAACAAGCAGAACTCCCGATTTTGGACAGAAGAAAATCCTGAGCAGTTCCACCATGACCTTTACATAGTGAACGTGTTATAGTGTGGTGTGGCATTTCTTGGGCTGGAGTCATTGGGCCATACTACTTTTCCGATGCCAATGGGGCAACTGTCAGTGACATCAGAGCGATATCAAGAAATGATAAGCAATTTTCTTGCTCCAAAACTAATGGACATGGGATTTGATGAGGTAATTATGTATATTGAGTAACTCAGTCATTTTACACACCAAAATACATTTTTCTAGTAGTATTTGGTGTGATTTGTTCAAATCTGACCTCCATTTCCCTCGGAAATGAGATCCAACAAAGTTATAGTACTTTAAAGTTTGACTCATTTTCAAGGGAAATGGAGGTCAAAATATAAGCAAAACACATCAAATATTACTAGAAAAATGTATTTTGGTATTAACCTAACCTTACCTAACCTAACCCTAAAACTAACATAAGTGGAAATAGTAACCTAAAACGCCTAAAACTAACGAAAATATCATTACTTAACCTAACCAATCATCAAGGGCATTCAGTTGGCCTAACCGGTTAATATTGGTTATTTCACCTACATATCTTCTGATCTTTTCGTATTAGGCACTCACTGTCACATTTCGGGCAAGTTAACCTCTTTTGGACCACTGGGTCAAATTTGTACCGTTTCCAATACACGCATTCATAACTTAACCCTACAAAAACCTTGGTCGTTAAAAGGTTAAGGATGAGAGAATAACGCCGTAATTGACAAAAACATCCAATGCTTTCTCTTCATCTAGGGCACATGACGAATCAAGTTCTCAAAGTCAGAAACAACACGAACAGCACGTCATAATTCTATCACAAACACGACCAAACTGAATCCAATTACAAAAACAAAAATAGCCAGAACAGAAAACATCCAACTAATTAAGTCGCAGAGTAGCAAAAAAATAGCCCAAGCCTAGCTCATATATCATATTTTCATGACGTCACCAGACAAATATTGGGAGGGTGGGAAAAAAATGTCGCAAAAATGTCATAATATTCAAATCTACATAATTTGGTAAAGACGCATCTGCGAGCATAGTGACTTATATGAAAATGATGAGAAAATTGTGCTTTAATATTTTATAATTATATTTGCTTTTGATATTCTGAGTACGATAAAACTCATATTAACCTTTGATGATCAAACGTGGTTCCAACAGGATGGGACAACTGCCCATACTACACGTACATCAATGTCATTCCTGAAGAACCTGTTTCCACATCATTTAATTTCACGATTTGGAGATGTTCCATGACCAGCCAGAAGCCCGGACTTAACTGCGCCCCATTTCTTCAGATGTACCTTAAATCAACAGTCTACCAGACAAGACCAAGGACCATTCAAGACTTACTTAGACAAATTGAACAGGAAATTGCCAATATTCCACTTGAAACTTTACGGAAAGTGATGCAAAACACAATTGTCCGTATGCGTGAATGCATACATGAAAATGGTGAACACTTAAAAGGTGTTGTTTTCAAGACTTGGGTCCTGAAATTGTAGTTTTGTATGATATGCTAACATTCACATTTTTCGTTGAAAGGTCGCTGAAATAATCTCCTGAGACTGTAGTTTCGTATGATATGCAAATATTCTCATTTTCTGTTAAAATACTCATTTTGCATTAACTATATATGTCAAGTATTTCTTGCCCACCCTGTAGAAAAAAAAAGATAGATGTATGGAGCACTTTGTAGGTAACATGAAGAAAAGGGGAAATGGTAACAAAAAGTATTTTACGTGGCCTTTAGGGGACCCCAAAAATGGTGTTAGCCCCACCTTTATTAGTGTCGGGAGGGGGCTATGGCCCCTTTGGACCCCCTGAATTAACTAATGTATTTTATTCGGATTCTAATGTTTTTTCACACCATTCTGAAAATTACTGCTCAAGCTACCCCAAGCTCTCCCATGTTTTCGCCCTTGGTACCACTACGGGTATACTCTCAATCTTGTCGCGAAAGGTGACATTGAACCCCTATAGTTAGGGCAATACCTTATATCTGGTGGTGACCGTGGTGATCACATTGTATTATTGTATGTGTAATTGATTTAAGTATTTTCAGTTTATAGCCCCGTGCTCAAGATCGTGCCTTCTCTGCAGAGAATGGAAAATGGTCTCGATTAGAGATCCTATATTAGACATAGAAGTAACAATGATAATTGAAAAACGAACAGAACTCCCAAAATTAAATAAAGCACTGGCGGTTTTCAATTAAATTAACTCTGTCACCTATAATGGTTATAATGACCTTACGACACTAGAAGTATGGTTGAAAATCTTATGAAGCAAACTACTTTTTTCACCTCTATCGCCAGCCAAAAGTTCACCCAAAGTTCGGCGTAATAAGAAAATCAAAAAATAAAAAAAAAAATATATATATATAAAATATAAAATATGAAAATCTATTCCAAAAACTCCTCAACATCTTCATTAGCATACTTAGGACTCTAATTTAGCCACAAATGAACGTTCTAGCTCAATTAATAACAGATACTATTGCCAGAATATTGCTGAACTTTGGAGGCGATTTCTGATGAATTTTAATTTTGGCGCTTAGGTACCTTAAGACGCCGGACCCCTCATTTGTTGTAAACAATTCTTTACCACTTTTAATGGAAATTTTAAGACAACATTTTGCTTCTGAAATAAATTGCCAAAGGAAAACTAAATTCAAAGGCTAAATACAGTATAACATTCGTTTTCCAGTTTGCGTTGTCACTCCTGTATTTTATTGTCTCGGGGGGAATTCACGTAACATTTAATAATTTTCAAATGGATTTTTAGTTTCTTATTCTTATTCTTATTAAAATCATACATATTTTAGATTAAGTTTAAGATTCGTATTTGATATTAAGGGTATGCGGATATTTATATACCTCAGGAACATTGACGCTCATGCAGTGGCGTATCAAGGGAGGGGCGAGAGGGGCGACCGCCCCGAGCGGCACTTCCCGAGGGGCGGCAAATTACTGTCAGGCGGGCGCAGTATGCAAAATTTTGGGTTTTTATGTTTTAAAATGCAACCCTCCAAAAAATTATATATCATCATTGTCGCGCGTTATTTGTGTACAAAATATCCATGGTTTTGATGAAAAATCATCATTAAATGCTATATATGCCACCTCAATGCCACTATTTCCACAAATAATTGCGTTAAATTTTCATATCGGAAAGGTTGCCAGCCCTATTTTTCAGACTTTCCCTATATTATTTAGGTTAGGCTTTGCATTCTTTGAGCTTTGATGATGTTAATAATTAATGGTTGTTTTATTTTGCAGATACCCTACTGAATTAGCAAACATGAGCAAACGACAGAGACTGAGTGGTGCTGCATACAAGAATCTTCGCGAAAAAAAAGAGGAGGAAGCCAAGCGTGCTGCTAAGCGATTTCATCAGTTAATGGGATTCTCAGACACACCTTCAGTGCCTTCTGGGAAGCAAGGAGATCAACCGCAATGTGATATATCTTTAGAGATAGATGTTCAAGCGGCAACTTCAAGTGAACCCCCAAATAATCAGGATCAACCCTCATCTACATCACAAAGTCACCCACCCACCCATCACCCACAGAGTCTGTTTAACGATTCTGGCAACTGGCCCGTTCCAATGACGGACAATTTGAGAATCGAACTCATTAAATGTGGACCATCACATTTGAAAAACATGAATGGACCCTTTCCAGGTGATTCAAACAATAGGTCAATGTCAAAAGTTTGGTATTTCAAAACTTTGGAAAATGGCGAAAAAATTGAAAGGTCATGGCTAATCTTCTCACCTTCAAAATGTAGCTTGCATTGCTTTTGCTGTCGTCTCTTCAACAACATCTCCAGTGCATTTGGAAAAGAAGAAGGATTTTTTGCCTGGAGGAAACTGAATCCAAGAGTACCTGAACATGAAAACAGTCCATATCATACCCGATGCTTTGAACAATGGAAAGAGTTGTCTATGCGCCTTCAGTTGAATGCTACAATAGATAATGCACATCAGTTCAGTTGCAAATAAAACATGCTACTGCTAAGTGGAAAGAAATACTGAGACGAATTTATGACTGCATCATGTTCTTGGCAAAACAAGATCTTGCATTCCGAGGGCACCGAGAGAACTTAAATGAAGAAGCTGGGCTAGCTGGCAATTCTGGAAACTTTTTGGAGTTAATAAAACTAATGGGCAAATATGACCCAGTAATTAGGGAACATCTTACAAAAATACGAATGACTGACAAGATATCCACTACGTATTTGTCACCTAACATTCAAAATGAGTTCATCACACTAATCGGCTGTAATGTTCGAAAATGTATAATTGATAGTGTCTAGTGCAAAGTACTTTGCAATAATTTTCGATAGTACACCAGATATATCGCATATTGATCAGATGTCTCAGGTAATTCGCTGTGTCGATTAAAGATGGTAATGTAGAGGTGAAGGAATCCTTCGTTGATTTTATTAAATTAGAGGGGAAGACTGCTGAGGCAGTTACTGATCTCATTGTCACTAAGCTCCGTGAGGATGGGCTGGATATCCAGAATTGTTATGGTCAAGGGTATGACAATGCTGCTACGATGGCAGGTATTCATCTTGGAGTTCAACGCAGAATTCTTGATGTTAGCAAACACGCTGTTTTCATTCCTTGCAATAACCACTCGCTGAACTTGGCTGGAGTTCATGCCGCGGGACTGAGTCCTAATGCTGTAACTTTCTTTGGAACAATTGAACGAATTTTCGTCTACTTTTCTTCCTCTACTCATCGTTGGGATGTCTTAACAAAACATTCCAAAATCACTGTCAAGCGAGTCTCTGATACGCGGTGGAGTGCTAAGTATGATGCTGTTTCTAGTCTTAAGAATAACTTGACTCACGTTGTTAGTGCCTTGGAAGAACTGAGTGAAGGGGTCTCCGAAAATCTGGACACAAAGGGCGATGCTGAAGCTCTGTTGACCTCCATCATGTCATACACATTCATTGTGTACTTATTTTTCTGGGATCCAGTGCTGAAAGAAATCAATGATGCTCAGCTATATTTTCAAAGAAAGGGACTTGCTTTGGACCAGTGTGCGTTAAAAATGAACTCTCTATCCGTGTTTTTAACTAATGAACGAGAGGCAGTAGTATCAAACGCTGCAGATGCCGCCGAAGAGTTCTGTAATGAAATGGATATCAGTATAGACCGCAGAGTCAGGAGACGGAGAAGAATGCCTGGAGAGCAAGCTCGTGATGCTGGATTGACCGTGCAAGAGGATGTACGCAGAGAATTTTTTGAAATCATGGATCGTTTATTAGCAGAAATTGAAAAACGCACCGTTTGTCTTAAAAACATGAATGATCGCTTTGAATTTCTGTCTCCTTCGTACCTTTTGAATCAGTCCAAAGATGAAGAAATTAATACCAAGGTCAATAATTTTTCTTCCATCTACAATGACATTAATCCAGGAAGTCTACTGGAAGAAATAAAGCGTTTGCGCAGACATTTGCTCAGTTTCGAAAGCATAAGCGTCGACGATGATCCAAAGGACTGGGATATGTTAAAACTTCTCCAGTGGATCGTTAAATGGGATCTAGTGGAATCTTTGCCTCATATAACAATTGCCCTCCGGATCTGTCTAACTACATGCATGTCCGTGGCAAGTTGCGAACGAAGTTTCTCGAAACTGAAACTTATAAAAACTTACCTCAGGTCAACTATAAGTCAATCTAGACTGAGCAATTTGGCGATTATTTCAATTGAACGCGAAGTTGCAGAGACAATGGACATAGAAAAAATCATTCATGAATTTTCTGTTATGAAAGTCCGAAAATTTAACTAGGCATTATACATTATATAGTTATTGTTAAAATTATGTAGTATATTATGTATGGTACATTATGTAGTATCGTTAAAATTGAAGTTGCTTTATTTAAGTTTTTCTTCCAATAAAAGTTTTGTTTAGAAGTGTATTTTTGTAAAGGAATTGTTTTTAAAATTGAAAATTGTTGCAGGGGGGGGGGCGTTGACATTTTCGCCTCGAGCGGCAAAAAGTATTGGTACGGCTCTGCGCTCATGTCTTCCAGTCACGGGCTGCCCTTGTGCAAGGCCCAGTACCCGACAGCCAGCGATACAATGAATTGATGGCAGCGGGTCGATGGATGACGTCCGAAGGCGGTTGGCAACAGACTGCTTCTCCAGTTCCGGAAGTCTTGATACTGGGCGAATATATGTGTTACGGTCAAGGTCAAACACTTCAGTTAGCGAGCTAAAGGAAAGAGGGAATAGCAGTGTTTCGCCGGCGCTTCGACTGCTGGAGTAATATCGCGCAGAAACTAAACTAGAGAGAGAACGCGAGGAAATGGTGAGGGGGGAAGACGAGGGAGGGAACAGCTAAAGAGAAGAGAAACGTGAGGCAAGAGAGAAAAGGCACTAGGAACCAGTGATGTAGTCGAGACTACCATGGCCAAGACCGAAACCGAGACTATATGCAATGTTTGCATGTATTCAATATTGTGTAATGCCTAATTCCTAACCTCTGCATTTCACATTCAAGAATAAGATTCTTAAGACGTTATCAAGTGACAATTGCAAAATTTACTCATAATTTATTCACAAATTCATAGTTTGTGACATTTTTCAGCAGTAACTGGTTACTTAAAACAAGATAAGTGTTCGCTGCACTTGAGAAACATCATCATACTCAGCAGTGATGTAGTCAGGACCACCATGGCCGAAACCGAAACCTAAGTCCTACATCACTGCTAGGAACAGCAAAGGGAGGAAGAAATCATAAATGAGACGAAAATGGAGAGCAAGATGCCAGTCTGATGGAGAAGAGAGAGTCCTTCTGTACAGGCGTAGAGTCACTCAACAAAATGGAAAGAGTGAGAGCGGAGCCTGAAGGGAAAAAGGAGAGGAAGGACAGAGAGCGAGCAACGGCAAAGGCAAGACAAACTAAGAGTAAACGTAATATAGAGAGGGGGGAGTGCCACAAGGGTACAAGGGGGCAAGATCTCCGTCATAAGATGACCATGCGTGAGACGAGTGTGACCAATAGGCAGGCGTATCAGAGCGGTCTCAAAATATCGTTCACGCTGACAGGAGAAGATCAAAATGTAGGGAGGACACCTCCCTCGCCGCTGCGTCAGCGCGTTCCTTGCTCGGGATACCGACGTGGGAAAGCGACCGACTTACAGCGTAATGAGAGAATGCCAAGCCAGTCTTGGATCTGTCGCACCAGTGGGTAAGGGGAGACAAGAGAGGACAGGGCCTCAAGTGCGCTACGCGAGTCCGAATAAATAAAAGACGTATAGGGGAGCTGAGAGAGAAATCGAAGGGTCAAGAGAATAGCCGAGAGTTCCACCGTGAGGATGGAATCTCTGACGTGAAGATTTAAATTTTGACGGGAAGGCTGACACGCAACCCACTCCGAATGGCGAACGAAAGCCGTCAGTGAACACTTGGATAGTCAGAATGGGAAGAGGAGTGGGATAGAAACGGTTGTCGGAAGGCGGAAGGGTGGAACTGTGATTCGGTGTAGTAGAGAGGAAAGGTCCACGGGGGAAAGGGGAGCACCTGCCCCTCCACCCCGAGAGAAGACAGGACGGGGGCCACCTTAAGACCAAAGTGGTCGAGTTAAGTGGGGACGGCGGTCAAAACAGCCCCAAGTAGAAGGACCGAAGAGGGATTAGAAAACCGGGGTGGAAGGAAACTGTCAAACACGAAGGAGGTATTTTAAGTCCTAAATTTAAAGTACGGTAGACATCCAACGGGGATGGCCACTTTCTGCATAAAGACTGATAATTATAATAGGAGAGGACCGAAAAGCGCCCGTGTTGATACGTACACCCAGGGAGCGGATGGGGTTCAGCATGCGCAGGGCGGAGGAATAGGCCTGACAGCCAAAATCCAACTTACTTTGGTCCAAGGAGTTGTAGAGCCGTCAAAGGGTGTGACAGACAGTCTGTACCCCCAATCAGTATGGGAAAGGAACTTCAGAAAAGTGAAAATCTAAAGGCACGAAACCTTCAGAGACTTCAGGTGGGGAATTCAGGACAGGTGAGAATCGAGTATGAGGCCTAGAAATCGGATTTCGGGGACAGCGGGGAGCGGCGACCTATAAAGAGAGAGGGAAGAGACGGCAGTGCAGAGGCGACGTCTTAGAGGGAGAAGAGCGAAACCTGTGGACTGTGACCTATCTGGAGACCTAGGCCAACCGCCCACTGGATGACCAGCGTGGTGACTGGCTGACTGCAATTGACTTTAAACCTCCAATGCAAAACAACGTGGAGGCACATGGGAGAGGTCTTCGCCCAGCAGTGCATTACAGCGGCCGCATGATTGATTTATGTTTCAGATTCCATAAAAAGGCCCTTGCAACAACATCTGAGCCCATAATCTATTAGTCAATCAAAAACTTCGGTCGTTTCTCTGTTTTATTTACTCTCTAGGAGAAACCTGCTTATATCTAATGAGAGCACGTTTGTACTTTTGTGAAATCATCAAATTTTTAGTTTCATATCCAAACCCAGTGAGACCAAATTTCTGACCAAATCTACGTGACTGGTGAGTTTAAAGTAAAAATTAAGATATCACTGATTAAAATTTTCTGTTCAAAATCTTTTGTATGAAATTATTTACATGTTATAATACGAGCGTGGACTGACTAGTATAGGTTGGCTTTGCTCCAGTGGCGTAGCGAAGGGGGGGGGGGGCAAGTGCGGGCTCGTGCCCTGGGTACCAGTTTTTGGGAGGCGCCAAATCGGCCAAGCGAGCAATTTTTTTAGCATGACATTTACGTTTTTTACATCCGTAGCCAGGAGGCAAGTTTGGACATGAATCATAACCACAGATGATGGGTATTAATAATAATAGTGTTTATTTCTGGTAAAAAAAATAATTAATTTAAAATGATTTATTGATAAACTTGGTACATATAGAAACAAATTGATAAATACATGCTAATATAGCAAATGTATCAAAAGAAGTGTATTAAATAAAATTTAAATAAAATCGTAACAAAAATATAGAAATATGATGTGCATTGCCACAAGCTTTAACCAACTGAGCCAACGGCCCAGCAGTTAACCACTGCCCTTAACCTCTTAACGCCTGAAGTTTTTGTAGGGTTAAGTTACGAGTGCGTGTATGGGAAACGGTACAAAGTCGACCCAGTGGTCCAAAAGAGGTTAAGTGTGCTATATAAACTATTGTGGTTGTGACAGACAGGGCCGCCGAGAGCTGCCCCGGGCCCCGGGGAAGGATTGGTATATGGGCCCCCTGTTTACTCAGTACGTATTTTATTAGGAATGTTTTTTGTGTACATAAGAAGCAAACTGATTATATGTCCAAGTCACTATTCAAAACATACAGTATGAATAAACAACTCAGAGGAAAATGACCATTTTATTTTTCGAATGAAGTACTGTATATTAATTCTATCACCATACAATTTACAAATGCAGTACCAGTTCATCCAGGCAAGACAGTTGTTTACTGCAAGATTTTCATAATTAGAAGTGTAGGGGCCCACTTTATTTGCCTTCTATCTAGTCTAGCAAAGTGGTAAATGATTCTGATGAAATTTAAAGTACGGGCTAACTGGCTTTCAATAACAATGGTTCCCAGATCTGTCAGTCGGTCTTGAGCATTGGTGGACCGCAGATAATATTTTATGTTTCAATTTGACTATGATAATCTCTATAAAATGTATGTTCATTAATTATATTTCCTCTCTGTTATTTAATCAGTTGCTTTATTAATATTTTTAGGTTTTATCAGCCCTCTTTCCGGGCCCCCCTAGAGGTCCGGGTCCAGGGGATTTATCCCAGCTTCCCCGCCCTCTCGGCGGCCCTGGTGACAGATTGTAATGTATTCACATAGTTAGTGAATGACAAATATTTAAATAACCACTATTATAATTTTGATGCCGAAAATTCATTTCGTTTTTGCTCTCAACGGGTAGCCTTCAAACAGAATGAATGAAATATGTATAATTTGAGCACACAAATTGCGATGAAAAACTAGACACCGACCGGTTTCGAACTCATTTGTTCTCATCAGGATATCACAAGCTTTAACCAATTTTGTTCGAGGATGTACAAGTACACTATTAGAAAGACTAATTGTAGGTAAATAAGACAATATATTACATTTCATTAACTAGTGTGTACTGTGTATACTTAAACCTACTATATAATTAGAAATATATTTGAGAAAAAATTCAAATGTTGTGAACACCTCTAGATTTTTTTTTCTTATAAAAATAAAACCAAAAGATGAAGGCAAAATTGAATCTGTGCAAAATTTGATTTTTCAAGTTTTTGTTCATTACTTTGGTATATTATTTTCAAATTTTCATGAAAACAGTGATTTATGTAGTAAAATAAAATAGGCTAAAATAACCGATAATCTTATTAATCTACCTTGAAAAAGGTGTTTAAAATAGTTGAAAATAGGGCTCAGATTGCCCCCAGGCGAACGAACCCTCGCTACACTACTGCTTTGCTCTAGGTTTGATATGTAAACCACGCTTGTACAAAATTTCACTGTACAAAATCTTATTAATCTACCTTGAAAAAAGGTGTTTAAAATAGTCAGACCACACTTGTACAAAATTTCATTGTACAAAATCTTATTAATCTACCTTGAAAAAAGGTGTTTAAAATAGTTGAAAATAGGGCTCAGATTGTCCCCAGGCAACACGAACCCTCGCTACACTACTGCTTTGCTCTAGGTTTGATATGTATAATGGTTGGACCAAAGTCTATTTATTTCTAGTCAGACCACGCTTGTACAAAATTTCACCCTCGTTAAATCCAGAAGAAGCTACTTAGTCAATAAATTTACAAAATAACATAGCCATAAAAACTTTGAGCTTCATATTGAAAGCGATGTGAATCCAAGTTTGTAAAGTTACATTTAAAATCTAAATGCCTCACGTGAGTAAAATAAATGTCATGCTCTCACTGGCTTAAAATTTTTTGTTAAAGGTTTATTAGGTATGAAATTATTTGCATGTTATAGCATTGTACATTTGTATCATACAGTACAGTTATATTAGACTATAGTGTTAGCTGTGATATGTGGCTTTGGTTGGATTAGATTAGATGAAGAATGTAAAACGGAACAACCAACCAACCAACCAATAATCTGTTATCAGCTGATCAGATGACGTAGGAAGTCCCGAGTCAAAACCTCTAACTTAAAAATGTACGATATGAAAATGTTTTTCGTTGCACCAGCCCTGGGGTAGGCCCCTCGGCATGGGCTACCATAGGCCTATTGATGGCAGAGACTGTTGTTACTGTAGGGCGACCAAGAAATGAAAGCTCATACGTTCGGTAAGAAAAATAAGAACATAAGAAATTTTTATAGTGGGCACACTAGGGGCCACTTCGCCCCATCGAGGTGGCTCCACCATGTAAAAACTGCCTGTACATTGGCAACAACCAATTTTTACAAAACTAATTAATCATCAATTTAAAACTAATTAATCATCAATTTATAACTAATGATAGAATCTCTGGATCCAGAGGATTAAAGTCATAATAGGCTACTATCCACAAATATGTTGCACTCTATATTTATTTATAACTGACATGCAAATATATCAGATCCAAAGAATCCAGTCAATTTCGTTACGGTACCCATCAATACCAGTACTGTGCCAACCAAAAATAAGTCATGGTCCATATCAATTGCGGACCAAGTCACAATTTATAACCATATACATTACAATATATATACTTAGGAGGAAAAGTGTAGGTGTGGCTGTAAAGACTAAAGTAATGTAGAAATGTGTGTGCACCCATTTTGGGTCTCCCATTTAAAGGTGTTTGTGGGGCAAGTGAAGATCATGAGTTTTTCAATACCTCACAGTACTATGGGGGGCACTGCTCAGCAGAGGAATCTCTCTAAATAGGGTGTATAAGGACAGACAGTATCCCCTAACCCAAGATGCTGCCTCCCTATATCCCACAATACTTGTGTTGAGCTGTGGGATCTATCACCTAAATGCACATAATATATATGAAATAAACTAGTACTATTCATGCAATAAAAATGGGGGTTAATATTCGTTTTAATGCTTTGTTCATTTTTGATAGGAAGAGACATTCTGTGACAATTTAACATATAAATTCGTATTCAGGACACCTTGAAACCTCAGGGAAACTGATAAAAATCAAGGAAATATAGTAATTATTTTTTACGGAAAAAAAAAAAATTTAGACTTAAAAAGTAGCTATTATAGGCCATTGACTGAGTGTTTACCTCTTTCTACTGTTAAAATTTTGCCAGTCCTCGTCCTCTCCAGTTTTATGGGGAGACATCTCGTGGCAAAATTAGGAAACATAGGTCAAATCAGCCAATCAAATCTGGTTTTTGTTTCATGTTACCTTATCTGACTAATCAGAGATGTGCATTTTGAATCTCCAATAATGCATACTCATTCTAAAATCCTTATTCAGTTTGGTTTTCACTATGGTTTGTCTGGGGTATGATTTGGATTACTTATACAAAAGAAGACTGTGCTGAAGTTTTCTTTACCAGTCACAGTGTTTTACCTACTCGTGTTATTTGTCTGCAGTATGGTCATGAGTGTAATTATAGAGAAGTTGCTGACCAATATTATTGCAGAAGATTGACTAGGGATGAGCATGGCAGGAAAAAAAAGTGTTCCTTCTCTGTTTCCCGTCGAAAGGGCACGTGGGTTGAAAAATCCTACCTCAAACTGTGGCAAAACTTATTGTACGTTGGGTTATTCTTGACAAAGCATTCGACATAGCTAGATGCACAGCTCTATTTAGCATTGGCTTCAGAGAGTGTGATTAATTGGAGGAGTTTTTGCTTCAATGTCTGTGAGCATTGGCTAGGCCAACAAGTTCAAATTGGTGGGCCTGGCAAAATCATCTATTTATTCCTGTTGGTCGCCACTGATTTGTACAAATATCCCAACGCTGCTATTTAAGGTAAGAAATTGCGAAAAAACATGGGTCAGGTCTGGTCTGGTCAGAAACATATTTTTCTGGTGTTTTTTGGTATGATTTGTTCAAATCTGAACTTTGTTTCTTTGGGAAATGAGCCATTTTTTAGAAATTTTAAGTTTTAAAATTTCTCAGAAACGGCTCATTTCCCAAAGAAATAAAGTTCAGATTTGAACAAATCACAACAAAAAACACCATAAAAATATGTTTTGGTTCAGAAAGGAGAAAAAGCACTAAAACAAATAATTACCAAAATGGGCTTAAACACTATCACCAGATGTCCCTTGCAGACATCAAACTATCCAACCTTCTTTTGAAGGAATCAAGTGTATCTGAAGTCACCATTTCTTCTGTCAGACTGTTCTAAAACTTAATTACTCTGTTTGTAAAACTATGTTTTCTTAAATTTGTTCTACATCTTGGCTTAAATAATTTCATACTATGACCTCTAGTCTAGTTATTGTGATCTTTAATGAAAAGAGACTCAAAATCTATCTTATCCAACCCTTTTATCATTTTATACACCTCTATCATATCATCCCTTAACCACCTCCCTTTTTAATGAGAACATGTTTAGATACGCCTGTCTTTCCTTATATGTCGATTGTCTTAGAGATGGGGTCATTCTTGTTGCTCATTTCTGTACTTTTTCCAGTTTTTCAATATCTTGTATCAAATAGGGACTATTAAATTGAATACAGTATTCAAGGAGGGGTCTCGCATATGAAATGTATAGTTGCTTTATAATATTGGGTGATTTGTATTCAATGTGTGTGTGCATGAGATTGAGTCTAGCATTTGCTTTATTTCTGATTACCATACAGTGATTTGAGGGTTTAAGTTCGTTAGTCACAGTGACACCCAAGTCTTTCTCTTTATCATCATTTTTAATCCAAATTCCATTCATATTGTATTCAAATTCTGGATTTTTTGGCCCAATATGCATAACCTTGCACTTATCAACATTAAATTTCATCTCCCACTTATCTGCCCAGGCTGTTACTCTGTCTAAGTCTTTTTATTGTTATTGCTTCTGCTACTGACTTAACATTATGGCCTAATTTTGTATCATCAGCAAATTTTGAGGTTTTATATGAATAGGGCCTTCTCTAGATCATTTATGGTATAAGACAATAAAAAGCAGAGGTCCCAGCACAGACCCCTGTGGGACTCCGCTCAATACAGGTCTCCAAGTAGACTTATTTCCATTTAGATGAACTCTCACTTTCTCAGCCATTCTTCTATCCAGTCAGCTATATGACCTCTTAGACCATGGGCTCTAACTTTTACCAACAATCTTGCATGAGGAACAGTATCAAATGCCTTTGCAAAATCTAAGTATACTATATCTACTGGCTCTTTATTGTCCAAATGCAATAGGACTCCAACATAAAATTCAATCAAGTTGGTTAGACAGGACCTTCCATTTCAAAAGCCATGCTGGCTATCATTTATGAGGTTGCACTCTTCAAGGAACTCAGTAACTTTACCTCTAATGATACTTTCGAGTAATTTGCAAATAATGGAGGTGAGGCTGATGGGTCTCTAGTTTTTTGCCAAGTTTCTATTTCCTTTTTTAAAGATTGGAGCCACATTTGCTTTCTTCCAATCCTCTGGAATTTCAGTATATATCAATGATTTATTAAAAATAATTTCTAGTGCCTGTGCTATATTCTTTTTGGCAGCTTTTATGACTATTGGATGCATTTCATCTGGCCCTGGTAGTTCTTGAACATAATTCAGCATAGTTTCATTATGTTCAGGGCCAGGCTAAAGATTGATTGAACCTCTGTAGATTATTTGATTTTCTCATCGGAAAAGGCTACCACATTCTACACTTCAGGTGGATACATTCAGGTCATAAAACTAGGATAGGGATCTTGAACTGCGTAGTTAGGTAGTCTATGGTAAGACATTGGAATTTAATAGGCCTTCAGTTTGCACAATTTGGATTATATATGCCTAGACCCAGTTTTAAAACTTCATATTTTCTGGACTGGAAAAATCTCAGCACAAAATTTTTAAATTTTAAATGGATTTAGACTCAAGGCCTGTTAACCTTTAAAATTCTTTAAGACACTTTCATAAATTGAAGAGACAGTTTGTAGATTGTAAATAGTGTATATTCTTAACTGAAGTTATGTAGGCTACTTTGGTAGCTCCAGTTGTATGTTAATTAGCTGACTTGAGATTGACATTTTGCACAATTTTATTATAAAAATAGCTCATGACTTGGCCCTAGTGGCTTCGTGTTTTCCAAATTTTGAAATGTAATGTAATAGTTAGGCCCAGACTGCTTAATCTGTAATGTTCTTGATTATATTCTGAGGTCTTATGTCAATGGGTTTATGAAAAAAATTCCTATACTAAATACTGTAGTGTAAAAATATTGTTAGTGTTATTTTTAATCCCTGAAGGATGGTGCTGAATTTGTTTTGCAATAGGATGCAGGCAAAGGTACCAGACTGCAAAATCTGCTCAAATCTTGATGCATCATGCAAGGATTTTTGGCACTTTTTCGTTATTTACTCACATATTAAGCCAAACATTTATTAGCAAATGTAAAAAAGTTCATATACAAGGATAAACCAGTTGTGATATTTTCATTAAAACTAATGAAAATATCACAACTTAACCTATCAATTGTCAAGGGCATTCAGTTAACCTAACTGGGTATTCAGTTAACCTAACTGGGTATTCTAACTGGGTATTCTAACTGGGTATTCTAACTGGGTATTCTAACTGGGTATTCTAACTGGGTATTCTAACTGGGTATTCTAACTGGGTATTCTAACTGGGTATTCTAACTGGGTATTCTAACTGGGTATTCTAACTGGGTATTCAGTTAACCTAACTGGGTATTCTAACTGGGTATTCAGTTAACCTAACTGGGTATTCAGTTAACCTAACTGGGTATTCTAACTGGGTATTCAGTTAACCTAACTGGGTATTCAGTTAACCTAACTGGGTGGGGCATTCCAGGACAAATCACCCCAAAATTAAAAAATTTGTCACCACTCCGACCCAGATTTAAATGAAAATTAACATATGGGGTTGTTCTGGGTGCTGATTTCACTGGTTCAAATAAAAAAGTTCTATGACCCATAGTTTTTGAGATATGGGCCCCACTTTACCACCTAACTTTAATGGCCAATAACTCCCAAACATCTTGTTGTAGACCTATAAAACTATACATTTTTAGAATCAGCATGAAGAGATCTATTAAATGATATCACATTCAAATGTGTAGAACAATACTGAAAAATCCCCCCCCTTAATTTTTTATTTTTGACCCCCCCCCCCAGACAGTGAAATCACAAATTTTTTTTTCATTTATTAAATTTCTATTAATTGTTAAAAGATACAAACAATAAAAAATGTGGGTATCAAGTTGCAAGATATTTTAAAAATTATTGAAAAAATATGTACATTGACATTTGTGCATTGAAATTTTGACATTTTTACACAGACTAAAATAGTGAACTACAAATGATATATTTACATCCTATGTATAACTCATATTCATGCAGTCTCTCTCAAATGTTTGTTAATTATGCTTATTTTTATTACAGATGTGCTTATTTTGAGTCAAATCATATCTTATTTTTGAGATTTGCAATTGTGTATTTTTAGTAATGAAAAATGGTTAGATACTGTGATGATCCTTTACAAAAACATAAGAAAAAGATACACAAGGATATAAGAACCATCAGCCAATCACTTTATGATCGATGTAAATGGAAACTACAAAGTTGCAAGATATTTTAAAAATTATCGAAAAAATATGTACATTGACATTTGTACATTGTACATTGAAATTTTTACGCAGACTAAAATAGCAAACTACAAACGATATATTTACATCCTATGTATAACTCGTATTCATGCAGTCTCTCTCAAATGTTTGTTAATTATGCTTATTTTTATTACAGATGTGCTTATTTTGAGTCAAATCATATCTTATTTTTGAGATTTGCAATTGTGTATTTTTAGTAATGAAAAATGGTTAGATACTGTGATGATCCTTTACAAAAACATAAGAAAAAGATACACAAGGATATAAGAACCATCAGCCAATCACTTTATGATCGATGTAAATGGAAACTACAAAGGAATACTGTACTATGTAGCAACTGTAGAAAATTATTGACCCAGAGACCAGAGTTGCTATCAACATCACAAAGTGAAGAGTCTGATCACAATCAGTCTTCTGAGAATGTTATTTCAGAAAGTGATGAATATGATCCAAGTATATCAAGTAATGCCAAAGAAGAGGTTTCTCAAGTTCTAGAAAGTCTTGCTGTGACTCCAGTGAAGAAGCGTAAGTATTTAATGATAGGTACTTTTTATATTTATAATTTTTTATTTATATTATTTATTTATAATGCATTTACTTTCAAGACAGTTTTTCAGCAGTTGCTGAAAAACTTAATGAAATTAATATGTTGACATATTAAATTTATTAAACTTATTAAACTTATGAAATTAATATGTTGACATATTAATTATTATTGTCCATATACAGGGTGGGCGGAAAGTAGCTCCCTATTTTGGATTGGTAAAAAAATACGTATATTATCCATTTATTTCAGAAGAAATAATATGAAAAGGTAGGCATACATGGTAGGTTTTCTCTAAAATTCAATGTGGGCTCCAACTCTTTCTACCAGCTTCTGGAGCCGCCCAGGAATGGCGTCCACTGACTTTAGCAGGAACTCCGGCGGGATGGAGGACATGACTTCCCGAATTCGGTCCTCCAGTTCTTGCAATGTCCTCGGTTTGGTGCGGTAGACTTCTTCCTTTACCCACCCCCAAAGAAAGAAGTCGCACGGTGTCAAGTCGGGGCTCCTGGCTGGCCATTGATGTGGACCACGACGACCCATCCAACGCCCAGGGAAGTGGGCATCCAGCCACTCACGGACAACAAGAGCGAAGTGCGGAGGGGCGCCATCTTGCATAAATATCAGATCGTCGATGTTCTCCCATGTGCTGACAACCGGCCAGACCTCGTTTCGCAACATAGCAAGGTACCGCTCAGCATTCATGGTGTTGCGCAGAAGGAACGGGCCCACAACCTGATCTGAGGTCATACCACACCACACCGTTACACTGAACCGATTCTGCCGTTTTTCAGCGGTAACCATGGGATCCTCTCCTGCCCAGTAGTGGCAGTTGACAAAGCCTCCGACGTGGAACACCGCCTCGTCGCTCCAGAGGATGTTGCGGAAGAGATGGGGCCAGTCTTCATGCCAAGCCAGCATGATTTCCCCGAACTCCATGCGAATGTCGCAGTCCTCGTCCGAGAGAGATTGGCAGTAATGCGGCTTCCACGCACGCCAGTTCAGCTCCTTCTTCAGCACAGTTCGCACTGAGTAGCGGGAGAGTCCACTTTCCCGAGCTGCCTGGCGAGTTGACTTTCGTGGACTCCGTGCGAACATTTCCTGAACTGCCTGCACCGTCTCCTGGGCCCTGGATGTCGAAGGGCGACCACATCTTCAAACATCTGCCACAGACCCCGTGGTCATGAGCTTCGAGTGGCAGTTCTTGATTGTTTTCGGGTACACTTGGGCACGTGGTCCGTGAATGGCCCGCCACCATCTTTGAACTCGAACGACAGATTGCCAAACTTCGTACCGTGCCGCCAACTGGGCACGCTCCTGCAGTGTTAAACGCTCAGCCATGTTACCCTTCAATCTGAAATGAAAAAAAAAAATGAACGTTACAATTGTACCACTTTAGAGAACACAAAGAGAACACTTTAGAGAAAAAAAGATTACCATTACAATTGTACCACTTTAGAGAACACACCATAACAATATAACAATACAATCACAATTTATACATAATTTATATGTAATTTAAATTAGGGAGCTACTTTCCGCCCACCCTGTATATCAAATGGAGTCAAATATTTATTAATTAAAAAATTTCAGATGGTTTGGGTTCCTCAAGAAAAGAAGCAAAAGCTATTCAAACAATAGAAAAAGCACGTTGTTCTTTAAAACGAAAGCAAGAAACAAGTTTAGAAATTGAGATCCCAAGCCCATCAAAAGCTACAAAGTTGGATCATGAAACGCAAAGGTATGAATTTTAAAATGATACGCTATTATTAAGTAGGAATATACCTAAACTAAAACTGAAGCATAAAAACAAAATGTAGGTATTCACCTTTGATAGTAGAAACTAGAAGCACAACTCCCTTAAGATTGGAGATCAATGGGCCCATTAAATCGTTTGGAATTCATTTGGTCACAAAATAATTTTTGGTTTAATTTGACTATCTCAAAGAATGCTCATTTTGTTACACTTGAAATCAATATTATAATCCAAAAAATTTAATATGCACATGTAATGTTTTGTTTATAGCTATTATACATTCATGAATTTGTTTCAGGTCAAGGATTCATCTCATGAATGAGCTGGTTGAAGCTTTCCATTCTACTGACAGTCATGAGAGGAAACTCAAAATATTGACATTATCTCCATTTACCATATCAAAAACTATAAATCTATTTCGGACAACTGAATATTTAGTTAAGAAAAGCAGAAATATAAAACAAAGACTTGGAATTATTCCTGAAATTGAACCCGTGTCATAAGGAAAAGTAATAACTAAAGGTACTAAAGATTCTGTTCAGAAATATTTCAAATCAGATGAAATTAGTCATTTGCACCCAGGTACAAAAGACTGCCTGAGTATCAGAAATGAAAGTGGGTATAAAGAATCTGTGCAGAAAAGACTGGTGTTAATGAATCTGAAAGAAGCTTTTAGTCTATAAAAATAATCCAGATAATCCCCAAATTGGCTTCTCTAGTTTTGCCAGCCTTCACCCCAGACATTGTGTTTTAGCTAGAGCTGCTGGTACCCATTCTGTGTGTGTATGTACATACCACCAGAATGTCAAAATACAATTCTCAATTTTGGGTGTCAAAGGGTTGATACTTCCATAACTTATGGAGAAAGCAGTGTGTGATGTCAACAACAGGAATTGCATGATGCAAATATGTAATCTCTGTCCAAAAGAATAAGGTATTAAGAATTTTTTGCTCACTTTTCAAAGTGTTAACGATCCTGAATGTGAGGAAATAAAATATAAACAATGGGTTACTACAGATCGATGCAATATGGTTAAAAAAACAGAATCTGTAGATGATTTTATAAATTCATTAAGCACAAAAATTGTCAAATTGACACGTCATCACTTTATAGCAAAGAATCAGAGTGCATTTCTAAAAAACTTGAAGAATAATTTAAATAGCCATACAGCTATAGTTCTTGGTGACTTTTCAGAAAACTACTAATTTGTAGTACAGGATGCAGCCCAAGGTTTTCATTGGGAAAATACCAAATACCCAATGCACAGTGCATTCCTTTGTGTTATATTATAAGAAACCAGAAAGTAATGAAACAAAACATTCAAGTTATTGTTTTTTATCTCCAAATACAAAACATAACACTATAATGGTTTACACTTTTTTAAATACATTCGTACCTATTATTAGAAAAATCCCACCTTCATATAAAAAAATTACATTATTTTACTGATGGATGTGCAGGACAATATAAAAATCGTTTCAACTTTGTTAACATTTGTAAACATGAAGATTTTGGGCTGGAATGTGAGTGGCATTTCTTTGCCACAAGCAGGGCCATTTCTAGCCATTAGGGGGCCCAAAGCAGTATACTCATTTGAGGCCCCACCCCTCCATCCACCAACTCATGCCTTACTATGATACATCACCTCAGCACACATACAAAAAATGGCTGTGTTAATAAAAAACAATTATGAAACAATTTTAATGAAACATTTATGTCTAAAACAACAAATATGTACTTTCAGAAGACAAACAGAAAAAAATACTCTTCATGAAATTCCTGAAAATTAGCTTATACATTATTTAGAATAAATGAGACAGAACTATGTATAAAAAAATAATGCAATTATCAACTATAATGGATAATGTCGTTTCATTTTCCAAGATGCACGAAGTCACATCTAGTTAACCACAACTAATCTGCTAAATAATAATCATGATGATGATAATAATAATTGTTATAATTGTAACGTTAATCAAATACATTCAAATAATCAGACCATTTAGGTTTTAACCAACAAAATTCACATTATCTGAAAAAGATGAGAAAAGAATTAATAAACTTGAAAACATGACGAAAAAAATAATCCTAGGTTTTAAAGTGTTACAAAATCTCTTAATAATTAGTAAATTAGTGAAATAATGTTTTACAATACTAGAAAAATTAAGCATTTAGGAAAGTATAAGCATATAGTAAGAATAAAGTTAAATAATATAGAATTAGGTCTCACAATAGTTATTTACACATAACGACCAAAACATTTCATTTGTCTCCGTTTTATCACATTTGTCTCATTCAAAAACTTTAATTAATATGACAATAATAATGATGATGATAAGAAGTTCAGCTATATTCCTATTCTTGCCCACTGAGCTATGACCTGGGAGCCTGTCTAGGGGCCCCCTAGTAGCAGTGGGGCCCTAAGCAGCCACTTAGTCTGCTTTTGCCAGGAAATGGCCCTGGCCACAAGCCATGGTAAGAGCACTTGTGATGGGATTGGGGGTACAGTGAAAAGATCTGTAGCCAGAGTGAGTGTGTAGAGAACATTCGCAAATCAAATATTAACACCAGAAGACATGTTTGAATTTTGTTCAAACAATATAAGTGACAGCATAAATTTTTTTTAATAAATTCTGAAGAAATTGAAGCTATAGAAAAAATTTTAAGTGACAGATAAAAAAAGTATGTGGCTAACAGGAACACAAAAATTCCACAGATTTGTACCTATTAATGCAAATAACATAAAAACATTTGAATTATCTTCTGATGAAGTTGGTGAGGTGAGGATTATAAGCAAAGCTTTTCTGGGTGAAGATAATGTTGAAGTTAATCTGAAAATAGGAGAGTACATAGTTTGTACTTAACAATGATCAGAAATGGTTGGGATTTGTACATTCCTATAATGAGAATTTTGATGACTTTGAGGTTAGCTTTTTGCACCCATCAGGATATATTGTTTACTATTACTTTCCACAAATTAGAGATACATGCCACATATCAAGAGATAAAATTTTAGGTTTATTAAGCACACCAACTTTAAAGCCAGGAACAATGCGTATTCAATATGTTTTCCCAGAAAATGAGTTGGAAAAACTTGTGTAATTATTAGTGATGGGACGATACCAAAATTTTTAACGATTCCGATTCCGATTCCGATACCACTAAAAAGTCTCGATTCCAATTCCGATTCTCAATATTTTTAAATATAATTCTATACTTGTTTTTCTGGAAATTGTCATATTTTACTCTGGTAAGATTAACTATTTACATTATGAGTATGGTAATATAAATTATAAATTATAATAGATTGGTTTAAAAATAAAAATCAACTGTAAGTTGTAACAATTCATTTTAATCTTCTTGATTACACATCATGGATATACATGTTTTAATGTATAGCTACAATACAATAAAAATAAAATTTGTTATCCTCTTTCATTTAAATTTTAAAGTTTACATTGCAAAACTGGTTCAATTAAAAGTTAAAGAATCGTTTTAAGAATCGGAAATCATGGTACAATTCTCTCGATTCCGATTCTGATTCCTGAAAAATGCTCGATTCTTCCGATTCTCGATTCTGATTCCGATTAATCGTCCCATCACTAGTAATTATGAATCAACTTGATGTAATGTGTGTGTTCAATTTGTATTTTTGCTGTTTATTTTCATCCATGTGAATGTATCATTTGTAGTTCTCTATTTTAGTCTGCAGGCATAAAAATGTCAAAATTTCACAATGTACATATTTTTTCAATAATTTTTAAAATATCTTGTAACTTGATACCCACATTTTTTATTGTTTGTATCTTTTAACAATTAATGGAAGTTTAATAAATGAAAAAAATTTTTTTTTGGATTTCACTGCCTAGGGGGGTGGGTGGGGGTCAAAAATAAAAAAGGGGGAAAATTTTCATTTTTGTTCTACACATTTGAATGTGGTATCATTTAATAGATCTCTTCATGCTGATTCTAAAAATGTATAGTTTTATAGGTCTACAGTAAGATGTTTGGGAGTTATTGCCCATTAAAGTTAGGTGGTAAAGTGGGGGCTCGTATCTCAAAAACTATGAGTCATAGAACTTTTTTATTTTGACTAGCGAAATCAGCACCTGAAAGAACCCCATATGTCAATTTTCATCAAAATCCGAGTTGGAGTGGTGACATGTATTGGGTGATCTCTCCTGGAATGTCCCAGGTATTCAATTAACCTAACTGGGTATTCATTTAACCTAACTGGGTATTCAGTTAACCTAACTGGGTATTCAGTTAACCTAACTGGGTATTCAGTTAACCTAACTGGGTATTCAGTTAACCTAACTGGGTATTCAGTTAACCTAACTGGGTATTCAGTTAACCTAACTGGGTATTCAGTTAACCTAACTGGGTATTCAGTTAACCTAACTGGGTATTCAGTTAACCTAACTGGGTATTCAGTTAACCTAACTGGGTATTCAGTTAACCTAACTGGGTATTCAATTAGGTAATTATGTCACAAATGACATGGCCTGAAGTTGAAATAAAAAATATATTTTTCTAGTGTATTTTGGTGTGCTCTGTTCAAATATAGCCTTCATTTCCTGTGCAAATGGAAAGCAATATGATTATTTGTACATTACTTCAGAGTTGTATTTCTTTATTTCTGGTCATGTGAATAGCAATATATTAACCAAAAATTATGAAACCTAACTAAACCTAAAGCTTGTTCCTGATATGATGAAATATGACTGAAATAATGTAAACAAATTCTTATTTCTTTATATTTGCACAGGAAATGAAGGTTATATTTGAACGAAGCACACCAAAATACACTAGAAAAATGTATTTTAAGGAAAGATATAAGGCCTAATAGATAAACTAACTTTGAATTATTCAGTGGGTGGATAGAGAAGGGCAGCTTATGGCCAAAATGCTCAATTGCCGTAAGGTAAGACAACTCTTACTCTCTGCACATCATCATACAAAACTGATCTGTTACATTTGGACTGAAAGACATGTGAATGGCACGTAGAAAATGACATCACTATTTCCCTGTACCAATAGCACAAAATTATACTCGTTGGACCAAAAATGAGTGTATTTATATATATATTATTAGTATCATAATTTTCACCATTAATATGCATTTGCACAAAAAATGAGTGACATTTGAATAAAGCAACTAAAACTACCTCATAAAAAGTTATTTTGACTTACAGGTCCAACCCATGTCATTTAAAACATATTAACCTTCAATTAACCTAACTGGGCATTCAATTAACCTTGTAATTATATATAAAAAAAAATATATATATTATTTAGCTTATGAGTTTTAATCAGGCCATACATATAGGGTAATGACGGTGAAGTACTCAAAAACTGTTTAAATAATATTTCTTTACCATTCAAAAAGTTGCTTAATTTTCTTGTTAAATGCACTGTTCACAGTTTCAATGGGATTGTTCCTTAATTTCACGTAAATGTCTGTGTCATTCAAAAGGTCATAAGGTAAACGTCTTTATTGAGGATCACTAGGGCATTTGATTTATCAGCTTTGGTTATTTGTAGATTCTGATCTTTTCTTAAAGCTTCATAAGAGTCGAAAAACCTCTGTGGACAATTTGGAACAGAGGGTTTAGACATAGAATAGAATAGAATAGAATAACCTTTATTAATAATAAAATAGATACAGTAGTCTTTTTACAATTTACAATTTTTACAGTGACATAAATAATTGTGAAGCTCGACTATTTATTTTTTATATTTTTTAATTTGGCCCTTAAGCTTTAGGCTTTACTGGGCTCTTATTAAAAATAAGCAGCTAGCCGTTATAAATTAATAATAATAAAATAAATAAATAAGTAAATAAGTATTATTAATAGTTAAAGCCTGTATTTCAATATTAAACAATATTAATGGACAATATTAAACATTATTAGTGGATATTAATCCAAGATTTTTGTTAGTATCCCATTATTAAACGGGATTTTAACTTGGTTTTAAACAAATTTACATTCGCCATATTTTTTATATCGGCATGCAAGTCATTCCATAGTTTCAATCCAATGAAAATGGGTAGTTTTTGAGATGAAGACAATCTAAATTGAGGTATAACAATCTTTGATCTATTTCTGGTCTGATACGGGTGGATTTCTTGATGAGTTACAAAATATCTATTTACCCATTGCAAATTAATGATTTTGCTCTTACACTTGTAAATAAAAATAAAATGTGCCAGTTTGGTTATATCATTGAGCTTTAGTAGGTTTAGCTCTTAAAATAATGCACTAGAGTGATCAAGGAAATCAGCATCAGATAATAACCTTATTGCTCATTTTTGGATGACAAAGATACCATTTAATGCGTTGTTAGCGGAGTTTCCCCAAACAAGGGTGCAGTATGTTATATAAGGAAGAACAAGAGTATGATAAAGAGTCAATAAAACTTGTTTAGGGACTACATTTCTAAGTTTAAACATTATAGCAACGCTCCTTGAAATCTTTTTCGCGATATAATTTACATGATCACTCCATTGCAAATTCTTATCTAGCATTACACCAAGAAATTTTGTTACAGTACACTCCTTTATGGTGATTTCATTAACATTGAGTTCATCAAGATATACATTTCTTTTATTAGTAAAAATCATGAAATTTGTTTTACTGGTATTTAGGAAGAGTTTATTGGTGGTCAACCATTTCATTACACTGATGAATTCTGAATGAAATATATTTTTAGCTGTATTAACATCTTTGCAAGAAAAGGAGAGAGTTGTATCATCTGCAAACATTATGAAGTTCAGTATATCAGATGAACGTGGAAGGTCATTTATATATAATAAAAATAACAGTGGACCCAGCACTGAGCCCTGTGGCACACCATGTTTGACAAGCGCTTTAGTGGAGCAAACCTTATTTACTGATACAAAATTATATCTATCGGACAAATAACTTTTAAACCAATCACTGATTGCCCCTCTAAAGCCGTAACAATACAATTTATTAAGTAGAATATTATGGTCTATTACATCAAACGCCTTACTCAAATCCATAAATATTGACATCATTATTTCTTTGTTCTCCTTAGCTATATTTACATTTTCCATAAGATTTAAAATAGCCATTTCTGTTGTTCTATTATTACGGAAACCATATTGATTTGGAGATAATAAATTGTAAGATTCTAAATATTGCTGCATTCTACTTTTTACAATTTTTTCGAAAACTTTGCTGAACACAGATAATGAACACACCGGCCTGTAATTTGTTGCTAGTGTAGGATCACCCCCTTTAAAAAGGGGTGTTATACAACCAGTTTTTAGCATTGATGGGAATATTCCTTTGGAAATACTTTGATTGATAATTTTAGCCAAAGTTACAGATATCTTATCTTTAACAAGTTTCAAAATAGGTACAGGAATGTTATGAATGTTATTTTTTGTATTTTTTAATTTACCAATAATATTCTGGACTCAGTAGAGGTAGCAGGAACAAAAGAAAATGAATTTAGTGGGCTGGGTGGCATATATTCTAGAGGTGAGTGATCATTATTTATTAATTGTGAGCGAAGCTTATCCGCTATTGAAGTAAAATGTGCATTTAAAGAGTCTGCAATAGCAGTATCATCAGTGATTTCTTTATTATCAACATTTAATTTCTCTATTGGATTTTTCTTAATTTGTTTTCTGAGAAGATTGTTTATGGTTGTCCAAGTGTTTTTCATGTCTCCTTTATGTTTGGAAAATTGATTGTTATAATAGTTATATTTTGCAATTTTGATTATTTTAGTTAATTTGTTTCTGTATTGAGTATATTGTATTTTAGGAATTTTGCTCTGCAATTGCAATTTGAATAATTTATCTCTATTCTTTATTGAAGTGATAATTCCTGGAGTGATCCACGGATTTGCGACCTTTTTGGGCAAAACTGTTTTTCTCCTTAAAGGAAAGCAAATATTAAAAATATGGAATAAGGTGTCATAGAAGAACTGAAACATGATCTGGGTCATTTAAAGGTTCGTCACAGTCAAGTTGAGTATTTTCTACTGCCCCAATAAATTTTCTTTTGTTAACCTCTGAGAATATTCTGTAATCAATAGTTGTTTTGTCCGCACTATATACTAGACCTTTGCAAATATTCACATCCTCTATAGGTAAATCATTATATATTTTCTAAGTTACAGAAAACCTTAGCTATTTCTACACAGTGCACATCCTTTTTAGCTGCTGAAAAATTTATTCCATATCCAAGAGCCATGACCATATTTTTATTTAACACTTTATCTGATAGATTTATCACCAATCCTGGGTTAGCATCCCTAGTCCAATCACTTCGTTCAATTAGAATTTGTAATTTAATATCCAATTTCCTTTCCACAACACTACATTCTCGTCTAAGTTTGTTATAACAATAGTCCAATAACCGCTGTTTCCATTCAGATGGAATTGCCCTGTCAAAACTATATCTTCTCGCCCTGGTAACTTTAAAAGTTTCTTCAACTTCAATCTTAGTAATTTCTATATGCTTCTGCAACACTGTTCTCTGGAATTCATCGAATGGGTGTTCTCTCAAATTCAGAAGTCTATTAGGGAGTAAAGAGGTGGGAAGAACTTGTTCACTTAGGCATCTTAGAAATGTCAGGTGAACCTTTCGCTTGTGTGACTTGACTAAAGCACAATAGCAGAAAAATAAAAAAAATTGGCAGAAAAATCATGAAGGGTGAGAATTTCTATTAAAGCCAAATTACAAATTCAACTCAGGTTTTTGATGCATTTTTTCCACAGCACTCTCATTCCCAGTGCACTGAGTGACAATTTTAACTGAAATTGTGTAAGACATTAAAATTTTTTTTTCTCCTAAACTGAAATATTTTTAAGTGAGAATTTTTCATACTGCATGAGACTTCTGCAATTTGGGAAGTGAAATTTTTTCCAAAAATGAGTATATTATGAGAATTTTGCAGATTGTGCAGTATGGTAAGGACTTTCATGAAAATTTTGTTTGAGTTTTATAGAAAAAGTTTTTGCATATATTGGAAAATTTTAGCAGATTTTGCAGGCTGAGTGTAGGCCTATTTTCATTGCATATTTAAAATATGGTGCAAGATCGCTAATATAGGGTGTGTAGTGTGTACAGTTATTTTATCCCAGTATATATCAAACTGGGGTAAAACTTTACTATCCAGACAGTGTTCAGAGAGAGTCTATAACAACTTGTTAATATGCTAAATTAGGTTAGGTTAGTTTAGATAAGTACGTAATTAGGGCTCAATGGATTCAGTCTCTATACACTGTCTGGATAGTAAAGTTTCACCCAAATTGGCCCAAAAATGATATATAGGTTAAATTTCTGCAGTTCAGAAACCTTCAGAACCTCAATATTCTTGCATATATTAAGGTTCTGAATGTAGCAGTCTGGGAAGCTGTAAACCCTAGACCCTGTCACAGTGCTCTCAAGTCTCGCGCATTGAGTATGAGACTCAATGTTTGTATCCATGGATTCAAAATATGCTCATACTTGGCACAATAGCAGATATACATGCCAAACTTAAATTCCCAAATTATTAGAGCTGACTGACCTTTGGTTACTGAGATACAAGGTTACAAAGTTGTGACATTTTGACCTTTTTTGCGTTAAATGACTATTTTCAAAATGGTGTAACTAAAACACTATTAAAGCTAGAGCATTGATTTTGGTCTCATTTTAAAGCTCTTTAGTAGCCCCTTGTTTATTGTCTCTTGTTAAATATCTCTACTGTGAAAAATAAAAAAATCCCTTCAAAAGTTGACCTTTGACCTTGAATAAAAAAAAAATACCTTCTCCTAAAAAATTCAATTTTTTACATTAATACCTTGAGTCATGTACAACAAAATCCCAAGAAGCTGTAAGTGGCTGATAACTAGTTCAATGTATAAAAAATAAATGAAGTTGGCATCATTCTTCAATTTTAGATTTTTTTTGTCAGTTCATTTATTTAAAAGTTCTGTTCTGATATAGTGTCAGTGAAGACTTAGTTCAACTTAACATTATTAGTTCAAAAACCTTTTTGTGACCTGTGCCAAAAGAAGTCTTTTAAAAGACAACCAGGGTTAAACCCCTCGACAGCCCCAAATCTACTGGAGTAGCGCTGATCCAAAGGCCCAACTAGTATATAAGTACTGTCAACTTTACAGAGTTGACTCCTGACTTCAAGTTAAAGTTAATTTATTTTTACTAAATACATGTATAAAAATTTATTTAATAATTCATTAATTGTTCATTGTTTTCTTTTCAGGATTTTCTTTGTGCTTTTGTGATTTCAGAGTACAAACATGGAACATTTAAAACTGAAACAGAAGTGTGCTGATCCTTTGCTGCGTCACAAAGGTCAGTGTCGAAAGAAGAGTTTGAGAATTGTACCACAGGAACTTGTAAATAAGTTTCCTGATCTGCACTTAACACTACATCACAGACTTTGTAAGCAGTGTAGAGAACATCTTGAGTCCTTGCCTGAGAAAGGAATAGGCACTTTGAATTCAGACATAAATGATGATTCTTCTTGTAGTAGTGAACCACCTGAAGATCTTGAGAAAATTGAAAATGTTGACAATAGTGATGCATCAACTTCAGAGCAAAACCATGAGATGTGTACTTTGAATGCTTCTTTTGTTTCAATTGGTGAATCACCCATAAAAAAGAGAGCTTGTAGAGCAAAAGTCATATGGAGCTAAAAACTAAGCAAGGTGACAGAGACAGTTAAGAAGAGAATGGAAACAGTTGCAGGAAAAGAGATTTCTGACTCACAATTTAAGGAGCCATCTGGAGATGTAGACTGTTTAGAAATAATAAATCAACTCAAGGAAAAATTCAAAAATGAAAATACTAAAAGAAGTGATAAAATAAAAATCCTCACTGTATTGCCCAAAAGTTGGAGCATTAGGAAAATTGCTTCAGATTTAACACCACAAGGCATACAGCATCTATTGCTAAAAAAATAGTTGAAGAAAAAGGTGTCCTTTCAGACCCAAATCCAAAGGGTGGGAAAAGAATTAAACAGGATACTGTTGACGCTATTAAAGCATTTTATCTTTCAGAAGACATCAGTAGAACAATGCCAGGAAAGAAAGACTATTGTAGTATCATTGACAATGAAAGAGGAAGGATACATTTGCAAAAGCATCTTTTACTTTGCAATTTAAAAGAAGCCTATCATATTTTCAAAGAAAGAAATCCTTTGGTTAAGGTGGGATTCAGTAAATTTGCAGAATTGCGTCCAAAGCAGTGTGTTATTGCTGGAGCAACAGGAACTCACTCAGTATGTGTCTGTACAATTCATCAGAATGCCAAACTTATGTTTGTAGGAGCTGAATTAGAAAAACTAACTGCAAATGATGACACACCTATTAAGAATGTACGTCATTGTGTTGCCTTTATGGAATGCAATCCTGCCTCACAGAAATGCTGCCTCAGACAATGTGAACAATGTGGAGATCCATCAGATTTAAAAAACAGACTACTGGACATATTTACAAACAACTTCATTGATATCATAAATTTTAAAAAGTGGACCAATACAGATCGGTCAAATCTTGAATCAGTAGAACTGAATACAGATGAATATATTGACCAATTCTGTAACCAACTGAAAGAATACCAGATACATGACTTCAAGACAAAGATGCAAGCAACTTATTACCGTGAAACAAAAATGTCTTTGAAAGATGGTGAGGTCCTTGCTGTGTGTGATTTTGCTGAAAATTATTCCTTTATTCTTCAAGATGAGGTTCAGAGCTTTCACTGGAACAATGAGATGGCTACTCTACATCCATTTGTTATTTACTATAAAAAGGAAGATGAGATTGCTCACCTTAGCTTTGTTATTATTTCAGAGTGTAACATCCATAACACAGTTGCTGTACATTTGTTTCAAAAGCATCTGATAAAATTCCTAAAAGATAATATCTCATCCATCGGTTCCATCCACAAAATAATTTACTTTTCAGATGGGTGTGCAGGACAGTATAAGAACTGCAAAAACTTTTTGAATCTTTGCCATCACAGAGATGATTTTGGAATTGAGGCAGAATGGAATTTTTTTGCAACAAGTCATGGAAAGGGACCCTGTGATGGTGTTGGAGGCACAGTTAAGAGATTAGCTGCAAAAGCTAGTCTACAACGACCTTATGATGAACAGATCCTTACTGCAGAACAGTTATATACATTTGCAAGTGAAAATATTGTAAATATAAAATGTCATTTTTCAACCAATAAAGAGCATGAAGAGGAAAGCCAACTTCTCCAAGAAAGACACTCAACTGCAAGGACTATTGCTGGTACACAGAAATTACACCATTTACAGCCAGTTTCATTGACTTCTCTTAAGGTTAAACATTATTCATTATCAGATTATTCAAATATTGAGAAAGTTACTGAAAAGGAAGAAGTTGTGACTGAGGAGAAAATACATGGTTTTGTTACTGCTGCATATGATGGCCATTGGTGGGTGGCATATGTGCTGGAAAAGATACCAGAGAATAGAGAAGTAAAAGTCACATTCCTTCATCCTCATGGCCCAAACCCATCATTTGTGTATCCTGGTCGACCAGATGAATTAATCTTACCATATTCAGATATTCTAACACAAGTTGAGGCATCTACTACTAATGGACGAACATACAGGATTTGCAAAGAAGTTACTTTGAAGGCATCCAAAGCTTTGGCAGATCTACAGCACAGAAAGGTAAGAATTCAAAATTAAAATGGTCATGTAACTATATATACACTGCATACATTTTAAGTTGTGATAAATGGAAATCAATGAGCACTATACCTATACATATTGTATGTACATTTTAATATGTTACTTGTATTTGTTAATTAGGTAGCTATCTAGGTATACATTAAAAATTGTTTTCTCTTCTAGAAATCACAATAAATTGGGTGGCCCACAAGAATCTTGTCAACTACTGAAAACCATCACATACATGCACAACATACAGGTGAGGTGGGTAAAGAACAAATATTTAAAAATAAGCATTTGCTTGTTTGTAGAAGGCTGCAGATAGTATGTAGATATGGGTTGTATTTGTAAGAGATTGAGCTGACCTTAGACAAAAATGGTTACTGACATACAAGGTCACAAAGTCATGACTTTTTGACAATTTTTGTATAAAATGACTTTTTTCAAAATGTTGCTTGAATTCATTATTTTTTATACATTGAACTAGTTATCAGCCACTTACAGCTTCTTGGGATTTTGTTGTACATGACTCAAGGTATTAATGTAAAAAAATTGAATTTTTTAGGAGAAGGTATTTTTTTTTTATTCAAGGTCAAAGGTCAACTTTTGAAGGGATTTTTTTATTTTTCACAGTAGAGATATTTAACAAGAGACAATAAACAAGGGGCTACTAAAGAGCTTTAAAATGAGACAAAAATCAATGCTCTAGCTTTAATAGTTTTTTAGTTACACCGTTTTGAAAATAGTCATTTAACGCAAAAAAGGTCAAAATGTCACAACTTTGTGACCTTGTATCTCAGTAACCAAAGGTCAGTCAGCTCTAAGAATTTGGGAATTTAAGTTTGGCATGTATATCTGCTATTGTGCCAAGTATGAGCAAAATTGAAAGGGGTGTGTTTTAGGTGGCTGACTTTACATGGAATGACCCGCATGTGTTGAAAAAAAATTGAAGTATTCTGGTGCTGCTAAACTGGGAGTGATCCCCACCTCCCCAGTGGGTTGCCAAGTCAATCTCATACCTTGGGAAAATGTGAACTTGAGAGCTCTGCTGTCCCAAAGCTGGGTCCTCCCTGTTTAGCAGATGGCTGGTGGGAGAAGCTATATTCTGGGGCCTTTTTGCTTGTGACTCATTGCCCATGTTGGGCTTCCATCATAAAAAAGAAAACTATAGTATTTGTCATTTACCATTACTTACTTGGACTACAATGGATTTAATTTTTCCAGAAGAGTTCTTTGTTTCATGTATGGTCTGTGTAACTATATATATATATATATATATATATATATATATATATATATATATATATATATATATATATATACACAGGGTGAGTCAAAAGTAGCGCCCAATTTCTGTCAGTTGATTGTTTGTTTGTCATTTGTATTACAGTGTACAAGAAGGTAGAAATAATGAATGACATGTTTATCTGACCATTTATTCGGGGGAAAATTATTACGGAACTGTACTGGAACTGTATCTGCAAGACAATTATTAACAACATGACTTCCCAGAAAGAATCTGACAGCCGAAATAACAGAAATTGGGCGCTACTTTTGACTCACCCTGTATATATATATATTGTGAGCCTAGTTTTAGCCATTTAAGATGATAATGATTAATTTAATGCTAGTGATTAATTGATGCAATGATTGAATATTAATGACAGGCTGGGTTAACAATTTGTCCTACAGTATCACCGGTTGAAGGTGGCTAATGGAGTAGGCCTACTATAATATTTCTGAGTGATACAAATTGCTTCGAGGTCACCAGCTTGGATTACACCCAAGCAAATATTAAGGTTATAAAAAACACCTTATTGTTTTGTATTTAATTAAGAAAATAAATCAGTTATTTGTTCACAGTGAATCACAAATGATTGACAGTACAGTAATTATTTAACAGCCTTTATATTATGCTAAGATGACATGGAGCTCAGCCCATAAAAGGAATGGTTAAGAGCTTGATTGACAAATAATACATTCATTTATGGTAGGCAAATGGCATACAAAATGGAGCATTGAATGGGCCTAGTAATGACAAAGAATGCATGTGCGTTTAGTATAGTGAATAGAATACGTAACACTGATTATGTAGGCCAAAGGTTATGGAATAAATGATGTAGCCAAATGATAATGGAAATTATGCACATTAAATTGGTACACCATAAATTAATTAGGCCCTCAGTAAGAGAATACTCAAATCTATCACATAAAATAAGCGGATGTAAAGTATTTATATTCAGATGAATGAACACAATAGCAGATGCTACACGATTACGGTTTTGGTATGATGCTTGAATTGGGAAATAGGCCTACTGCATTTTTTAACGAGAGTCAGTTGGAACGCTTAATTACACTTTTGGGAGTATAGCCTACCATTCGGCGGTAGGCTGGTGTAGGCTTCACGAGAGTTACTTAGAAAAGATGCACTTAGCTTACTGGGATGATGAAAACCTCTGTAGAATGTGTTGAGGGTGAACTTATTACTGTAGGTTCGAGTTGTTGCTGACCATCCTATTGAAGCTGGTTGACTGTGTTGGTTGGGCCTCTTGAGATGGAGCAGATGCTTGAAGGTGATCTTGCAGATGTAGGCCTGAGATGCTGAATATCTCTGTAGATGAAGAGAGACTTGAAGGCTGACCTTGTAGACTGTAGGCCCGAGGTGATGCTGACTGTCCCATTGAAGTTAGTTCAATGGGCGCTGGTCGCCTCAAGTGTTGATTCACTTCATATAGAGTTGAGATGATGTTTTAGGGACAAGCCGGCTGAAGTTGAAACAGCGCTGGGCTTTGAAGAAGTGCTTCTGCAGGCTGACGGCGGAAGGTCTTACTTGATGATTGATCGAAGGCCTTGAAGGAACAGTAGGCCGTTACTCCAGTGGGAAGCCGGAGGGCGGTTGACGTGACGAGTTCTGCTCGTGAAGGTGGAGAGCAAGTGAGTGAGAGAGTGATGAATATCAGTGGAATCTCGCTTATATAGTCTCTGTGACATGGACTTTCGCGCCATATCTTGAGACACCTTCCACGCGTCCTTTGGTTGATAAGAGCTTGCTTTCGCGGGCCTTGGGAAGAAACAGACATTTTCATTGTTTCGGATTCCTTGACCACGTGTCTCTTCCAAGAATGTTTGCTGATGGTGTGGAAGGAAGAATTTGTCTGTCTACTTGTTAGTCTATTTCTTGTTGGTCCACTACACACACACACACACACACACACACACACACCGGTATAATTGAGGGGTCCAGCATCTTAAGGTACCTAAGCACCAAAATTAAAATTTGTCAGAAATCACCTCCAAAGTTCAGCAATATTCTGGCAATAGTATCTGTTATTTATTGAGCTAGAACGTTCATTTTTTGGCTAAATTAGAGTTCTAAGTATGGTAATGAAGATGTTGAGGAGTTTTTGGAATAGATTTTCATATTTTATATTTTATATATATTTTTTTAAATTTTTTTATTTTATTATGCCAAACTTTGGGTGAACTTTTGGCTGGCGATAGAGGTGAAAAAAGTAGTTCGCTTCATAAGGTTTTCAACCATACTTCTAGTGTCGTAAGGTCATTATAACCCAAACCACGCAATAGAGGAAGGGTGAAAATAGTAATATCCATCAAAAACACGTTTTTGCCTGTGTTGGCGCTTTGGTACATTAAGACGCATGACCCCTCAATTTTATATATATTATATATATATATGAGGTAGAGTAAAAACAGTTCATGAACTCTGCTTGTCAGCCATACCTGTCATCATGGTGGGTTTTACTGCACACTGCCTTTGAAGTAGTTCCCTTCTGCTGGTACACATTTCTGCCAGCAGCCATACCGCAGCTGGAAGCACTCCTGCAGGCCTTTTCCTGCAACCTCCTTAAGTGCTGCCATTGTAGCCTCTTTCACCTCATCTGCTGACTGGAACCTGCATCCCTTCAAGAGGGTTTTCATTCTTGGGAACAGGTAGTAGTTGGCAGGGGCAAGATCTGGAGAGTAGGGAGGTTGTGGGAATGACAGTGATGGCATTCTTGGTCAGATGCTCCTGTACCAAATGAGACCAATGAGCTGGTGCATTGTCATGGTGGAGCAGCCAGTTTCCAGGTTCCCAAAGATGTGGGCATTTATGGCAGGTAGCTTCTTGCAAATGGTGAAGGATGTCTCTCTACATGGTTTGGTTGATGTTATGCCCTTTTGGTATGATGAACTGGTGAACAATGCTTGGATATTGAAGAACACCTCCAGCATCTCCTTCCCCTTTGAGTAGTCTGCATGAAACGTCTGCTTTTTGGGTGATGAAGGTGACTTCCAGTATGAGGCTTGACATTTGGATTGTGGATCAAAAAGGTAGCATCCATTTCATTGCCTATGATAACCCTGTTCAGAATACCTGGATCACTATTGACACTGTCAATCATGTCCCCACTAATGAGGGACTGTTCTTCATGCTGATCCTCTGAGAGATTTTGTGGGACAATGTGGCTATTGTGTCTATTGTGCTACTAAATTACTCTTTTATCTGTAAGTTAATCTTAAAAATTTCATGAGACCTTGGCTGCAAATCCTGAACACTAAATTCAGCATATATAAGCATATTTATCTTTCATGAATTGCAATAAGAGGTCAATTTTATCAGTTGGTAGTAAAGCTGATTGGTCTTTGACTTGTCACAAGTAGTTTTTTATAATAAACTCATTTAATGAGCTGTTCACTTCTATATTATGTATGGCAGCCCATAATTTTAAGGGATTCTATTAATTTCATGTATTTTTTCAGAAATCTAACCAGTGATCTATATTTCAACAAAAATCCAACACAGTTGCCTATTTTATTTAGAGAAGAATATAATATTAAACTTTGTGGATTGGAAAAAGTCCACCCATTTGATGCTGGTAAATGGGGCAATGTTGTACAGGTAAGTATCAGTTGCCATAGTACAGTAACTAAGAAACTTAGTTTTGCTTATTATTATGATCAGCACAGCTTGAATTAGGAGGGAACAGTACAAACCAAATTTAACATGTTAAGAAATGTTTAGACTTATGGGGAAAAATAAGTGATTTTGAGTACTGTACTGTAGGCTGTTTTAGTGCTCATTACATTAATAAAAATATGATAAACCATACAAATAACTGGGGGCTTTTGTGGCCATATCTAAGTAAATTTCACTACTTATTACAGAAAAACTGTGCAGTAATTGTCTACTATGTTATATTACTTCGGTTTTGTTGGTAGGAAATTTTGGTTCTGTCTTGCTCCTAATTATAAATTATCAGTTTTTATCTGTTAGGGGTATAGACCTTATATTTAAGGAATATATTTAAGGAAATCCTTCATATCATTATCTTGAGTTTACTGTAATTCAGTTAATATATCTTCTATAGGTACATGTTTTGCCAAAGTGGGATATTTATAAATGATATGGTACTGTAACTGAATTTTATTTATGAAAATTAATTTTAAGTTACTCCTACTCAGATTTAAAATTAAAGGTTAAAGATCCTTCTGGTCTGATTAAAAGGTTTTATAAGTCAAGACACTGAAGGTAATGAAATTTCTTGAGACATAAAATTACTTAGATAAACTATGGCTCAGTAGTTCTTCAATGTTTTGAATTTCTTATTGTCATGAGAATTTTAATGTTTTTGTTATTATTTTCAGGCACTTAAAAATAAAAAACTTCTAGATGATGACTCGCTGATTAAGCCAAATGAAGCTAAGATAAAAGATCTGAAAGTAGTTCACACACAAAATTATCTTCAAAGTTTAAAAGTAAGTCCTTCATTTTTTTTTCATCAATCTATTCCATGTACCAAATTTTTTATTTAAACTTAGTTTCTTCACCTTTTACAACCTCTAAGGTTAAAATCACCAAAGTTAAAGCAGTGACTCAATGGAACATCAGTTAATCTCTTTATGAAGTTTAGAATTTAAGACACAGTTGTAACTTTGTTAAATTTCAAAACCAGAAAAGACAAAAGAATTAATCTTCCATGTAGTTGTGAAAGCTGTATGTAACATAGATTTCCTTAGTCAAGTTGCATGCATACCTTCATGTCATTATTTTAGTTGTCTTATTAGGTATTAAATTTGAACTGTAAACATATCCTCTTAAAAAAGATCTTCACACACATTGCTGACACAAGTGATTGTAAATGACTAGTCAATACAAGAAAATGGGCTGAACCACCAGAGTCATCGTTAGTGATAGCTATACTGAAACTGGTGTGTAAGGTGGCATTATAATGCATTCAATTTTTTTTCACCACAGCAGGAACAGATAGAGATGGGGTAGGCTATATCATTATCCACCTGTGTTCTCTCTGTGCAGACCACATTTTGAATGCATATTTGATAAGAATTGTCATTTTCTTGGATTTATTGCAACCTGAAATGTTTCTTGAATTCTCGGGATATAGAACTAAAATGATGAAAAGTAGTTTAGCTAACTTTTGATGGGATATTTGGAGAGCATTGTGAGAATACATGAAGACATAAGTACATTATACTACATTACGTTTGGGCAACATGAAGCCACGCCGGCCTATGAAGGTTATCCAAGTCAGATGTGAAGGCATCTGTTTGTTAAAAAAAGTCATTTCAAAACCTTTACCATTATACGACTAAAGAAATATTTTCGTAATTTTCTTTTTATGTCATTGGTGCCTTATAGATGTACGATGGATTGGATTTCACAAAACTGGCAACTTTAAGTTTACCAACTTGTATGATATGAGCAATTGAGTTAAGGTGCGCTAAGGTAGCTATCTGAAATTTGTTTACTTGAACCTAGATGTTGTGGCAAAGCAGCGTTGATTCTTCTTTAGGAAAAGGGTTGAGGGTTGAGTTGGATGGGCTGTCTACCCCTAATAAATCACTCGGACCAGATAATCCAGATTCTGGTCCCCACTCCTATGTGGAGAATAGGCAACTGTTACTTATGTGTTATCTTGAGGTTTTACTCATAACTTAGGCACATAAGGTCTACAGGTTTAAATTAAAGTACTTGTCAGCAAAGGTAAATGGTAACATCCATGTCCCATATCCCCTGAGGAAGTTGGGGTGACTGGTAAGCCGCTTCGTCGTGACGTAAGATACAAAAAAGCTAACTGCCCAGCTTTAGGTAGCACGGGTTTGAACCCACGACTCAGCGGCGCCCTAACCGATCGAGTTGCCTTCACACTTTTCTTTTATTTCTCACTGAACACCTCGTTAATTGCTATTTTTCACAATGGAATTTGAATCAGATCTTTCAACGTCAGCCTTTGTACTTGGGGAATTAATTACAAATTGTTTTTCCCATTTGCCAGTGGAGTGTAAAAGTGGCCCAAATTACAGAAGTTCCTCCTGCAGCCTTACTCCCAAACTGCATTCTGCAAAAGAGGATTTTGAGACCCTTTCGGTAAGCTTTGAATGTAAAGTTGGCATCATTCATTGTCCCTTTTTGATTAGTTTGAGGGTGGGCCAAGTCGTGGCACGTTTCATGTTAAATTAGCGAAGTTAAGCGATGTTGGGTCTGAGCAGTAACCATCCTTTGCATTCAAATGATATAGAGTTATAGACCCATTGTTCGGATACCACGTAAAATTTTTTAGTCCATTTGTTCTTTATTTTCATTTCCTTTTAAGTACATCTCTCCTTCCTTAGATTTAAGCTAAACTAATTATCATTTAATTCAGGTACCAGACTGGCGGAAGTATCTTAGGGGGGAAGTTGGCCATGGAGCACGGCTGGGCCATTAACATCGGAGGCGGTTTCCATCACTGTTCGGCGAACAAAGGCGGAGGTTTCTGTGCCTACGCAGACATCACTTTGACCATTCGGTTCGCTTTGGATTACTTTCAGCATCTACATAGAGTCATGATCATTGATTTAGACGCGCATCAGGTAGAATTCCTTTGAAAAGTATGACTTCTTTAGGATTTTCTTTCATGTTAACAGAGACGGTAAATTGACTATATTAATACCAAATCTAAAAAACATTTGATGTCATTTAACGTCTTTCTTCACAGCGATAGTGACCTGATGAAGATCTGTGAGCAAAAAATATTAGAGAAAGTGAGAAATCAAACTCTCGTAGTATATTCGATCAAATAACATAATTGCTTGTATTTTATATAGCACATCATCATTTGTTAGTCAGTATTGCTATTGCAGATTTTTCGTATGAAATCTAAAATAAAGTACTTTATTTTAAAACAAATTATATACTTAATTCACAAAATTCTCTCGGCAAACACGACTTGCCACTCATCGACAGCCCTTAAAAAAAAATTGAAAAAAGCGCAAACAGAAATCTATAGAACATAATCACCAAATTAGTGAAAGTGAGTGAACTGAGGAAAAGGGATTGTGAACAGATGTATCAGGAGAGGCTGAATGAGGAAAGGTGCAGGGTGGAAGAGAATGAAACAAGGGTTGTGGAAGAGGAATGGCAGATATTTAGTGAAGCGGTGCTGAATTGTGCGACTGAAGTTTTATGGTGTACAGAAGATTGGGGTTGGACATAAACGACGGGGTAGTTAATGGTGGAATGTGGAGGCTGAAATGTTGGCGAAGCAAAAGAGAAGGGTTAATATTCGTTTTTTGACCCAGTCACACCCAGCTATAACAGCAATATATATTGAATAACCAATCAAAACTGAATAAGAAAATATATATATTATCTTGTGCAAATTTGTATAAAATGTACTTTTTAAAAAAAATATTTTCTACTTTCTAATATGTATGTATATAAATTTCGGTGGGTTTGTTTATTTTGGCTACCTTTTTTGGACTTTTTTGGAGATTTTTCTTGGCTTTTTTTGGCTACTTGGCTTTTTTTGGCTACTTTTTCTTGCTTTTGCCTACTTCTTTCTGTTTTTTGTTAGTGTGGTGATTTTCGTTCTACTGTTATGACGTGTCAATCTTGTGAACTTGATTTTGAAGACCTAATCCGCCTTGTTGGCCTCGATGAAGATAAAAGTTTAGATGTTTTTTCCAATCACGGCATAATTCCGACATCCATGATTTGCCCTAAATGTAATACTGCCTGTATTTTAAGACAAGACTCGAAGGTGTTTAGGTGCCATAAAAAAAATCCAAAAAATAAGCGTGAGTGTGGATTTACTGTTTCTATCTTTAAGGGCACATGGCGTCCTCATTACCGGAAATATTTCGCACGATACTTGTTCCTGGCAGAACATCCTGACGATTCTACAGTTCTGCATCACTTCCTTACTGCAATTGCAGAACTATATCCTCCAAAATATGGTGACTGGTTAAGTTAGGTTGTTAGGTTAGGTTAAGTTGTGTTTAGCACGAATGCAAACTTTTCTGGTCGATTTTGAGGTGTTTTGCACGAATCTGCCATCCGTTTCCTGTGCAAATGCGTAGTTTTCGAGATGACGATATCTCGAAAACTACGCATTTGCACAGGAAACGGATAGCAGATTCGTGCAGAGCACCTCCAAATTGACCAGAAACGTTTGCTCTCATTATAAAAAGAGACTGGGTCAAAAAACGAATAATTACCAAAGAGAAGTATTATGCTCGGTACTTGCAGAGAAGTAGTGTGGGTGATTGGGAAGAGTATAAGAGGAAAAAGCAAGAAGTAAAGAGAAAAGTGCGAGAGCTGAAAGAGAGCAAATGAGAGATGGGGTATGAGAGTGTCAGAAAGTTTCAGGGAGAACAAGATGGTGTTTTGAAGAGAAGTGAATAGTGTGAGGAAGTGAGAGGGCATACGAGCATGAGTGTGAAAAGAGTCGATGGGGAAGTGATGACAGATAGAGAAGATGTGAAGACGAGGTGGAGAGTGAGTATTTTGAGGGACTATTGAACGTGTCAGAAGATAGGGAAGCAGATGTGGTATGTTTGGGTAGAAAGGGGGTTCAGAGTATGAGAGTTGTTGCGAATGGGTTGGTCCGTAGGGAGGTGGTGGTGGAGGCCCTAGGCAGGATGAAAGGTGGGAAAGCGGCAGGAGTGGATGGGATCGCTGCAGAGCTCCTGAAAAAAGGCGGTGAGTGTAGTGTTGATTGGTTAGTGCGTCTGTTTAATGTGTGCATGGACATTAGGGTGTGACAGTTGCCCCAACTTTGTCCTACAATGCTGTTCAAAAGTTTGGTGTTGCATATTGACATAAAAAATACCCACGTGCAATTTATTGAAGATTCATGCATATTCGAGTGAGCACCAGCAATTTGAAAAATAGCGATTTTGCTTATTCGGCATACGCGCCTATATATGAGATTACACAACCATCATAAGGGATATTAACACAAATCATTTGCCTGTCTTAATTAAAAGCTGTTATCACTAACACAAAAAAGTTAATCATTCTTATTCTCTCATGGTACATTAAGGGGTTTTATCATATATTCCCAAGGTATTATTTCTCTAGAGCAAGAAACCATGATTTCTGTTCGGAAACAGATGATCGTTTGCGCTGATTAGGAACGCGGAGTCTGTCATTTTCAACTACTTGAAGGACTTCTCGAAAGCGCTCCTCATCCCTGGCAACATTAAGAAAGTCATGGCAAAGTTTTACACCACTCTCTGCAGCCTCATTGACGACCTGAAGCTTGTCCACAACCCGTTTCATGTTCAGGTAGTCGTCATGATCTGCCCATTCACTGGCTGGACTGTGGAGAAACTGATAGGGCATGCCTAAAATGGTGAAGAACCGGCTTGAGTCAGGCCCAATTAGGTCCACCATGGCAGTGCCACTTTCTGGGACAGGGGGAAGATATGGCTTTCCATAGCCCCCATGATTGAGCCCCACTCTCTTAGTAACTTCAGTGCCTTCATGGCAAAGAAGGGCCTTCCTCATCTCCTCTTTTGTCCTTTCTTGTACTTGGGACGAGAACAAAACCAGTGGGGCCAACAATTGCACTCAGCTGGGTCGGCGAGATGTTGTTTCGAACACTGCATGAAACAAGTTCTGCCGACTTCAGAATATCATGGGGCACAAAAATTGAAACTCCCTCTTTCACTGTTCTCCGATGTTTTCTCTTTGGTTCAGCAGTGCTGGCCTCATCAATGTCATCGTCCTTATCAGAGCTAATAGGTGAATCAATATCAGCCTGTACATTCTCAGCATGATCACATTGCTCTCTCTCTTGTCGCTTCTCTTCTCGCATCTGCCTTTTCTGTCGCTTCTGAACCTTTTCTGTGAGTACTTTGTTTACCCCAGAGTAGGTAGCTACTCTGTCACTTAGCATGCTTTTCATAAAGAGTATGTCAGTATCGATGGCATCTTGTTCGGCCTGAGTTTTCCCCTTTTTCGCAGCCGCCATGTCTTTCAATACTGTGTTCTTATAAAATTTCATCGTCAGGCTCAATTCTGATTTAAACTTCATAATTCCAGGATCATCAGCACGTCTTCTATCCTCATTCTTTTTCATAAGCATCATGTAGTCTTTGTCATAGTAAGTTTTAATCACTCGGCCAATATTGTTCCTGCCTGTAATGGTCGGGACATTCGCCTTCTGGTAATGCAAAAGCACATTGTCAATGGTGGCAGATAAAGCCTGGTCCCATTGCATATCCCGAAGGTTTGCTAACAGACATAGTAAGACCTGCCTATTAGTTGGCAGTTTGCAGCCCTTTATTTCCTTTTCTTCTTCTCGGGGTACGGTGCCCAATAACATTCTGACATACTCATCATCTTGCCGTGTATCCATGATTAAATTCTCTATTCACAACATCAAATCACTGTCAAGGGAAAAGAAAAGAGCATCATTAAAATTAAATGCAATAAAATAATACGTGGAAAATTTGTGGGTCAGCGTTCCAGACCCGGAAATGAAAATCTGATAAAATATGCTATTTTCACACTTATTTATGAAGTTCATAAGCTGAAATAGCAATACTTGCTCGTACGACGGTGCTAGCTCAAACATGCACTGATCTCCAAGAAAATTTACAGGGGTGTTTCCTAGATAAATACACAACAATAAAACTTTGAACAGCATTGTAGGACCATTTTTTGATTTTTGGAGGGCAACGGTCACACCCTAATGGACATAGGCGCAGGGCTGTGGAGTCGGTACCCAAAACACTCGACTCCGACTCCTCAATTTCTTGTGTATCCGACTCCGACCCTTAAATCTGCTACGATGATAATTACATAAGCTGGCATTTCATCACAACCATGTGAATCGTCAGGCTACTTTTTAAACTCATGTCCTTAAAGGTTTGAGTCCAATGGTTGTAGCTATGCCATTGTGGCTTTTTTTTATTGTTTATTTATGGAAAAAAAAATCAATATATAACAAACAAAATTACATATAAGACTAATGACTTTGACAAAATAAAAATTTCATTGAATGCAATTAAAGCAAAAAAATTCCTTTAAAATTTATTAAGCTAAGGCCAAAGGGCCTAAATAGCTACATGACAAAATAAAACCATCATAGCTGCCAGTGATATCACACACAAAAACATATTTTATTAAAATTTATATTGAGGTCGGAGTCGGAGTCGATACATTTTTACCGACTCCAGCACCACCAAAATTGCTTCCGACTCCTACTCCACGACTCCGACTCCACAGCCCTGCATAGGCGAGCTGCCGCAGGACTGGCGGAGTGCATGTATCATCCCCAGGGCTGTATAAAGGCAGGGGGGACAAAAATGTATGCTCCAATTATAGAGGAATTAGTCTCTTGAGTGTGCCAGGAAGGTGTACGGGAGAGTGGCGATTGAAAGGGTCGTAGCATGCACGGAGCAACAGATTGGGGAGGAGCAAGTGGGTTTTAGAAGAGGTAGAGGGTATGTAACCAGGTGTTTGGGTTGAAGATACTGTGAGAGAAATACTTGGAAAAAAGAAAGGGATTTGTGTGTGGCGTTCATGGATCTTGAAAAAGCGTATGATACGGTTGACAGAAAGGCGTTGCGGCAAGTGCTGCAGCTGTATTGGGTGCATGGGTCGTTGTTGAATGCGGTGAAAAGTTTTTACCGAGAGAGTAGAGCGTGTGCGTGTGGAAAGAGAGGAGGATGAATGGTTTCTGGGAAAAGTGGGTCTACAGCAGGGGTGTGTGAAGTCTCCATGGTTGTTTAATGTGTTCATAAACGGGGTGGTGAAAGAGGTAAATGCAAGAGTCATTGGGAGTGAAGCGGGGAGAAGAAGTTCCTGGGAAGTGAATCAGTTTTTGGATGCTGATGATACGGCTCTGGTGGCGGACTTGAGAGAAAAGCTACAGAGACTGGTAACCGAGTTCGGGAGGGTGTGTGAAAGAAAGAAGCTAAAAGTAAATGTGAATAAGAGTAAGGTTGTGGTGCTGTGAAAGGGAGGTTCGTGAGCGACTGAGAGTAAGTTTGTATGGTGGGGAAATGGAAGAAGTGGTATGCTTCAGGTACTTTGGGGTGGATGTGGCGAGGAATGGGACTATGAACGCGGAGGTGAGTCACAGGGTGGAAGAAGGGGCAAAGGTACTGGGTGCCCTAAAAAGTGTTAGGAAGGATTGGCGGTGGTGGTGGTTAGCCGATCAGCCCACCCTGATCGAGGAAGCCGGCGGCACGCAGGTAACCGATCGCCCTCTCCCGAGTGGACCAGAGGTTCAGCGCACTAGTGATGTTGTGTTATGTTCTGTGTTGTGTTCTATGTTGTGCTAGAGCGGTACAGTCTGTCATAATGTGTTCAATTGTTTGTGGTGTGTCCTGGCACAGGTGGCAGGTGTCGTCTGTGGAGTTGTCTAGTCTGTGTTTATATGTCTGTGAGTTGGGGTGATGTTCACATTGGAATCGTGCTAAGTTAACTCGATCCAATCTGCTCAGGCTGATCTCTGACATGTTAATGGGTGGCGGCTTCGCACCTAGGACCACATTCGGACCGAGTAGTGTCAGTGCTTTGTGGGTTAGGTGTGTGTGTGTATGCGTTTTTGTACTGTGTGATGTCTGTGGGGCGTGGTATAGAATGGAGTATTTGGTTATAATGTGTGTCTGGTGCTACCTTAATGGTGCGAGGTGTTGGTGTATGATTGTACATGTAGTGGCAAGTGTTGTGGGTTAGTTTTCGCTGCTGCCACGAATTGTGTTCCCCTCATGTCTAAATGTTCCCTAACTTTCAGTATTTTTGTTTCTGTGTGCAGGTGTTCTCTTGGTGGTGTTTGAGTGCATCCTGTAATGATACGAAGTGCGTTTTGTATTGTCTGCGAGGTGTTTATGTGTGTGTTTGAGATAATGGGTGCCCACTCCCTGCCCAGCATGGGCTAACACAGTCAATAACTGAGCGAATATATTGTTTTTTATATGAGTGATGTTTCATGCTGGTGTCGAAAGTTTGTGCCTGTTAGTACCCTAAGCGTGTTAAGTCTTGACGTACATTTGTTTTTAATGTCCTGAATGTGGTTTGCAAAACATAATGATGTGTTGTATGTGACCCCAAGTATTTTGGTTCTGTGAGTGTGTGGAATGTTGGTGTTGTTTAGTGTAAGCTGTGGCGTTATCTGGTGTTCTTTTGTGTTGCTTGTTAGCAAGGTGATGGTTGATTTTGTGGGCGCTACTTTGAAGTTATTGTGTGTGAGCCAGTCTTGTATACTGTTTATGTATGTTTGTAGGTTATTTGTAGCGGTGTGGATGTTGTTGTGTGGGTGGATATTAGAGTGATGTCATCTGCATATGATGATAAGGTAAACTTATCTATGGGTGTTGGAATGTCATGCATGTATAAGTTGAACAGTGTTGGTGAGAGAACAGAGCCCCGTTCAGAAATGTCAAATGTGACTTGTGACATGTGAGCATCTTCCTGAAAGATAGTTGCTCAGCCACCTTTTGGTGTTATTGTGCGTGTTTGTGTTGAGTATTTTGTTTATGAGTGGGAAGCGTGGGATAGCATCAAATGCTTTACTAATGTCTATTGTTGCTAATAGTGTACGTTGAGCTGGTCGTCTGGAGTTGATGCCATCCATGATGTGCTGCGTGAGGTTAGTGAGTAATGTCGTGGTTGAGTGGTGAGGTCTGAGTCCATGTTGAGTAGGCGACAGTGGTATGTGTGGGTTGGTGATTTGTAAGATTAGTCTTTCTGTTACTTTGGAAGGTGTGCATTGTAAAGTAATTGGTCTATAGGAAGCTGGTTCTGTTGGATTTTTGTTTGGTTTGAGTAGTGTAATAATTTTACCTTGTTTCCATATGTCAGGAATAATACAGTGTTGGTATGAATATGTGCTGATGTTTGTGAGAGCTAGTATTCCCTGTGGGCCCAAGTGTTTAAGGTGTATGTTAGATATGTTGTCTGGTCCAGTAGCCTTCGAATTCTCAATGTTTTTGATGATCTTGGTGGTCTGGTTTGTATTGAAGGGTGTAATGGTCGTGTCGAGTCTGTAGGTTTTTTTGTGTCTGGCTGTTTGTCTGTGTGCGTGTTTCTGGTTGTTGTCTGTTTAAGTGACTTATCTTTGCGTAGTGATTAACTAGAATGTTAGCTTGTTGTGTATATGTTGGGAAGGAGAGATCAATGTCTGTGGGTGCGAAGATGGGTATGTATGAAGGTATAGTAGTACCAACAATGTTGTATGGATGTGAGGCTTGGGTGGCGAATGCGAAGGAAAGGAAAAAAGTGGATGTACTGGAAATGAAATGCTTGAGGACGATCTGTGGGGTGAGGTGGATTGATCGTGTGAGAAACAGTTATCCGCGAGAGGTGTGGGAGTCGAAGGAGTCTTGTGGGGAGAGCAGATGAGGGGGTGTTGAAATGGTTTGGGCATATGGAGAGGATGGTAAAGAGGATTTACGTGTCGGAGGGGAAACGGGGAGGGGTGATTGAAGCTTTGGGTCAGCAGGGCCTGGACGTCTGGGAGAGTGAAAGACGCGCGCTGGATAGAAAAAAGTGGAGCGATGTGGTACATGGAGGGCGAAGGGCTGGTAGTGTGCCGCCTCAGGGTGTATGAAGCGGTCTGGGTAAACTGTGGAGTAGTCTGTGGAGCTGGGCTGCGAATTAACGTTACCCTGAGATGGGTGCATTATTGTCATGTCAGAAAGAAGTGAATGTGAGCGATTGAGGCGCTTCCTGCCTGTTCCTGACGCGACTTCACTGCGGTGGGAGAGGCGTTTGGGTACAAAAAAAAATTAATAATAATTTATTCAAGAAATTTAGAATTTTTTGTTATTATTATTATTCCTGTTTTATTTGCATATTTAATAATAATTAATTCACAAGAAACTTTTTTTAATACATTCACCACGTGGCTGTTGTTTGTCATCGCTAATCCCCTAGAGACTCTAGACTTCTTGGTTACCTACTACTACTACTACTCTTCCTTCCTCTTTTCAAGTCACTAATCCATAATTCTTTCCAATCTCTTCTGCCTACCTGTTTGATTGAGAAATTAATTTTAATTTTTCGTGAGAATATTTTTCCAGATATGGCCCCAAACCTACGCGAGTGTTCCAACTGCGATGGGAAATTTCCTTAGTACTTTTTTACGATCTCTCTTCTGAACGTTTAGTTTGCAGATTTTGTGTAAACCGACAAGAACTACGAAACGAGGTGATTTCGGCGAGAGACGAACTTAGAAGTAGTAGGAGGGAGGCGAATGCGTTGAGAGGAATTTAGTGTTTTGGCTGCAAGGTTCAACTCGCTGCACGATTTTGTTTCAGCGATTCTGGGCGCGAGCTCTCACATAGAACGGAGGTCGCGCGAAGACTACGACGAATCCCCAACCAGTCGTCATTCCCGCCCCCCCCCTTTAAGCTTCGAGAGATCGACCGTTTGAGCTAGTTCGAAAATGGACCCCACCTAATCAGCATAAACCTTGCTTGAGAGTAGTTACAACTAATAGATTTTCTGTCTTAGAGCCAGAGCAGAATGAAATGCAGGAAATTATGCTGGTTGGCGATTCCATTATTCGAGGGTAATTACGGGAGTTCTGCGGCAAGAACCCAACTCGGAGGAGGAGATACTACTATCCTAGAGCCCGTGATGACAACATCACGAGCCCGTGATGACAACATCACGAGCCCGTGATGACAACATCACGGACTCCATAGACAAGTTTGGTAAAGATGATAATAGTACGGTATTTATGGTGCATGTTGGGACTAACGATGTTAATATTTCCACGTCAGAGCAGCTAATAGAGAAATACGAACGGCTGATGCGCTCTCTAAATGATAGCATTAATAAATTATTTTTTTCAGGAATTCTCCCGAGAATAGCAGAATCTGACAACTTTTTCAGCAGAGCTACCAACATGAATAATATTCTTAAATCCCTTTGCCAACAGGAAAATGTTGAATTTGTCGATTTGTAGAGTCTGTTTTCTAATAAAAAGGATTTATTTTTACGTGATGTTCTTCACGTGAATGGTGTAGGAGCAGCTCGTCTTGGTAGACTATTATATTGCTCTGCAATGGCTTTTCAGGCAAAAAAAAACCGCGTCACTCCTACGAAAGTGACCAGCTTAAAGTTTCCTTACAGTGAACGACTGGCTCCACGAAGAACCTCGAGCTTCAACTGTGGTACTCAAAATTTTATAAATGTATTTTATATTAATGCTCGAAATTTAAGATTTGAATTTAATGAACTATTAATATTAAGTATTGTCCTTGGGCCAAAAATTTGAGGTTGTAGCAATTACGGAATCCTAGTTAAATACAGAGAGTAGATATTTTCTCGGAGAATATCATATTCCTGGTCACGAGATGTTTAACAACGATAGAATAGAAAGAAGGGGTGGTGGTACAGTATTATATCTTCGGTCAAACTTAAAACCCGTAATTAAAAACGTTGCAGAATTTGATAATATAAATGCGACGTTTGTTGATATTAAAGACAACTCGTGAAAGAAATTAATTATAGGTTTAGTATATAGGCCTCCCTCTCATACTGTCGACAGTGATAATAGACTTCAGGAACTAATTTTTTATGCAAGAAGCGAACATGATGCGATAATTATGGGAGATCTTAATTTACCTTGTAGGGATTGGGGTGGTCTTTTACAGTCTAATTCCGGTCATCGACTGTACGAAGGTTTGCTCGAAAGTTCACTTTTTCAAATGGTTAAGGCATCCACTGGAGAACGCACTCTTCTAGATTTAGTTTTAAGTACAGACCTAGACTTAATTGATAATATCTCTGGAGGAGACTACTACTACTACTACACCAGTGATCATAGGCAAATAACATTTGAAATTAAAACTAATGTGCACAGTTCGGAGAGTTTGGCATACGTTTTGGATTTTAAAAGAGCTAAATTTCTGACATGGAACTGCAATTTTCAACCCATAATTGGGATGAGGGTCCATCGCGCGATAATAATAATAATAAATAATAATAATAGTAATAAATTGTTACAGTCTGGAGAAGTTCTGTTCGATTGAAACTTGCAAATATTATGCAAAAAAAAAAAAAGGACAAAAGGACAAATCGCTTCCGGAAAATTATCATCCCATTAGTTGGTAAGCTTATGGAGACGATTGTTCGGGACAAAATAGTTAATCACTTAAAAATGAATAGATTAATCAAAGATTCTCAACACGGCTTTCGACGTAACCGTTTTTGTCTTATTAATCTGCTGGATTTCTTTAATGATATTGTAAATATATATGACGAGAGTAAAACAGTAGATTATATATTTCGATTTTCAAAAGGCTTTGATAAAGTGCCACATAGGAGATTATTAGCTAAACTTCATTCTCACGGAATTGATGGTAATGTTCATGGATTGAAAATTGGCTTAGTGGATGTAAACAAAGAGTGGTCATTAATGGCAAAGCGTCTAACTGGAGCAGGGTTGGTACCCAAAAACCCAACCTAAAACCCAACCTAAAAACCCACATCAATTTACTTCTCATAAACTTATTTTTAACTTGGCATTTTTTATAATATGGTTATGCAGTCTTATATATTAACAACTATAAACTATAATTAATGCGATAAGGCCAATATAAACTAAAATTTCCAGAAACTATTTATTTGACACGTTTCATTATGAACCTTATATCTAATACTGTATCTAATTTATCTATCTTCTAATTGGCTACCTATATCTAAAAATAAATCAGGTTTCTTATCAGCTTTATAATTTAAATAATATAAGTGGTACCTAATATTGATTATTGATCAGTATGTTCAGCATCTTTTGACCTTAGGTGGCGGTAGATTCGAACCAACATTTCTGCCTTTTCTTTCCCTAACCTATTTCGCATTTTACTCCATACCAAGCCAAACGTTGAAAAAATCTTTCCAATGATCTGGAACTGGCCGGACAACTATTAATAGATCTCATAAATTTAGCAAAACCTAATGGTAACCTGGTCTCTCTTTTTTTTTCTTTCATTTCAACAGTTTTCCACCAATTACTAGCTGATGTAGAGCTCACTATACTATCTTTGAATAAATAAGGAGGAAAAATTTGTGCGTCTTTCAAGCGGAATGCATAATATCCTGCCATGTATTCTGAATTCATTTCAATCAGCCATTCTTCAGCCTCTTCCTCTTGAACTCTATTCAGTTTTTGTCTTGAAAAATAATAGAACTGTGTGGAAACAAAAATAAAGCTAATAATATATCAGGTCATCCCATAAGTAATGTCGTTTTTTACGATAGATTAAGTTTAAACTAGTCGTACTTGGTTTAAGCATAAATTTTCCGAAGGTTATATCTAAGAGGAGAGCTATCGTGTTTCGCTACATACTTTACAGACCTTGACCAGTGAAGACGTGTGTTTTGCTTTATGTGAACCCCTCATAAACATGGCGGTATCAGAAGAGCATATCAGGCATATAATGCTTTACGAGTTCAAAAAAGGGAATAGTGCTACTGAAGCAACGCGAAACATTCAAGAAGTTTATGGCAACGATATTCTGCATGTGAGGAAATGTCAAAGATGGCTTCAAAAGTTTAGGAATGGTGACTGCTGTTTGACAGATGCAGCACGCTCTGGACGCTCTGCTGAGTTTGATGATGACCTGCTGTTAGCCGCACTTGAAGAAGACTTCAACAACTGTCGAAGAATTGGCCCAGAAACTCAATTCATCCCCGTCCACCATCCATCGACATTTGCAACAACTCGGGAAAGTGCCTAAGTTAGGAAAATGGGTGCCACATGAATTGTTGGTCGACAATCTGAGGGTGCGGGTAAACATTAGCACAGCTCTTCATTCCCGTGAACTCCAAGATCCGTCTTTGCACCGTTTAGTGAGTGGTGATGAAAAGTGGATACTGTACCAGAATGTTAAGCGCCATCGACAGTGGGTTCGTGCCGGAGAACCAGCGACACCACAGACAAAACCAAATCTTCACCCTCGGAAGGTGTTGCTTAGTGTTTGGTGGGATAAAGGTGGTGTAATGCACTTTGAAAACTTACCACACAACCAAACAATCACCGCTCAAGTCTTCTGTCAACGACTGGATCAATTGAACACTGCACTAAAAGAAGAGAGACTTACTTTGGTTAATCGGAAAGGAGTCGTGTTCCACCACAACACACGTCCTCATACCGCTCGGATCACTTCTGCAAAAATTGAGGAGCTTGGATGGGAAAAACTTCCGCATCCTCCATATTTTCCAGACCTTACGCCTTCAGATTATCATCTCTTCAGGAGTCTGCAAAACTATCTTGACGAGAAACAGTATACTTCTTTAGATGACCTGCACACCAGTCTTTGTAAATTTTTTGCCTCAAAACTGCCTGAATTTTATAAACATGGCATTGAAAAGCTTGTAGGACTTTGGCAGAGTGTCATTGATTCCGATGGAAAATATATACTAAATTAAAAAGTTTCAGTTGAGTTTTTTTGTCCTTCAAATTCCGATCTAAAAAACATTACTTATGGGATGACCTGATAGATTATATAATTTATGTTTTGTTATCTAATATGGCAGTGCCAGATGATTTGATTCAGATTAGAGAAAACTCTTCTGCCCATACAGTTGAGTTACCTATGTTTTATATATTGATAGTAGTTAAGCATTTAGGTCCTATTTACCTTCATACTTTGGGTCAGTTATATTTGCCAAAAGATGACATGGCTCCATAGCTTTTTTAAATATCTTAATATCTTCTTTGTATGGAGCTAATTTTTCATCTTGGATTAAATTGAGCCAAATTTCAACAGCATCAGATAATGTTGTCATCAGCCTGCAACTGTGACAAAAAAAATAAAAACTATAAAGTTATATATGGCTGAATGAAAACATCTGTAAACATTTAGAATTATGCATTGTTAGAATTTATTTTTTGGTGTTACAAGTTACAACACACAAAATGAAGTGTATTTTAATTATTTATTAGTAGTGCTTTAGTACAGGATTCTATAAATAAAATGTGCACTAAAGTCTGTAAAATATCTTGAAATTAATATTGGTATTTAAAGTTAAGTAATTTTAACTGCATAATGTAAACACACCTTATCTAGAGCATTTCCAACAAGTAAAAGTTGTGGCTGTAAATCGAGTGCCTCTCTCTGTAGAGATAAGTTATCTATCAATTTTCCGATGTTGTGATCAATGTCTTCAATATGCTCTCCTCTTATTTCTATATATAGAGAGTAATTTGACAAATAGGTTTTTATGCATTCTAACTGAGAATTCCATCTGGTTTCATTTGGTAGTTGCGGCATCATACCTCCTTTCTCCATTAACCAACCCTAAAATATAAATTTTTATTACAAATATTGCTGGATTTGACAGCATAAATAAATAGCCTATGCAACTTATTAATGAGCCATGAATTAGGATTCACACTGGTGACAGTGCTAATGCATAAAAGTAAAGCTGACAATAGCTAATTTTTTGGATTTGTTTTTAGCTTACATGAGGTTGGTGATGGTTTCGGAAATATTTGTTAATTTCTACAACATGCTTGAGAACTGATTTTGGGGAGACATCTTTTTCTACCAAGTTTAGATGGTGTGCTGAACAGCCATAAGTAATAAGACTGTAGTTGTCCTCCTCCAAGAATTTCTCTCATTCTTATTTTGTTTTCGTTATCAGTACATAGCGCAAATACCTGAAAATAAAATGTCATAACTCGTAAGGAACTGAGCATTTGAGTATACCAAGGCGGAGAATTACATTCAGTTTATAACTAAAATAAAATGTACCTACAAAATAGTTATACTTACATCAATGCCATATATTTATTTAGTTTTTGTTATTGCTTCTCTAGCTAACTGTGTACAATATTCTGCTGTCTTTTTTGTACTTCCAGCAGCATCTGCTGAAATCAGATATGGCTTTTTTCCATTATGAATACTGTGCGCAATAATGGGATCATTACCTACTGAACTCCAGCCATCTTGTATAAGGGTAATGGTACACTCATCAAGATTAAGGTCATTCTTCATTTCATGGATTACTTCATCATTGACTTTTATTAACAGATCAGATGCCAACCTTTTTCCTATTTGGTGGTTCATATCCTGATCTTAGACCTTTGATTAATTTTATAAATTCTTTATTTTCTAAAACGTTGAAGGGTATGTTAGCTGAAAAAAAAGAACCTCGCAACTCGTAAATCTAATTCTTCCTTTTGGTCCGCAGTCGTTCTTACCACAAATGGTGTAATTGATCTTTGCCTTTTACGCTTTATTGGTGTTGAATGACAGAATGTGGATGATGAAGAACCCGCACTGGTGTCACTCATTTCAGGCACATTTTCACTTATAATCTTTGGATCATCTTTGCCAGAAGCCAAAGTTTGAGGAAGTGAATCAGTTTCAACTGATGCTCCAAATTCGAGTCTCGGCATACCTCTTGCCTCATTTTCAAAACATTCCACTTTTCTTTTACTGCATTTCTATAGATGATGTTTCACACACTCAATTTTTCGAGTGATACTTTCTTTGCAATAATTGCATAGTACTCTAGTAGGCTGATCACTTAATAAAGTTACCTCGTCCCATTCGCTAGCTTTAGATCTTCCATCTCTATAACTTTTTGAGTTTGACATCTTAAAAATTTAAATTTGAGTTAGGTTTAAATAAAGCTGAAATCTGCTGTTAAGAAATAAAGGAAAGATCTAAAATTAAAATGGAGAAAATTCTAAAGTCATTATCATCTCATATTTGAACTTTCTGTGAAATAAAGATGTCTTTTTAATATATATTGTAGATTAGATAAATAAATTAATAAAATAATAGATATATTAGGCACTACATAATTATCGAACGTTTCTAAAAAAAAATTTCAACCCATCAAAAACCCAGTTGGGTTGTTTTTTTTGTGAAAAACCCGGGTTTTTGCCAACCCTGAACTGGAGAAGTGTAACTCGCGGCGTGCCTCAGGGATCAGTTCTGGGACTAGTTCTTTTTATTATCTACATCATTGACATCGACAGAGGAATTAACAGTATAATTTCAAAATTTGCGGATGATACCAAACTAGGGGGATGAACAAAAATCAGCGGCAGAACGTTTGCAGATTCAAGAATATATTAATAAATTACTCTATTAGCAGAAATTTGGCAAATGAACTTTAATACAGATAAATTTAAAACGTTGCATGTCGGTAGAAACTGTGTTAAAGAAAAATATTTTATGCGCAACAAGACACTAACAAGTGTTACGGAAGAGAAAGATTTGGGTATTATTGTTGCCGACACTCTTAAACCGAGTACAGTAAGCAATATATCGAAGCGGTTAGAAAAGCAAATAGAATCTGTGGATTTATTGGTAGGTCATTTGAATCTTAGTCGGAGTAAACAATGCTGACGTTACATAATTCCTTAGTACGCCCCCGCCTGGAATACTGCGCTTAGTTCTGGTCCCCATATTTACATAGACAGTATGGAGAGAGTGCAGCGATGGGTTACTAAGATGATTCCTAGACTCGGAAGCAAATCATATGCTGCTCGTTTAGAAACGTTAAATTTATTCTTGTGAAATGGCGTATTCGAGGAGATTTAAGCCAGGTGTTTAAAAGGATTAAAGGTTTCGATAATGTCGACGCCGAAAAAATACAGACAGAACTCGCGGTAATGGCCTCTAATTAGTGGGTAAACATTTTAATTCTAATGAAGCTAAACATTTTTTCTTTAATCGTATAGTTAATTTGTGGAATGGATTGCCAGCCAGCGTACTTCAAAATGATTCGGTAGAATCCTTTAAAAAGAGGCTAGACGCTTATCTTATGTTGATGTTCCTCGAGTGCAACGAACACTCATTTTGTTTTAAGTAGGCAGTTAACTGCTGAAAAATGTCAAACAATGATTTGTGAATAAATTATGAGTAAATTTTGCAATTGTCATTTGATAACTCTCTAGAATCTTTATTCCTGAATGTCAAATACAGATTTTAGGAATTAGGCATTACACAACATTGAATACATGCAAAAATTGCATGTGGTCTCGGTCTCAAGACCCTCTCTTTCTGGTTTCGGTCTCGGCCAGGTGGTGGTCGACTACATCACTGGTAGAATATTATAGAATTTTTTCTCTGATTCCCTCCTCTTTACTTTAAAATTTTCACTTTATCTCTAAATTTCTCATCTTTCTTTCAACCTCTTCGCTTTGCTTTACTTTACTTTGCTCTAAAACTTTTACTTGTCTTTAAATTTTCTTACAGCTTTTAACCTTCCTCCCTAAGCAGACAGCCCCGTAGGGACCAATCAGTCTGTTGCTGTTTGGTGTCCTTTGTAAACTTGGCGGCGGCTTTCATAAATACTCATTTTGCTAATGTGATGCAGCGCGATCTAATATCAGGAGTTTGATTTGCACATTGTTTTTTTTTTTTTTAGGGTTGTTAATGAGTGAAAATTCATATTTTTTGAGGAAAGTGTGAATTAAGTGCATAATTTATTTTAAAATAAAGTACTTTATTACTAACAACTGGTGGATTATGTAATACAAATTTTTTACCATAAGATTCTGATTCTCAACACCACTACGTGTTCACAGCAGATAATAGATATGAGAGCATATAAAACGCGTTAAATGACTTACACCTGGTGAAGACCTTAGAATACGCCAAAAACTTGTGCATTTCCTTATTGTGGCTTTATTCCCCTTGACATTAACCGACTGTTTTGCAGATTTTGTTCAAACTATTTATGCTAGATGACGCTGCGTTACTGTAGTAAAATGCCAAGTAGTATGTATGAATTTTTATAGTTAAATGACCGTTTTGTAGTTTTTGCTCCTACCGTGGACACACTTTTGGGCTTCAAACCTGAATGTCGTCAATTTTCAACTGCCTATCAACATAACGGGTATGCGGAATAGAGAGTTTTGTGTATTTTTAAAGCTCTATCTTGAGTTTCCAAATGTGTGTTAGTTAATTAAAGGTCTTTTATTATTACTACTAAATATATCAATTTAATAATAATTAAATATAAGTGTACTAATGAAGCCCAAACTGTATGGTAAGTCCATGAAAAGATGATTTTTCCTTATTAAATTTTCTGTAGATTGATACCCATTACGACTTTCTACGGAATTCCTTAAAGAGCTTGTCAAGCCTAGGACTACGGCAGGTTAGACCCTCACCAACGGTAACTTCTCCTTGGAAAGGCGCCATGCTGTATCGAAAAGAACTAAAGCGGTTACTAAATGTACATCGTCTAAAGTAAATTCATCATGCAAGTGCGAGAGCACACATCTCTAATTCAGGAAATTCGGTAACATTTTAGGTTAACCCTTCTGCATACTAGATATCAAACTCATATTACGTCAAAAACTGACCTATTTAAGTAAAATATCTTAGAAATTAGCTTTTGAAAGGGCGTAACCTATCGCAGCCTCAGGTTTGGCAAGTTCTGTAAGAAATTCACGTGGAAACTCGTAATGGGAATGAATCAACAGGAAATTTAATAATAAAGAAACAACTTTCAAGGAGTTAGGATATGAAATGAGTACTTTAGCTAGGAAGTAGCGAAAACTAAGAATTTATTAAACGCCAAAACCACCCTACAGTTCGGACCTCGTTGATGCACTGCACTTTAATTATTATTAAAATAATATATTCAGTGACGTAAGATAAGACCTTTAACCAACACACATTTGAAAATCTGTCACTCATTAATTACAGAACTAAAAATCAAGCTTTAAAAATAAACAAAATTCAATATTTCATCCACCCATTTTGTTGGTACGCAGTTGAAGGTTGACGACGTAATTGGCCTGCAACCGTATTGATACTTGGATAATATTTAAAATAACTGAATTATTTAAAATTTTTGAAGGGCAATGGTCACGAGAGAGATTTTATGAATAAGAGAAATGTCTACATCCTCGATGTGTATAACAAGAGTATTTATCCAATGGATGAAACTGCAAAGAAAGCCATCAGAAGAAAGGTTGAAGTTTTGGCTTTCACTGCTGACGACGAATATTTAGAAAAGGTCGAAATGTGAGTTCACTTAAATTACGTACATTGTCTAAGAGGCCTTTAACCCTTTAACGCCGAACGTTTTTGTAGGGTTAAGTCTAAATGCGTGTATTTGAAACGGTACGTATTCGACCCAGTCGGCGTTAGAGGGTTAAGCATCGTGCCCACCCCATGAATAAACTCGAAACCGAACACACACAATTCTAAAGGGCCATCACCAAGAAAAAAGTACCACTCGACATTAGGAATACAGTGTAGCCTTTCATGTTAAGATTAGGATATTCCCTTGTTGTAAATTGTTGCCAAAAAAAAAAAATAATTGGTTATTTTACTTAAATGGACGATGGACTTGTACAATAACTTTTTTCCACATTTTTTAGGTTAGTTGTTTGGAGAAAGTTCTAAATACATATAAGTATTACCATAATTCACTTCTCAAATCATGCAAAATAATAATATAATTTCGGAATTTTTTTCTTGTTTTCAAAATAGCAGAAATGCGAAGTGTCTTTTCACTTCAAATCATGATGCAAAGGTCCCCTTTGGTATGGAAGTTCCTTAGGGCCATAGGAAAAAAATTATCCAACGAGACAAGTTGTATCTTAAATCCAAGATGGCCGCAGTCGGCCATATTGGAAAACATGGCCGACTCAGAGCCAATGAACCATTTGTCATAGAAACTATTATGATACATGTTTTCCAGCTAATTTGAGGTCGCTGAACTCGTGTCTGGCATCAATTTCACATTTGGAATGCATTTAAAGGTCAAATCCGGGAAATGATACACAAAGTTGACATTTTGATAAAATTTATGAAAACAGAATTTAGAGGCATGGAAGCAAGAATTGCAAATTGAATGATAAATTTACAAGTTCTGTGGTATCTAAATAGTATAATTGATACATAGTATACTCGACCAGTAACTAGCCGACTCAAATATATCATCACACAATGTTGTAACAATGTAAGCATATGCATGACATTCCTTCGTTCAGCACTAACCTGATTCATCATCTATCTGTACCTCACTCATTTTACCAGTGTGGGAGTACGAACCTTTGCATCTACAGAGATACATGCAGGGCTGCCCCTGCACGTAGCACTTACAAGGAGCCTTACAGTCTGTTTTACACTGGCAAATGACAAGCTCTGGTATGTTCCGTGAAATGGTGGGAGTTGTGGTGTAGACTGGAGTTGGCGCAGAGTGGGGGATTCATGGTGCCATCCCCATCCCCATCCCCATTCCCCAACAACACCAGGTAGGAGTCCTCGCCATGCTCTGTCTGGGGTTACTTCCACTGAAGTTTCTTGGCCAGCGTGAAGAGGAGTTGATCGGCTACCATGACTGGTGTCTGACCAGGATTGATGCAGCTATTCGCCTGGCGGATGACTTTCATCCCATGCCAAACCATAGTAGGGCTGTTGGGAGACTCGGTGAACAGAGGCAGCATGTATGACTTGGCTGGGGGAATAGCAGGATGCTCTGTGATGTTGGCATAGTACGCGGCCCATGAGATCCATTCACCGGCTTCGAGGGTCTGTTTCGATAGAAGGCTTCTGACTCGCTCCAACCACTCGTAGCCTTCTTCAGTGATGCTGGTGAGAGAGCGCGAAGTCGGAAGAGGATGACTGTTGGTCTTGGGGCAGGAACGTGCAGCAGCACATCGTTTGGCAGCGAGACATCCAGATCCATGATCGTGTAGATAGCTGGCAAGGACCTCGCAGCCTTCTTCCCCATTTCAGCTGGATTGAGGATGTCGGCGAGATTCTTGACTTGTTGGCTGTCTGAAGAGAAGTGCTGCTGAGTGCTGATGCATGTGCCATGGAGGGCTGATTTTGCCGTCGTAGAGGAAGGGTTGTGGTCGATGTTGTCAAAACCGCCTGTGGTGAACACGCCCTTGACAGTCTGAGGTGGCACTACCACACCGACTTGCTCCCAGTGACCGATGACTGAATTCGCGATGTCTGTGCTCAATAGCATCGATTAGAGATTGAAGGCCAGTTTGAAGATGTAGTTTCATAGACAGATACAGCGATGCTGGTGTTTCCCTCTTCTTGATCTTGATGTGACGAGGAACACTCCCAGGTTTCTTGGATCTGCGTCCAACAGAGTTGAAAATGATCTGCTGTCCGATGGATGTTGCAACCTTGGACTTCTCAGAATCAGGAGCCGGCTCATCGATACCTGGTCCATCAAGAAGCATGTGCAAGAATGATCTCGACGTGGGCGGGATGGATTCAGCTTCACATGAGGTTGAGAAGGAGCCTGTGAAAGCCTGCTTCATGTGGAGATAATCTCGCCGGAGGATCTTGGCTGCTTTGTGGAGGATGGAGACTTCAGTTGATGTATTGTTTTCCATATCAACTACAGCTTTGCTTAGGTCGTCGTCGAAAACAAGAGACCAGCAACGATTCATTGGTATCGCCTTGATGTCAGGAATCATGTGCTCAGTATCCTCTCGAAGGCGTGTTGTATTGCGTTTGATGTAGGGAAAACCGAGAGCGGCGAGGCGCTTGTCATAGAGGGTCGTCAAGTCAGCCATTGCCAGTGACGTCCCTGAAACACGATTATCTTCAATAAAGTCAAGTAACTCGTGGAGAACATGTGCTCGGATCACCTGAGCCACATGACTCTTAGTCGTGTCACATCCGACCGTCGCCTTTTCTTGTAGAGCCGAGTCAGGCACGCACGATGATAGACGACATTAATAGCGACCATGTCACCGGCAGAAAATTTAGCCAAAATCAGTTTGTCACCTAACACTCGAGCGCAATCACTGACTTTCTTATCCAAGCCAAGAGTGGAGGCCTTCCTCAGCTCTTTCTTGTTGCCCACTTCGTCACAGAAGAGGCATGGAGTGTCGACTGGTTCGCTCGAAGATGTAGAGGGTGAGGCCTGTGTGATAGACCTGGCACCACTTTATGCGGCGAGTTTTCACCGGACTAACTGACTCTTGCCCTTGATGTTTTTTCCTCGTTCTCTGCCCTTTTTGATTGTCGACAGCATTCCTGCAACTTTTGTGCCACACCACTTGATTAAACATCAACTGCACTACATTCTGAGCACCGCCACCAATGTCATCTACGACTACAAAGTCAGGCAACTCCCCTAATTCCTTGAGCTCCTGGATGTTTTCCGTAACTTATTTATAAGAGGCTGAAAGTCTTTCAGGTTTGTTTCTCAATTTCACAGATGATGGATTCTTAGTCGGTTCATAGCTTTTGTCTGACTGACATATGAAGCATAAGCTCCAGTCGCGAGTGTCCATGATGGCAGTGCTTTTAGAGACACTCATTTCAAATTAATCATTGTGAATCTGAAACATGAAATTGAATTTCTAAAGGTCACAGAATTTAGAAACGTGTGTGATGACTCGTTTTCAGCTAAATTCAGCGTGAGAAAGCCATTTCTGAGGTTATTTTGGGGTGCCTCACTCCGTCAGTTTGGGAACTGCGGAAAATCCCCAATTTCAACATGGCGGCCAGCGGCCATATTTGATTTTGGAAGTCAAAATGACCTCCAAACCCCATAATAACCTCAGAAATGGATTTCTCATGCTGAATTTAGCTGAAAACGAGTCATCACACACGTTTCTAAGTTAATTGGTTCAAAAGTTAGAAATACGGTCATTAGCATAATTTATGCTGATTAGGCATAAAATTAAGCGTCTGTGCATAGATGCAACTTGTGTCTTTGGATAAATTCTTTCCTATGGCCCTAAGGAACTTCCATACCAAAGGGGACCTTTGCATCATGATTTGAAGTGGACACCCTATTTTGTGCTCTTAACATGTCTACTAAAAGCATAACTTTTATTGTTTTGAGATTTTGAAATACTGGTCAAAGTTCAAGGAGCAAGTTCAGTGTACGTGCTTGCCTTATAAATATAATGTGTTTTAGAATTAAGTTTGTTTTGTTAACGAAACATCGCTTACAAACATATATCATTTAAAATTGATTGTCAGCTTAATCACCTCCACAAATCGCATGATGAATGATTAGTCTCTACGCATGCTGATAAAAAACTGACTAAATAAACCTCGACGTGTTTCATGAATAAGCTTTGTCTTAATAAAAATGATTACTATCACCATTACCTCAAGTGTATGATATTAGATTGAAGCTGTATAGGTCGAAGCCCTCTTTGAACTTTGTGTGTCCGGGAAACGTCGGCCCGACGTGAAAAATAGTTTAAACGGTCCGTGGTAAAAAATAATTTAAACGTCTTTTATTGTAACGCACGTAGTATTAGAAATAAATTGAACGAATTTAAGGCGATAATTTATTCCGAGAACTATGATATAGTTGCTATAACCGAAACGTGGTTAAATACCGCGACTCGGGACTTGTTGGGGGAACTTGATATAGCGGGTTTAAACTTTTTTACTAATGATAGGTTACATAGGATTGGTGGCGGCGTTTTGTTGTACATTCATAATTCCCTTACGGCTATCGAGGTTAAGATAGATTTTCCGGCAGCTATTAATGCGATATGCGTTGAAGTTAGGGAGCGTAGTATTAACTTTAATTTCGTCGTATCGATACTGATACTAGATTTTGCACACTTCTTGGTAACTTTATTAATAGTCGGGATAGTATAATTGTCGGAGACTTTAACTGCCCTAACGTTAATTACGAGACTTTTACTGGTAATGATGAGGGTTTGAGACTGATTGAGTTCGTGGAAGATAATTTTTTACGACAGGTGGTTACCGAACCAACGCGCGGTGACAATATTTTAGACGTGGTGATGACGAAAATATATTCGAAGGTTTGGATGGAAGTAGGTGAGAGTTTGGGATGTAGTGATCATCAACTTATTAGGTTTAAGCTATTGATAGAAAACAGTAAGGATAGTAACGTAATAGAAGTTCCTGATTTTCGTAGGGCTAATTTTGATAGTTTTGCGCACAGGATGAGAGTAGTGGACTGGGATAATTTATTTATGGGTAATGACGTAAATTTTTATTGGGAGGCATTTAAAGAAAGTTTTTTGAATATCGAAAGGGAGTTTATTTCTCGTAGGCTCAAGTGGTGAACTAGGCGAGTTCATAAACGAGCGTAACAGAGCGTATAGACTTAATAAGCGCAATGGCATGGTAGTTAACTTTAATAGATATATCGAGCTTAGACGTCAGGTTAAAAGATGTTAGGAATGCTAAGCGTAATTTTGAGTTACTCGTAGCTGCGGATAGTAAAGATAATCCGAAAAAGTTTTTTGACTACGTTAATAATCGTAAGCCGATAAAAGATAACATCGGCCCTCCAGTGGACGCTAACGGCGCTTTGGCTTCTGACGCTCAGGCGATGGCGGGTATTTTTAACAACTTTTTTGCGACAGTTTTTACTGTAGAAGACGTAAATAATGTCCTCAACGTGGACGATATCGTTCCATTTAGTAGCGAGACTTTTGAATGAAATAATTGTTTACGAGGGTGAGATTGCGCTTTATATCGATAAACTAAAAGTTAGCAAGGCTCTTGGCCCTGATGCGCTTTATCCAAGACCAGCGGTTCTTAACCTTTTTCGTGTCATTTCCCCCTTCGACCAGTTCGCCCTACCCGATTTCCCCCTCCATTAGGATACGGAAAAAAGTAGCCTCGAAGACAAAATTTAATAACATTAGCAGACTTATAATGCCCACTAATTATATGATCATCAAACAAAATTCTTCCGTAAATCCCCCTTGATACCTGAAATTTCCCCCAGGTTAAGAAATGCTGTCCTAGACATTTGAAAGACTTTATCGTTGGCTCCTTAACAAAATTTTTAATAAGTCACTGGAAGCGGGGATTATTCCTGAAGACTTCAAATTAGCTAACGTTAGTCCATTTTCAAAAAAAGGTGACCGCACAGTAGCTAGCAATTATAGGCCTATTAGCTTAACGTCAACTGTCGGTAAACTTTTGGAATCCGTAGTTAGGGATCGTATCGTCGATCACTTAGGAAGTCGCGATTTGATTAGTAGTAGTCAGCATGGGTTTCGACGTCATAAATCTTGTTTAACTAATTTGTTAGTTTTATAGCGAAATAGTGCCCGAATACGATAGGCATAGAGCGGCTGACGTTATTTATTTAGACTTTAAAAAAAGAGGATCGTTGTTTAATGGTAGGGAATCGGGGTGGCTGGATGTAGGTAGCGGCGTCCCTCAGGGTTCGGTGTTAGGCCCATTGCTATTCATAATCTACATTAACGACATAGATGTAGGCTTGACCAGTAACGCGTCAAAATTCGCGGACGATACTAAAATAGGCGGTAAAGTTCTTAACGTGGACGATAGAAATAGGATTATGGAGTGGACGGATAAGTAGCAGATGCAATTTAACGTAGACAAATGTAAAGTTTTGCATAGAGGTTCTCGTAACAATAATTACACGTACACGATGGACGATAGACAGTTAGCGAGCGTTGACGAGGAAGTAGATTTAGGCGTACGCGTATCTAATGATTTAAAAGTTAGGAACCAGTGCCTGGATCTTGCGCAAAAGATAATAGGATGTTAGGCTTCATAGCGCGTAATTTCAAATTTAAATCGAAGAATATTATATTGCCCCTTTACAAGTCCCTAGTCAGGCCTCACTTAGAATATGCCGTTCAGTTTTGGTGCCCGTATTTGCGTGAGGATATTGATAGGTTGGAAAGCGTTCAGCGACGCGCCACAAAACTAATTCCATCACTACGCAACAAGTCTTACGAAGATAGGATTAGAGTGTTAGACTTGCATTCACTCGAAACTAGGAGATTAAGGGGGGAGCTTTGTGAAGTTTTCAAAATCGTTAATAAAGCCGATAACGTAAATTTTGACATTGTTCATTTTCGATAATAGCAATACTCGTAATAATGGATTTAAATTACGTGGCAGACGTTTCATTACTAACATCGCTAAAAACTTTACGTTTAAAGTAATTGATAAATGGAATAATCTTTCCGCGTCCGTCGTGAACTCTACCAGCGTTAATATGTTTAAAAACCGTTTAGATAGGCATTTTAAAAATATAAACGTCGTTTAAAATAATAATAAAATTAGCAACACGAGCTCTGGGGGTAATGGTCGAGGTCTGAGTCTGTTGACGATTAATGCCAGATTGTGACATGCCAGCGTGTAATATGCCAGCAATAAAATTATATTAAAAAAAAATATTAGATTAACACGAACTTAGACGTAGCTCGTAGCATAAACTAACCCACTTTTTATTATACTCTTCATACTTTTTTTTCTTTTCTCATCCTCTCTCTACTTGCATGTCTGTGGTTTGCATAGTATGACAGTGTTTCTTTGAGTTAAGACTGTTTGCATGGTTTGTAAGCGTTCTTATTTTACTTTTCATCTTTCACCCCTTTCTCAGTCTCGTCGAATATTCCTCTTTTTCTGAATGAATATTAACCCACATGATAGGTTTTGCTATTTCTCTCGGGCTAACCTTAGAGTGGATCTTAGGGTATTTGTTAGCCTTAGCTTCTGTAGATCTGAGAAAGTGTTAATCTCTGTGGACATTTAATGTTAAGAAATTCACCTAAATGCTCTCTTTTTCAGCCACGTTGAAGGTGCCTTGAACGAGTTCCGCCCTCAGTTGATTGTTTACAATGCTGGTACAGATGTTCTTAAAGGAGATCCCTTAGGGCTTCTCGAGATTTCTGCCAAGGTAAGAGTCGCGGGTTGGTCGCTTTGCCACACTTAATTTAAGAATTAATTTAATCTCTCAAATTCTGTTTTTCTTAAAATTCTGTATTTCAATTTATTTCCCAAAGTTTTTATGCAGCAATTATACAAAACGAAAATTGATTTAAATACATTTCAAGGAAGTCTTTGAACATAGACAAGTTAATTAAAGACGATTTTTGTTGCCAGGGAATTATCACCAGGGACGAAATCGTTTGGAGAAAAGCGAGGCGCAGAAATATTCCTATCCTGATGCTTACGAGTGGCGGCTATCAGAGATGTACTGCGGCCATCATTGCAGACTCCATCGTTAATCTCCATCGGAATGAACTCATAAAGTTGAAGAACCTTTAAAATGTTCATTGCCAAAAGGTGCCAAAAATGGAAACACTTGAGCTTTTCTTCATACTAACAATGTCTATTAAAAAAAGATTCATTTGGTTTATGAGTAAATCAACGCTTGGTAATTACTAATGCGAAGCCACTGCTTTCTTGCAAGGTTTAACTCTAAATTTATCTTTAAATGAAGACATTTCAGTTTGTATTTTAAAAAAAAAGGGAAAACCTTTTCAGGAATTTTTCTTGTTTAATGTACAAAGTATTGAAATATTGATGTCTCAAGTTTTAGATCTCGTTTGAACGTTTGCAGCGAACAACGTAGTTTTAAGTATATTCAAGCAATATAATTAAAAATAAATAATCTATTATAATTCTCTAACGTTAGTGTTAAGAAGTTGTTGCAGTTTCTGCATTTGATGAAACTGTCTCAAGAAGAGTTAACGTTCTATGAGAGTAACCAAGATTTAATAACCCTTTATGGTAAAGTTACAATTCCATTGTAGTTTGAATTAGTTTTTATTTTGGTTTTCCACTTATGGTATATCTTTTAACTTTGGTTATCATCCCCCTTACTGAAATAACACTATTCTGACAATAATAGTAATCCTTCTTAGAAACAAGACCGGTTATAGATACTTGTTTTTGAGCTTGTGTGATCGTGAGCCAGTTTCAGTTCGTCTACCTTCATTTGGTTAAAATAATTTCATGCAGTGCGCCAAAATTTAAATTTCGAAGTTTTTATTAAAAGTAATTTTTATTCCAAGTCTCGTACGACAAATTTAGTTTGTAAAGATGAGCTAATTGCGTGATATTGTTTAGTTTTAGATCTACAAAGAATATTTCGGTTAATGTTTAAATTTGCTTTTAAGAGATTAACCTCTATTTTATGATATTAGTGTAGATATTGAATTTTTAACTCGTGAACATAGATCTAGAAGTGTGATAGGCCTAATGATGATAATGTTAATCACAGTTAGGACAAACTTAAGAGTTTGATGTTAAGTACTTCATTTACTTTATAGTAATATTGTTTCTTTGCTTTATAGTGTGTTCTCTTGATGGACAATAATTTGTATGAGTAGGGTTTATTTTTGGAACTTGATATGACCAATTTTAACTTACCCTAGACCTTCCAGCTTTCATTTGACTAGCTGTAGCTAGCAGAGAGGATGAGACTTTTTAAATCATCCACAATCCGCGCCTTTTTTTTTTTTTTGAATGGGTTATCTCGAGCACGGAAGTTCACTGGAATGAGATATTTACAAAAATGGGTACGTATTATAGTTGAGTTCCAAACAAATTGCTACTGGTTGAGTTTAAAAGTGTACCTGTTCTGTAAGGATATGATCTCGTGGTCATTTATCAGTGGCTGTTAATTTACTAAATTTATATTTTGTAGTTTATAACGTAGGGAAAAAATTAATTGTGTCCGTGATTCTTTAATGAAAGTAGAGCAATCTTTCTAATTTATAAAGTATATAATTTTCATTCTAATTAATGGTTGTAAATTTTGTAATTACTTAATTCGTTAGTCAATATGCATACATAAATACATTATTAAAAGCCCATTTCCCATTGGGTGGGCATGACGCTTAAACCGTGGATCGAAAACACTTAAATCTATACACATGCACACAAGAGCGATAGTAATCACCATCGGGAATAAAAGACCACACGAACCTCTGGGATCCAGTGTTACTTTTTATGACAAAGTTGGGAGTATACTTCTGGTAGTAAATCATGAGACCAGTTTCCATTTACACAACTTTTAAATCACTTCCATTTCTGTTTCTCGTCAACTCTTGTGCCACATTTATATTTACAGATTACGTTCTTCCATCTTTTACGCGATCTTCCCCACTTCCAACACCTACAGGGCTACGTCGTAGCCAGTGTCATAACATGAGCGAAGTTGAGCGACACTTTGGTCTATGCCGTAGGGTTGCCAGGTCTCCGGAAATTGAGCTTTGTAAAAATGTCATTAAAAGTAGAAATTAACCTCTTTTCTTACAGATTTCTGGCAAGATTATTATTCTAAAAATTGAGGACATTTATATATCGGTTTAGCTACATAAACAAATAATGATGAGCTTCATAGGTAAAATCTCCTGATTTGGAAACCATCTGATCTGGCAATCGTAGTCTATGTAGTAGTGAGATGAGGGACTGTCCTCTGCCATCTAATGATTTAGCGATTCGTGGCTCAGACCCCACGTTGAAGCTATAGATCCTCTTCGTCAGTATGATGTTACATGTCGCGAAGGAGGTTAAACAATTTCATCAATCAATCTCACACCTACGCATTCGCTACGATACACCTTTTTCACAGTTTCTATCCTTATTCATTCTCTCACATGACCCAACGCAGCATACTAACTTCCAAACGCTTTCATTAGACAAATTGACAGAGTTCTACACCAAGCATGCTACTTAAGTTATTCATCTGCTCTCATGTCAAACAAGCGTATCACAACACCTCTGTGTTGGTGCCAATATATTTCCATGTAAATGTCTTGCTTTATCTACCTTCAAGCACTTCCTTCCCAATTAAGGGTTTCATAGTGCTCACGACTTTCTGCTTCCAATATACTCGTGCCTCTCGTCAATAAAACAACCCAAATATTTAACCTTTTAAATATTCTCCATTCACCACAATTCTACATGCCGACTTTCCTCCTCCTCTCAACGGCAACAAACTTAACTTATTAACACCCACTTTTAATATTATTTCACAAATGTTTATGAAATTTTTCACTGCTCTCCTTAATTCATTTTCTGATTTCTGAAGCATCACCACAACAGTATACATAAAATGTAACAGTTGCCATTCATTACCTTTCAAATTCAGATTTACTCACCTTTCCACCATTCTTGCTTTCATCTCGCTTATCACCTCCATCCATATGCGCATTAAACAGCCTTCTCTTACTCCAAGATTATAAAAAAACACACACACACACACACACACACACACACTCTTCATTGCATTGAACACCTTGATTGACACCATATATTTCTAGTTTAATATGAATGTTGCATATTTTCTGAAGAAATAAATTTACAGTATTTGTCAACTTAACTGTGAAAACTGCTTTCATTAGGTGTTTACTTAAGTCTGTGATATAGATTCAAAAGGACTGATTTATACGTTATATAGTACCGAAAATTTATTTATAAGAAATATATACATATATATGCTATATATTTTTAATAGATTTTTAAATCATATTTTGCTAGAAGTGAATGTTCGGGAGATTGATGTACAGCCCGCTTCAAAAATAGCCTTATACTTTTATTACATTAGTGGAATAAGATACTTGAACTTTTTGAATCCGACTGTACCAAACAAATCATCATCATACGAATAGGCCTAATGATGAATGGCGTATTTTGTTTTTGCCTTAGGTTTAGTTTTTCATAGAATTGCGCACTATTTAGTTAATAAAAGTCACCCTTACTTTGGAATGCTCATATTATACGAAGTTCATTTGTTACACTTCATTAATGAATAGACTTCAACCCCCATTCGTGGTTGTGTTGATTCTGAGGACCCACATTTAACTGAATAGACCTATTAAGTAACGCTGGAGGATGATGATGATAACACGCATCTGAACTACTATGAATTACACAAGCGTGATGTAGCACTTCCCTTTGTAACTAAGAATGAGCGAGACTTTCTAATTCTGCTTTTGACAAAGGAGAAACTGAGTTAAACTGAGAAGCAACTGCAAATGAAAAATCCGTGTGAATTCATGTTTAAATGTTCTTATTTATTTCCCTCTCCTTAGTAGAAAAAAAAAAATTAACTATTTATTGGATAAAAAACTTCGTTCTACTATTGTCGGTAATTAACTCTGGACTATTAAATATTAGTTAGTAATGAAAATAATTTAGTGTTTTGTTTCATATTTTAAATTTAATGAAGTTCATCACTCATAATTATGACCTTATATTTATTTTCTGTTAATTAATTACACATTTTAAGTTCTTCAATCTTTGTATACTGTTTACGTGACCTGATGAAATCTAAAAACTCGCAATAATTTCGAGTGAAAATGATTCTTGGCTTTTTGAGTTTCCGTTACTTACTAATTTTGAGCCATTTCCTCGAGTGGATTTGGCCTTTAATAAAAAATCCAAAAGTAGTCGAACTACCACTACTATTACTACTACCTCCAAACACTAAATATTATTCACTAATTACTGATTAAATCTGACTTTTTTCCCACTGTTCATACTACTGCAGGCCTAATTTTTGAACAGCGAAAAAATAATATTCATCCCTATATTCGTTCGTTGCTGACCTGAATGTTTGTATAATTTTTAAGAATTCTCATTTTGATTCAATATTGGTTTAGAACTTTGAAAACATTTCAAACTAATTTTTTTAATTAGTTCGATATGCTTCAACTAAAATTTATTTAAAAACGTGACTTTTTTTTTAATTTAATGATAAAAAGTTTATTATTAAACTTTATGATTTCTTCCTACAGTTATCTTCACATTTCTGAACTATTAACATTGCCCTTTTGGAAGTAGTGAAAAAATGCTTCGCAACAAGCAATATTAAGAGTATCTCAAAAAAGGAAAAAAAAAAAATAGTATTTATGAAGGCATTTAACACACTGAAAATAAGTAAAAATATTTAAACCAAGAGGTTACCTATAAATCCAGTAACTAGAAACTCATCTAGAGTAAATTCGGGTGTTACAAACGGATTGCTGGACTCCTTTTAAATGAATCCTAGAAAGCAAGGAGACCACATTTGGATTCAGCTTCACCAAAACTTACACAGTCGATGTCCCTGGTAGTGAACAGAAGTACTGAATTTTCGCGATATTTGACACTATTTAATCGGCATATTTACATCGGTTATCGGTCGATAAGAAAACAACTGATTAATTGGTTTAAGATATATGAAAATATACACGCGTTTAAAAGTACTGTATCACAGATCAATTTTATCCTCTTACAAAAATTTTAAAATTTCAAACAAAGGACTTTAAAACTAGAAAACCGTCGAAATGTGTAACCTCGTTAAGTTTGAACTGGAGTCACTATCTATACATTATTCGCTCAATTCTTCCCCTCACATACACACACCACAAAAAATACTAGGTCTGACACTATAACACTTTCATTAAAAGTAAAAATTAAAATTCATGTACAGTCCGTTAGTTTTTACCAAATCAAAATATGCGCTCCTAAAAACCAGTCCTAAAATCTTTTTATTTTTTTTTATGCAGGAAAGAGGTGCCAAGGGCGAATGCCCGTACAAACGCTCCCATAGAGGAAGAAGAGCCAAAATGAAGGTCTAGGGTTTTCGAGATGCCTGGACACTGCATCTGAAAGACAAGGTCATAAACAGGGGGAAAGCTGGATTGAGGAAGATTACTCCAGAGTTGACCGGTTGAGTGGATGAAAGATTGAAAATACTGAAGCGAGAGGGATTGAAGACAGTCAGTAAGAGGCGGAGAATTGAAGAGACGAAAAGCCTTTGATTCTCCCTTGTCAAGTTAAGCTGTGTGGGTTGAACCACCCAACACATGAGAAGCGTACTCCATACAGGAGCGGACAAGACCGCTGTACAGAGACAGCAGCCGAGTTGGGGCGAAGAAACTGCAGAGCCGGTACAGCACACTTAACCTCTTAGAAGTTGTTTCAGAAAGAGAGTATATGTGATTTTTCCAGGAAAGATTACGAGAAAAGGAAACGCCAAGAATGTTAAGAGAAGAGGAAGGATTAAGTTGTGTATTGTTGAAGGTAAGGGGGACAGTCGTGTGAAAGATTGTGACGAGTAGACATACGAAGGAACCGAGTTTTTGAGGCATTGAAAGCCACAAGGTTTCTCTAACCCAATCGGAGAGAGAAAAATCAGGGGTGAGGTGTACCATAGTCATCCCACGCGAAGCATTGAGTGTCTGTTGAGAGGGACGCTTTGTGAAGTGGGTAGAGAAGTGAAGAGTGGAGTCACGGCAAAGGAGTGGATAGGAGAGGAAGTGCGATTTAATAGATAATTGATAAGTAAAAGGAAAAAGTTTAAGTTGCGAAAAATACGTCCCCTTCCATTTTCAAAATATCTAGTCTGTGTTCATTTGTAATATTTACAAAAATTAAAAACTAGAATGGGAAATCAGATATTTAATATACTTAAAAAAGTTTATGACGAAGATTAAAAGGTAATGGTTCAAAATATGGGCGCCACTTAATTAAGAAAAATTTCGAAAAATACCATAGAGACAAAGTTGTTTCTCTCATTAAAATACGTTGATTGCATGTGTCGCATAGTCAAAAAAACGAAGTTAGAAAATTACGAAAAACATATTTTTGGGTATGAATCAGGAAATTTTGAGTTGGCAACCCTACTATCGTATCGTTCATTCACTTCAGTTTGAAAATGGCTTCGGTCTGTGACGGATGTGCGGTGACGCTAGTAGAGCTCGCATGGTGTTCTCCCTTTAAACGTAGTGTGTCCAATTTGTATAATTTAGGTCTCGGGGGTACGGGGGCGGAGCCCCCGTAAAGATCACATATCACAAATTGATCGGTATAGGGTTTTATATTTTTTAGGTCAGTTAGGTTAGGTTTTCCTCATGGTTTTTGATGTTTCCCTCCAAAACATGCTAAAACCATTGGTTTCCTGTTGTTTAGGATAAATCTGACCATCACTATTACAGTAAATTATTGCTTGTGCTGTGTTCCCCCACCCAAAACCCCCGGTTCCCACGGTGGTCCCCCCAGATTGTAGTGGGGGGGGGGGGGGTGAAATAACTTCAAGCAATAATTTACTGTAATGGCGATGGTCACATTCATCCTAAACAACAGGAAACCAATAGTTTTAGCATTGGTGGGGAAAAAAAAAAAAAATTGAGGTGGCGCCCCTATTCTGAACCGTCACCGATTAAAACTTCATTCGGATTACAAAAAATAAGTCTATCAAGAAATGACTAGCAACGGTCCGTATCGAGTAATTCAACAGGAGGAGAAACCCACAGAGATAAAAATAATGTGAGAGACATCCAAAAAAATCTGTGATCTTCACCGTGTCATCAGAACGCAACACACACGACTTCCATTTTGCCGAGGAGCAATCAGAGATGCACGATTCCTTCAACACTGAAGGTCATGGTGAAATTTGTGACTGCGATCCTGGGAAAAAAAATGAGAAACGAAGCCCAAATAAAATGGAACGAAGAAGTTTCCCGATTAAGATAAAAGAACTGAAGACTGGATAGAAGCGAGACAACGACCAATATACGAAATTAGAACACCTAATAAACATGACAAAGATAAACATGATGGTTATGAGCGAACTGGTACTTCCTAATGAAACCTTGCAGTCAGAGTTAGACTGCTCCGTCATCCCAAACATGACAGCGGTAACTGGACTAGAAAAGTCGAATCGGAACGTGATGTGAAAATACCAATCAAATTCTACATAAAATACAGTGGCACATAACAGAATAGTACGAGCGTCTGCAAAAACGGTAAATAAAATCTCCAATACACTTTACTTAAAGAACCTTTACGACAATGAAAGTGACGACAGAAAAGCGAATAGATTGGACACCACGATTTTCACTCGGCTCATAAACAGTAGTCATACCATCCAGACTAATCGAGCATCATTCCCTGCTCTAATATCGATCTAATGAAATAGGTACGAACAATGGTAAACTATTATGAAACATAATAATGCGCCTCGGTGGTGTAGTAGTTGTTGTTGTTGGTTAGCCGATCAGCCTACCCTGATCGAGCAAGCCGGCGGCACGCAGGTAACCGATCGTCCACTCCGGAGTGGACCAGAGGTTCAGTGCACTAGTGATGTTGTGTTGTGTTCTATGTTGTGCTAGAGCGGTACAGTCTGTCATAATGTGTTCGATTGTTTGTGATGTGTCCTAGCACAGGTGGCAGGTGTCGTCTGTGGAGTTGTCTAGTATGTGTTTATATGTCTGTCAGTTGGGGTGATGTCCACATCGGAATCGTGCTAAGTTAACTCGTTCCAATCTGCTCAGGCTAGTCTCTGACCTGTCAATGGGTGGCGGCTTTGCACCTAGGACCGTATTCGGACCGAGTCGTGTCATTGCTGTGTGTGTGTGTGTGTGTGTGTGTGTGTGTGTGTGTGTTTTCTGTACTGTGTGATGTCTGTGGGGCGTGGTACGTAATGGAGTATGATTATAATGTCTTTCTGGTGTTACCTTAATGGTGCGAGGTGTTGGTTCATGATTGTACATGTAGTGGCAAGGTTGTGGGTTAGTTGTCGCTGCTGCCATGAACTGTGTTCCCCTCATGTCTAAATGTTCCCTAACTTTCAGTATTTTTGTTTCTGTGTGCAGGTGTTCTATTGGTGGTGTTTGGGTACATCCTGTAATGATACGAAGTGCGTTGTTTTGTATTGTCTGTAAGGTGTGTGTGTTTGAGATAATGGGTGCCCAGCATGGGCTAGCATAGTCCATAACTGAGCGAATATATTGTTTGTATACGAGTGATGATGTTTCCTGCTGGTGTCCAAAGTTTGTGCCTGTTAGTACCCTAAGCGTGTTAAGTCTTGACGTACATTTGTTTTTAATGTCTTGAATGTGGTTTGCAAAAGATAATGATGTGTTGTATGTGACCCCAAGTATTTTGGTCCTGTGAGTGTGTGGAATGTTGGTGGTGTTTAGTGTTGCTTGTTACAGTTGTTAGCAAGGTGATGGTTGATTCTGTGGGCGCTACTTTGAGTCTATTGTGTGTGAGTCAGTCTTGTATACTGTTTATGTATATTTGTAGGTTATTTGTAGCTGTGTCGATGTTGTTGTGGGTGGATGTTAGAGTGATGTCATCTGCATATGATGATAAGGTAAACTTGTTATCTATGGGTGTTGAAATGTCACGCATGTATAAGTTGAACAGTGTTGGTGAGAGAACAGAGCCTTGACGGACCCCGTTCGGAAAAAGCTTGTTTTTGGATGACTTGCCATTAAATGTGACATGTGAGTATCTTCCTGAAATATAGTTGCTCAGCCACATTTTGGTGTTATTGTACATGTTTGTGTTGAGTATTTTGTTTATGAGAGGGAAGCGTGGAATAGTATCAAATGCTTCACTAATGTCTATTGTTGCTAATAGTGTACGTTGAGCTGGTCGTCTGGAGTTGATGCCATCCATGATGTGCTGCGTGAGGTTAGTGAGTAATGTCGTGGTTGACTGGTAAGGTCTGAATCCATGTTGAGTAGGCGATAGTGGTATGTGTGGGTTGGTGATTTGTAAGATTAGTCTTTCTGTTACTTTGGAAGGTGTGCACAGTAAAGTAATGGGTCTATAGGAAGCTGATTCTGTTGGATTTTTGTTTGGTTTGAATAGTGTAATAATTTTACCTTGTTTCCATATGTTAGGAATAATACAGTGTTGGTATGAATATGTGCTGATGTTTGTGAGAGCTAGTATTACCTGTGGGCCCAAGTGTTTAAGGTGTATGTTAGATATGTTGTCTGGTCCAGTAGCCTTCGAATTCTTAATGTTTTTGATGATCTTGGTCGTCTGGTTTGTACTGAAGGGTGTAATGGTCGTGTCGAGTCTGTAGGTTTTTTTTGTGTCTGGCTGTTTGTCTGTCTGCGTGTTTCTGGTTGTTGTCTCTGTTTAAGTGACTTATCTTTGCGTAATGATTAATAGAATGTTAGCTTGTTGTGTATATGTTAGAATATTATTTTGGCTGCGACAGATAGCCGCGTGAGAGGTGTGAACACCGCTGTTTATAGTCTTGTATAGCCTGGAAGTATCTGTGGAGTGGTTTAGTGTTGTTATGAATTTTCTAAATGTTTGTTTGTTTTTCTTTAAGTTTGTTGTTTATTTCTGTGTTGAGCTATTGTATCTGCTGTTTTATGGCTTGTGTGTGTGGTATGTGTGTGTGTTATGTTTGAGGTTGTTACGTTGCCTTATGAGGTGGGCTATTTCTCCAGTGTAATTTGGGTTGTATTTCCAAATGTTGCCCTCGGGTATGTATTTGTTTGCATTATTGATGATCTGATTAAATGTCTTGAGTGTTGTATTGATGTTTATGATGGGTGTGCTGTTTAATGTGGTGAATTGTTCCTCAGTCTGTATTTTGAACTGTTTCCAATTAGCTTTCTTGTAATTTCTGATGACAGTTGTTTTCTGTTCTCCAGTATGTATGTGTTGCTAGTGAGGGGGAACAGAACGTTATGTCTCGGGAGGAGTTTGAGTATCCTGCTTGATGTGGTATGTGTGTATGTTCTTCAGTGTTGTTAAGAATGAAGAGGCTGTTTAGTTGTGTGGCTATTTTGGTGCCTCTGGTGGTTGGTTGTGCAGGTACCAACTAGTAGTGTCTTTAGCGTCGAAGTCTCCTAAGATGGCAATAGTGAGAGAGGCTAGATTGTGTAACTGTGGATTGTAATTGGCTGGCACCTGAGGTGAACTATCTGGTGAGATGTAAATGTTGACGAGTGTGGTGGTGTATTTTGCGCGTGTTTTAATGTTAACTGCCTGTATTTCTATCGTGTTATCTGCTTGGATTGCGTTTGTAATGTTTTGGGTGGCATCAGTGTAGCTAATGCTTTTACATATGTAAGTGAGGAGTCCACCCCCGTGACCTCCAGTACGATCTTGACGGATCGTCGTGAAGTCAGGAATGGTGTGTGTTTGTGTGCGCGTTTTAGTTTTGTTTCTTGTATAAGTGCTATGTGAATGTTTTGTTTGTGTACGAATTCCCTAAGCTGCATGATTTTGTTTGCGAGGCCATCTACGTTGTACTGTAATATGTTAATATAATGCTTGTGTGTGTGTCTCATGGTCCTATTTAGTGGTGGACCGGATGTCTGTTTTTCAACATATGCGGATTTTTAATTTCGATATCCGCGGATGCGGATATTTAGTTAATCTATCAATATAATATAGAATTATGAATATAAAATTTATGACAATTTTTCAAATTTCGTGATATTACTATTATGGCAGGCAATGTATAAGAATTAAAATTAATATTAATATTTTCATTATGATAAAAAAAATAACTCAAGAGTTTCAGCCACAGAAAATTGAATGAAACAAGTTTCATTCAATTTTCTGTGTTACCAGGTATTTATATTTTGACGTTTATATATTTGTTTGTTCATTAATAATTAATACTTTACATGAAATGTGCATGACTGGGCCTTATAAGCTACTTTATAAGTTAATTTAATTGTAAGTTGCATAATTTATTAGAGGTAATATCCGCATAACATCCGCAGTCAGAAGTGCGGATGCGGGTGTATGGTGACATGTGTAAGTTGTAGTGGGGCCTGGATTAGTCTTAATGTCGCCGGAGAGTAAGAGTAGTCCGGGGAGCACGTCCGGCACGCAATTGCTCCCTGTGAATGAAAAAATAGCACGCTGGTATAGGTCCGGCCCTGGGAGCCGATCGGCACTCTGACCGTGCCACACAACAGGCCGTCGACTGCCAGTCTGGCCAACCGTAGACAGCCCGCTGCACGGAGACTTGAAGTTTGGCCACCAGCGCGTTGATGTTTCAGTTTGACGTCGCCTCTTCTTCGCGTTGACGTTCCACGTTTTTTCGTTGACGTTGACGCGCTGACGTGTCCCGCGCTGGAGGATACAGCCACTGCTAGAAGCTTCCTCGTCAGCTGCTAACTTTTGGTTTTAATACTGTGTATAGATTCAGTTATTACTGTGAATCTATTAAAAGAACATTCTATGTCATTTTGTGCTTATCCTTCGTCTGCAATTTTGTGTTGCTCTCTTTGTTGGAATTCTGAAAATGTATTGCCCGCCTGTCTGCTAAATTGCTCTAATATGGACTCTCTTCTCTTTCTTCTTCTTTAATTTACACTAGAAATATGTCTAAAATCCAATACAGAAGTCTTCTCGGGAAGAATTTAGCACCACAAAGTTAAGACTGTGAAGCACAAAATGTAAAGATTCAACAAAATCAGGTACTTTCCTAATGCGAACTTTCTTCAGAGTTTCTTCATATACTGTGAATATCTTCAGTTTCCTTGTTAATGATACTCAATCATCTGTTAATCAATCATCACCAGTTTAAATTGTCTGGTATAGTAGTTAGCGTCGTTGACTACGAATCCATCAGCCCCGGGATCGAGACCCGCTGACGGCAGCCGGCGCGACGCAAAACCCAGCTGCTCATCCTTCCACACAAGAAAGAAAGTGATTGGTAGATAAATGGGTACCCTGGGTGGCCTAGTGGTTAAGACGCTGGGCTGCTGGTGGGGCGTGGTTCGGATTCCACGTTAAACTGTAGGTCTAAAGCGAAGGGAAAAGCCTGATCTTCGTCAGAATGAACAATTCTGGCGGAAGCTAACCAAAGGTTAATAATTAACTACATAATCTGAATGATTAAGCCGACTCGCCCGAATACTGACCTGACGAAATCCTCTCACAATGACCGCACAGAGATAAAAGACCCACAAACCAGACATAACTGATTATCTCTCACACTATAACACAATTAAAACAAAAGTTAACATACAATATACAAATATTAAGTATTAAGAATAATAATAATGATAATGATAATAATGATGATAATACTGTTTGGGGTTGATTAACCTCCATCGCAACGTCATAAATTATGTGACGGAGAGAACCTACAGCTTTAAGTAGGATTCAAACTACGGTCATCCACATTCAATCCAGACCTAACGTCGCTTAACCCCCTGAACGAACGAGAAGTGGTGTTGCGATGTGGCCACGACGTAGCCCCAAATATGTTAAATACAGAGGTACCAGAGCATAACCAACTAAGTAATTTTGAAATAAAATTATATTTCTCGAAACTTCAGTTTGAATGATGACCAAAATGTAAATGGGCGTCCAGTAGTTCAGTGGTTAGTGTGGCGGACTCTTAATAAATCTTGTCCATAACAATATTTTTAAAAATTAGAATAAACGACCCTTGGATGACCTCTGGTTTAAAGCATTCATCAAACAAAATCAAATTTTACAAAAAATATGGAAGACAACTTACAGTACTAACTGAAGCATATCTTCATTACTAAAATAAACACGTTAATACTCGAAGCAAAAGCTAATTACTACACATGTAAATTAGAAGAATATAAGGACGACCCCAAACAATAATGGAACCTCATTAACAGCGATTAATAAAAAAAAAAAAACCAGTACCGGAATGGCTAATAATCAATAACAAACCCAGCACAGATAAACATTATAAATACTTCCAACGATTTTTTCACTGAAGTGGAAGGTAATCTCGCTTCTCATATCCCACCCACGTCAAAGTCCTGTGATACATACCTGGGGACACTAACCACTATTTCTTCCTTTTACCTGCGTCGACTCACGATGTAGATACAGCCATAAATCAGCTAAAAAATAAAAAACATGCGCTAAATACAATCTCAAACAGAATTTATAAGGAATGTGTGAATTTAATTACGCCCCATCTCGCACTCAAAAACCTTATTAATCTTTCCATCCAAAGTGGTATGTTCCAAGACTGTCTTCTGGAGAAAAAAAAAAGAAAAACCCGATCCCTATATAAAAAAGAAGACATTAGTCAGCTGGAAGGGATTCAGAGAAGCTTCACAGCCAAGATCAATGGATGCAAAGAACTAAGTTATTGGGAAAGGTTACATGAATTAAACCTGGAAAATAATGGAGAAAGTAGTCCCTAATCTTTCTTTGAACCCTATAAAACAGTGGAAAGTAGAAAAGGAAGACTGTGTCGTGTTCCCAAATTAAAGGCTAGACAGAGAACATCCTCAACACTGAAGGAAAACAGTTTTGTTGCGAGAGGACCAAGACTGTTTAACCAGCTGCCCAAGGAACTAAGGAACACGAGTGGTGTTGCGATGGACATCTTCAAAAGAAGATTAGACGCCTGGCTCAGAACAATCCCAGATGAGCCGGGCGTACCTGGCTATATGAGGTGGAGAGTACAAGAAACGAACTCTCTACTTCACCAGGTCAACTCGAGAAGAGGGGGCGACGAGCGTGACCTTCGTGAAGTGAGGAATCATCGTACAGAACATTTGAAAGGTTGAAAGGATTGTTTGTCCCGTTTTTAATCCGGGAGGCAAACCTTTCCCCTTCAAACTACAGACATATATCTATCTTGCTAACCATCAGTAAATTATATGAAAAGGTCGTATATAATCAAATAACAGAATTTATATTAAAACAAAAACCATACAAACGATAATTTAACCTTCAGCCAAAGCACGCAACCAATCACGCAATAACTGCCATTTTAAATAAATTTATAGTAATAAAAATACCAAAAGCCGTCAATAATACTACACAATGTAACTACAACCTTTAACACTGTCTCACGACATACCCCAATAATTAAAGGTAAATGAAAAGCTTAACATTTATGGTTTCGGGGGTCTACCCTTAAAACTAGTCCTATTTGTACTTCGGGAAAACAGGACCCAATTTATAACACGCTTTCCAAGCTTCGGAGGCAAGAAACTGTCCTCAGATATAAACAAAACAACTAAATAGTTATTACAAAAAGAAAAGGGCGACCCTTCATACATTAATATAAACTCAATCCCTATAAAACGGGTTCCGTCCGTCAAACTTCTGGGAATTACTTCTCATTCAAACATGCTGAAGATCCATGTAACAAATTTGCCAGTTACATACATCATAACGTAGGTGCAACACTTCCCAAAGTTATAAGATTCATATATTACACTAAAGTGCACCCTCATCTGCAGTACAGCATTAGCACGTACGGAAGTGCACAATATTTAATCCAGCCGCTGATGTTCATGAAAGAAAAAAAATACAAATGAAACAAGCATTACAAGCATATTGTTCCACAATTTCAAAATTCACAAACTATAAAATATCTACAAACTGAATATTGCTTTTGTATGTGTATCAAATCGTCAGCAATTCTGACCTAGAAACTATCTAAAAAAATATTACCATCTCAAATCCAACAGTTTCAACACAAAAGCAAATTATACTCTAGATTCCACGACAAGATTGTTATGCTCTCCTGGACCCAACCTCTGGAACAGCCTCGATCAGGAGACCAAGGATTCTAACACGCTGAAAAGTTTCAAGGAAACACTAAGATAAATTCATCAAATCATAATGGATTGGGATTCGCATCGATATCATTTGAGCATTCGACGCAGTTATTACGTTAAAATACTAAGGAACTGTCAGAAGACTTTCGAAAGAAGATTGTCGATTCCAATTTGACTGAAGACGGTTATAAGGTTCGAAAACTTTCTTTTTTATGCAGGAAAGAGGGGACAAGGACGAACGCCTACAAATACACCACTTCCATAGAAGTAGAGAGCCAAAATCAAAGTCCAGGGTTTTCGACATGCCTGGACACTTTGCGTATGAAAGATTGGAGGTCATAGACAGGGGGAAAGATGGATTGAGGAAGATTGTTCCAAAGTTGACCGGTTGAGTAGATGAAAGATCGAAAATACCAATTAACCCTTGCGTTAGAGAGTTGGACAGAAAAGGAATGAGAATGTGTCAAAAGCCTGGTACTGCATGCTCTCCTTAAAGGAAGCATGCAGTTGGAGAGTTCAGAAGAGCAGTGTCGTTATAATAGCGACAGTAAAGAGAGAGTGAGGCAAGATTGCGGCGAAGAGAGAGAGACTGTAAGAGACGGGGAATTGATGAGACGAAAAGCCTTTGAGTCCCGTAGTCAAGTAGAGCTGTGTTGGTTGAGCTACGCCACACACGTGAAGCGTACTCCAAATAGGGGCGAACAAGACCCCCGTACAAAGACAGGAACTGAGTCGGAGTGAAGAAATTGCGGAGCCAGTACAACACACACAACCTCTTAGAAGCTGTTATGGAAAGTAGATGTGATCTTTCCAGGAAAGATAATGAGAAAAGGAAAGGGTGTTGGAATCGTAAAATTGGAAATTAATAATGAATATACAGGGTGTACATAAAGTCAGGATCTATTTTTGTGAAGCACTTGGAAATTATATGGCATTCATTCATAAAATGATAAAGTGGTAACATTTATTAAATAATTAAGAATAGGATTCGACGTGACGCCCATCAGTATCCCTGCACAGCTCAAATCGTTCCGCAGCATTTCTAAACACATTCTGGAGCATTTGCGGGGTTATGTTATCTGCAGCAGTTCGTATACGTGTACGTAAGTTTTCAAGACTCGTAATCTTCGTCTGATAGACGTGCGATTTGATAAAGCCCCATGCAAAGAAATCTAAAGGGGTTAAATCTGGTGATCTCGCTGGCCAAGGTTTGTTGCTTCCGCGTCCGATCCAGCGATTTGGAAAACGTCCATTTAGATAATCCTGAACAATTTTGGCATAGTGACAAGGAGCACCATCATGTTGATAGACGACGGGGATAGGATTGTTAGTACCGTCGTCTATCAACATGATGGTGCTCCTTGTCACTATGCCAAAATTGTTCAGGATTATCTAAATGGACGTTTTCCAAATCGCTGGATCGGACGCGGAAGCAACAAACCTTGGCCAGCGAGATCACCAGATTTAACCCCTTTAGATTTCTTTGCATGGGGCTTTATCAAATCGCACGTCTATCAGACGAAGATTACGAGTCTTGAAAACTTACGTACACGTATACGAACTGCTGCAGATAACATAACCCCGCAAATGCTCCAGAATGTGTTTAGAAATGCTGCGGAACGATTTGAGCTGTGCAGGGATACTGATGGGCGTCACGTCGAATCCTACTCTTAATTATTTAATAAATGTTATCACTTTATGAATGAATTCCATATAATTTCCAAGTGCTTCACAAAAATAGATCCTGACTTTATGTACACCCTGTAGAATGACTTCATAATGTATAAATGTAAGTTAGGTTTAATAGATAGTGTAAAAGGTAGAAAATAGGCCTATCCTGAATTTGGACAAGGGTACGTGACATGAAACCACAAAGCCAGAACAACAGGTTTCGTTTGGTTCATACTCGTATTCACGTTCAGCCAATCAGGCATAGGTTTGGTATCACGTGATACCCACCTCTAGTCTTGTTCAGTGAGGTTCTTGAAGGTTAGTTTCTAACTAATACAAGATTTATATAAGTTAGCAATTAAATATCAGAAAATAAGACAATAAAGTTAGTTGAATACTGTAGAACAGGTGAAAAATTCTAAAAATTATTTAAATCATATATTAATTATGGTCTTTTAAATTTTAGGTTCGTAAATAATTAAAGGACAGATAACAAGCCAAGTGAGAATGGAATATCGAAATCCGACCAAAGAAAAAGGCAATGCAGCACGACAGAGAAACAACCAGACAGACAGAGAGTCGTCAGAAGCAGTTTGTTCATTTTAATATCGTTTTGCCTTCCCTTGTTAATTTGTTTTCAAGATTTCGATCAGAGGCCATGGGGAACCTCCTGTCCGCGGCCCTAGGCTTTTATTCATGTCACGTGCAAGGCTACATCGTTTTTGAAGGCCTACTTGATTTTCGGTCAAGGGTTAACCTCACATCTTGAATTGTATAACATAAGTGTAAAATTCAAATAATCTGTGAACATAAGATTAAAAATATAAAAATTTTGGTGTTTCATAATAAAACAGTTTATATTATTACTAGCTAAAGTGGGCCCTACGGGCCCATTTAGCTACACCTGCAGTGCTGGGGCCTTGGGTCAATTGTTCGGTTAATAAAACTATAGAAAAGAACGCAGCAATAAAAATCTTAAGCTTCACAAAATCTTAATACAATGAGTTCGAATGTGAAGTTTAAGATTTTCATAGGTGCGTTCTTATCTAGCTAAAATGGACCCTACGGGTCCATTTAGCTAGACATGCGGTGCTGGGGCCTTCGGACCCCCAATTACTGGAGGGGGGGGGCAACTGTTAAGCTTCACAAAAGTTCCTCGTAAAAATATTTATTCTGTAATGGTTGCAGCACCAGTATGAAAGTGCATAAAAAGAACTCATTTGGTAAATTTTTGAACTTAGCCGCAGATTAAATTTCGGCTCAAAGCTGAACGCAAAAGCAAATATTTTTTACACTTTTTAAAATTATAATTAAAAGTAGAATTCATTACGCCTTTTTCTAATGCATTAAAATACAAATATCGCCCATATATATCAAGAATCTTCTTCTCTTTTCGAGCGTGACAGACTGACAGACATTCCTGGGTGTAAGTGGGCCCTACGGGCCCATTTAGCTACGCCCGTGGTGCTGGGGCCTTTGACCTCAGTAATTGGGGAGCCGCAGGCCCCCCCAGTTACCGGGGAGTCAATTACACTGCCCAACAAAAAAAAAATTTTTTGATGCTGATTTAATTCTAAGACCTGTTTCTGGATAATATTGATGTGCTGATTTCAAAAATCATCTTAGATTTTGTCCATCACATCAGGTTTTCGTGCAATGCAATATGCCTATTTTGGGTGATCCATGAAGGGCGCTTATCAAAATTGATGATTTTTGAGACCTGTTAACAGCTGTTTTGCTGTTAAAATTTTATCTGTGGAATACGCAAATCTGTGCATTAAATCTAAAGGTCATGTACAACATATTAAAATCTTGGGTATCTGTGATTTCCCCAGGTGTGAGCGTGACGTCATGATCTGAGAGAGATTTCCCATTGGCGGAGTGAGAGCAGCCGGTTCCGCTAGTGACGTTACTTGTAAACTTTCAGCAGTTGGGTTGCAACATGAGCATTAAAGTTCACTATCTCAACAGCCATCTGGATAAATTTCCAGAAAATCTTGGTGATGTTAGTGAAGAGCAAGGTGAAAGGTTCCACCAAGATATCAGTGATGGAAGAACGATACCAAGGAAGATGGGATACCCATATGATGGCTGACTACTGCTGGAGCCTGCAAAGAGATTGTCTTGACATCTCTCATTCTAGGAAGTCCTATAAGAGAAAATTTATCAGCACTGAAAAGTAAGAAAACAAGAAAGACAATGTTAAGAAAACTGGTCCCGTGCTTGCTTTAATATGGATTCATTTTTTGCTTATTTAAACACTTTTAATCACTTTATGTGTCAATATTACCATTGTATATTAAAGTTCACTCCCTGCACAATTGTTTACTTTTCCATGCTGATTCTGAGTACGTAAAAACTTATTTTTTGAAAAGAAAAAAAATTGGGCATAACCCTGCCAAAATGCGATATCTCCAAAATATCCGTATTTGATTGCTCGAAAACCTGACGTGATAGGCAAAAACTAAGGTGATTTTTAAAATCAGCACACCAAAGTTACCTAAAAACAGGTGTTAGAATTAAATCAGCAAAATTGGTGTTGGGCAGTGTTATTCAGTCAATAAAACTATAGAAAAGAATGCATCCATAAAAATCTTAAGCTTCACAAATCTTGATACAATGTTTATTCTGTAATGGTTGCAGCACCAGTATGAAAGTGCATAAAAAGAACTCATTTGGTAAATTTTTTAACTTAGCCGCAGATTAAATTTCGGCTCAAAGCTGAACGCAAAAGCAAATATTTTTTACACTTTTTAAAATTATAATTAAAAGTAGAATTCATTACGCCTTTTTCTAATGCATTAAAATACAAATATCACCCATATATATCAAGAATAATCTTCTCTTTTCGAGCGTGACAGACTGACAGACATTCCTGGGTGTTTATAGTATTAATTATATTAATGGTAAAAAGTTTAAATTCTGAAGTTATTAAACCAACGATAAAAGCCTTAATTTACTTAGTTGTGGTTTAGTGGAAAAGTGTAAACTAATCCGAATTAAAAGTATCATCAATTGGTCACGTTACTATCCTGAGTGTGGGTGTGTAGTCACTAGTCACACACCAACTCACGGACAAGACAATGGTCGGATTATCGAAACATCCGGAAACCTCCGAACCCTTTACTGATGGCATGCTGGTGGGATAGAACGGTAACCACGACAGCCTTGTACCCCGAACAAAGGGGTTTGGTGAGTTTATTGGTGGCAGCGGTGGGATAGAATAACCACCACTACAGCTTTCATCGAACACCCGGAAACTCCGAACCCTTTAAGGGGATAGTCGTGTAGAAGATTGTGACGAGTAGACAGATGGAGAAACTGAGTTTTTGAGGCACTGAAAGCCACAAGGTTTTCTCTTCCCAAGAGATAGTAGAAAGAGCAGAGGTCAAGTGTACCATAGCCGTCCTACGCGAAGTATGAAGTAACTTTTGAGAGGGATGCTTTGTGAAGCGGGTGGAGAGGTGAAGAGTGAAATAATCGGCATCGGAGTGGATACGACAGGAAGTGCGACTTAATATATCATTGATAAATAAAAGAAAAAAAAAGTGTGACACGACAGAACCCCGAGGAACACCACCGTTAATAGCTTTAGGAGAACAGTGACCATCTACAACCGTAGCTATAGATCGGTCAGAAAGGAAATTAGAGATGAAGGCACAGATAGAAGGATAGAAACCGAAGTAGGGCAGTTTGGAAAATAAAAATTTGTGTCAGACTCTATCAAAAGCTTTTTATATGTCTACTACAATAGCAAAGGCTTCACCGAAATTCCGAAAGGAGGATGACCAAGAGTAAGAGAGATGTGCAAGAAAATCACCAGTAGAGCGTCCCTTGCGGAGCCAATCCCTGTTTCGACTGTTTCCTTCATAATAAAGAAATGGAAGAGTAGTATTATCGCAACTTTACCTGGTGTAAGCGGTAAAAGGACCCACCCTGACAGAGCCAAGTATTCAGCAGGATCTAGCCTCATCAAGACATGTTTCAGTCGCCGTTCGTCATTCGACTCGTCGCAGTCTGAATGACGCTGATCTATATGGTAGAACTCCCCGAAAGAAGCCATTCTTGGAGCAACAACAAAGTGAAAAGATTGCAGTTGACCAAGTTCCATCTTAATGATCCACAAAATTACTGGGACTGGATATTATGGACTGACGAGAAAAGAAAATAAAGGTTCACTGAAAAAAAAAAACCGCTTCTGATCATGAAACACGATGAAACACCAATTATGGCTTGGAGTTGTTTTTTTTCTCTCGTGTCCCTGGAAATCTCGTACGGACACGAATCGACGGCAACATGAATTCCATGAAATATCAACAGATCATCGAGAATAATGAGGCCGTCCACAAGGAAGCTTCGTTTTAGTCGACAGTAGGCCTTCCAACACAAGCTTACATCCAAATCTATCGAAGTATGATTCAACATAAAAAAATAAGTTTCGGATTGGCCTGAGCAAAATTCCGATCTCAATCCAATAGGACATCCCTGAGGAGACCTAAAAATAGTATCCGCGAGTGAAATCCTTCGAACTAGAATAATATTGTTTAAATACAGGGGTAGGGAACCTGTGTGTCGGGCAAATTTCAACTAAAATACTCTCTACCGGGCAAATTGCAGCTTTAAAGATAGTTTGGGACACAAGATATAAATACTGTATGACTTTAAAATCATACTGTCCGCGGGCGGCAGGTTCCCCACCCCTGGTTTAAAAGAATGGTTAAAAGGACCGAGGAAGGTATATGGATACCTTTTGCAGTCGCACTCACATGATAACTGCCTTCGAACGTTTCTAAATGATAAATATAAAAATAATAATCCATATCCGTTTCATTATGATATTTCTAATTTCATAGTTATGAATAGTTATAAATAATTTTGAGCGCAACTGTACGTAAAGCATGCCTTACTTAGAGAGACGTAATCTTATTTTCAGATATGGAATTTCCGCAAGTTGTGATACCAGAAAGCCGTCAAGTCAGGTATGTCGACCAAGTTTAAGTCTCTCCTCCTCCGCCTCACTATGCAGTTTTACCTCAACTTTAAGGTAAAATTCTTAACTAAATTAAATAACCTTTTACAATTTAATCTAATCTAGGTATGACTGATAGCATTTTAAGGTGCATGAATTTTAAAAATAACGAGGTACCTTAACTGCTGTATGTCGTACGAGGAAAAATAGCGAGGTAATGGATAAAATCTTCGGAACCAGTGTTCCTTCGAGAAACCAAAAAGCAGCGCGAGCACATCACTTTCTATTTTCATAAAACTTTGAATCAATTTTATTTTAAATTTTGCATAATAAATACGCACTGTATTACATACATACATATGGAGGAGATTGTAGACTAATCGACCAGGGAAGTATTCCGGGAGGGGACGTTAGGCAGGAGAGAGGAACTGCTCCCATTTCTCGTGTCACTGTCCTCTTTAGCTGATCTTTTTCCGTGTCTCATCTACCCTGTGAGCAGTTCAGCATGCTCTCAAACAAACTTTTCTATCTATTCTTCACCACACACACACATCCATTTTACACTATACAATCTTTTCAGAATAAATAAAAAAAATAAAAAAAATGGCATCGCAAGCCTTGGAGACCTTGATTTCAGTTTAGAGGAGGATCATTTTTGCGGGCGCTCACCCTTGGCCTCTCCTTCCCGCATTAAAAGAACATCAAAACCTCATTTCCCAATGAATTCGGGTGAGAGGGCCGCAGCATCCCGGATGCAAAATACAAAAGATAATGAAGAGGAGAAAAGGTAAAATCTAAAGTGTACACACACACGTTCACGCAGGTGGGCCATAATCTTTACAAAAACACTCTAATAAAGACCAAGTATTCAATATACTTTACTTACAAAAGTTTACGACGATGATGTAAGACCGAACAGATAAAGTTAATAAATCTAGAATCTGGAGACATTGGCGTAAGCAACTTACGTGTTCATTATTCATAGTGTTTCACTGGTCTATGTAATCAATGTTCTAGACAGCTATTACTTAAATGTATGGACCACTTGTATACTTTTTGTATCTGCTGAATATGAAATAAAAATCTTGTTTGTCTAGTCTACTTCATAAAATCACATCCAGCTTCTATCAATGATTAAATACAGGGTGCGGGAAAATTGTTTACATTTTACTAACATCAATTTTTATTCATAAACGCTTGAAAATAAGTTCAATTTATTGTAGAGTACAAAATATACAATAATTTATGAAATTCAAATTAATGTTTTTTTTTTAAATGAAAATTGCTATTTTTAAAATGCATAATTTTTTGTGTCACCCTATATATTTTTTCATATATTTGAAATATATTTAATTTAAAAAAAATAAATTATATAAATACTCAACCAAGTGATTTCATTTCGAGAGTCCTTTTCAAAAGCACAATTTTCACTATTTACACGTCAATGTCAATCGCAAAATTCTCGCACTTACCTACGAAGTATGACAGTACAATGATTATGGTTCTGTCCGGCAATAAGTTGAGAGTACTGATAATGGAAATGTGAGAAGGAATGTTCTTCACACCTTCGTTAGCGTTAATTGAAAATCTAAATGGATAAGCATTTGTTGAGTGAATAAATACTGTTTCAAGTTATTTAAACGAGATGAGTGCGTAAATGGTCTCTCAAATGACTTTTATTATTAGTGCCATAAGAACACGACGAACAACTGAACTTTTTTTTATCCGAGTGAGTCAGAATGTGACGTTTTAAGTAACTAAGGCAGTTAGTTCTATATTCACAACGAGAACACATTAAGTCTTTGCTCTCTGCGTGCTTCGATTTGTGCCTTTTTAAATTACAGATATTGTTTGTACCATAATCGCACTGAGAACAAGTATATTTCTTAATATTTGAATGCGTTTTTTCGTGTCTTCGAAAGTATGCCAAGCCCTTCGTTTCGTAATCACATTTCGAGCACTTATATTTAACAGCGTCCGTATGCAGCAATTCGTGTCTGTTCAAGTTACTCATTTTATTTGTTGCATACTCGCACTGGGAACACTTAAATTTCTTTACATCCGAATGAGTTAAGCAATGATTCTTTAATGAAGATTTGGATTTGGTTTTGAAACTGCAGATATCACAAGTGAATAATTTCAGTCCCTTCGACGCTTCTTCGTTTGAATGCTTACAAGAATTTTTCGTATCCTGGCCTTCATGTTCTAAAGGTTCTAAATACTTTACATCCACGTGGGTCATTTCGTGTTGCCTCATGCGGTGTAGATTGTTGTTTGAATAATTGCACGTTAGACATTTGTACTTCTTCACCAAATGCTTCTTTTTATGTTTTCTGAGGTAACTCGCGCAATTTGTTGCGTAAGCGCATTCGGGACATTTGAACATTTTTCTCTCTCCGTGAGTCAGTTTGTGACGAATCAGATTACTTCGACTGATACTTTTGTAACTACATTCGTGACAACGAAATCTTTTATCCTCATCAGACGAGGAAGATGAGTAATTTTCGTCATTCTCATCGTCATAAACATTATGATCTTCGGATCCAAAATTAATTTCTTCCTCACAATCAGGTTCTTCAGATTTAACACGAGATTCGCAATTATTCTCATCATTCAAAGCTTCGGACTCTGAAGGAAGCAGAAAGTCTCCTCCACTGAGAAATTCATTAAACATCTTGGTTACCTGGGCAACAGTTTCGGGCTTTGCAACGACATCCGCATCGGTATCATCTTCGACTTCAATTCCACCCTTGCAAAATAAAAATCAGCTATTATACAAGTGCTGACAAAACATCAAAACGCTCCTAAAGACATTTAAGTGACTGTATCTGTATGACTGGTTTCATCTAAAGGCTAAGCGTAGCTAGTAAATATATATTATTCTAAATATTTCTCATATTTATTTTGTACAAAGGACTGACAAAAGTAAACAGACCACGAGGATTGTCAAGAACAAATTGCAAAGCTCATTAGAATGCCAGAACGTGTCAGTTTTACATAATGCAAAGAGGAAAGAAACATGATTCTATATATATATATATATATATTTTTTTTATTTTACCGCCGATTCGTACCTACTGTGGTACATATCTCAGCGAGGCAGTGGGTGAGTGGTGTTACCGAGTTGGGGATGATAGACCAGTGGGGGGTGGGGGTGGGGGGTTGTAATGTTGTTACTGGGTAGTGGGTATGAGGGGCCTGGTCTCAGACCCGTTGAAGCAGGTGGGAATAAGTGAGGAAACGGGAAATCGTTTCCCCCGAAAAATGGGGGCCCTCAGTGAGCATGAATTGTAGACGCTCGAGTATGGGAATTTTGGCCAAGTGAGGGAAACATCTGCAACGAAGAGCGGACAAGTTTGGGCATTCGACCAGGAGATGCACGACAGTGATGGGAGTATGGCAGGTAGGGCAGAGCGGGGCTGGCGACTGAGCCATAAGGTGACGAGTAATGCGTGTGTGTCCTATGCGGAGACGGGCTATAATCACTTCTTTATGTCGGGACCGGTGGAAGGAGGAGGCCCAGTATCCTACTTGCGGTTTTATCTTGTGAAGTTTGTTTTGTGTGGCCTGGTCCCATTCCCGTTGCCAGACGGAACGGAAGTGGGAGCAAAGATTCGGGAAGAAGTCGGTGAAAGGGAGGAGGCCGGCAGTAAGCAGGCCGACTTTGCCGTGCGGTCCGCCTCCTCGTTACCCTGGATGCCGACATGTGCCGGGACCCAGCAGAAGGCGATTGTCTTGTGTCGGAAGGCTGTTAAAAAATGGAAGATTTGCTGGATGGTACAGACGAGTGGATGAGGGGGGTTAAATCTCTCTAGGGAGAGAAGTGCGCTTTGGGAATCTGAATAAATGACGAAAGAGCTGGCAGAGTGAGTGCACACTATGTCGAGGGCCTCCTTAATCGCGAAGAGTTCTGCCGAGAAAACGGAGGTCTCGCGGGGCAGGCTGACGCTTCGAGAAAGTGGCTGGGCCAGTATCATCGCTGAGGCGGCCGCACCAGTCTCCGAAAGGGAACCATCTGTATAAATGGGGACTGTGTCCGGATGTTGGGTTGCATGTTCATGGAAGAGTAACCTGTATACCGTAGCACTCGTGGTATTTTTCGGTAGGGCACACAGGTCCCTGCAAAACTTGATAGGGGTGAGGAGACAAGGGGGGGTAGATTATGTATGAAATGGTCATAATTGAGGGGACGGGCATGTTAGAAAGGTCAAGGAAAGAGCGGACCTCTTTAGTGAAGTGCCAGCTCTGTCCCTGGGGTGGGAGTTCAAAAATCGCCGTGCATAGAAGCGAAGAGGGTAGTCTCTGTGCACGGAGGTATGTTCTCATGAGGAGCAGACCCCGTCGGAGGGCGAGAGGGAGGGAGGTAATTGCAATCCACTTAAAGGCTGGAGGCTGAGGAAGAGCAGAAAGCACCAGTGGCGAGGCGGAGGCCCGCATTAAGGACCGGGTCCAAGATACGGAGGAAGGTGTTGGAGGGTGAACCGTATACTACACTGCCATAGTCCAGCTTCGACTGGACCATGGAAGTGTAAAGACGAAGGGAGAGCGTCGGTCTGCGCCCCATGTGGTGTGGGAGAGGTGATCTAGTAGAGCGAGGGGACGCTGGAGGGACTGCTTCAGTTGTTTGATGAGAGGAACCCAGTTGAGGCGTCGGTCTAGAATCACGCCCAAAAATCGCGTGGAGGGTACCACCTCAAGAAGATTGCCGTACGTATAGCGTGACAGAAGGAACAGGAATGGTTGCGGGTCTTCTTCTGCTGAAGAGCATACACTTGGACCTCGGGGTGGAGAGGCGGAAACCCACCGACGTCGCCCACCTTTCCACCCGGTAGATGGCGAGCTGAATTTGCCGTTGAACTACGGACGGCTCCCGCCCTGCAAAGTAGATCGCAAGGTCATCCGCGTAGATGGAAGAACGGATGTTGGGTGGAAGGCATTTTGAGACTGTGTTCATGACGATGGAAAAGCATAGAACACTGAGGATGCTTCCCTGTGGGACCCTGTCCATCTGCACGAAAGTGTCTGAGAGGACTGAGCCCACCCGAACTTTAAAGGTTCGGGAGGATAGGAAGCCCCTGATGAAGGTCGGCATGGCTCCTACGAGCCCTAGACTTTGGAGCTGACTAAGGATTATTGTCCGATGAGTGGTGTCGCAGGCCTTCTGGATGTCAAAAAATATTGATAGGACGTATTGTCCACTGTCGAATGCATTCTGTATGTCACGGCTGAGAAGCAGGAGGGGATCAGTGGTGGATCGAAATTGTCTGAAGCTGGACTGGGTAGCCGGGAAGGAATTACTATTTTCCAGGAAGAACGATAGTCGCGTCGCGACCATTTTTTTTCGAAAATTTTGCAGGCACAACACATTAGGGCGATTGGTCTGTAGTTTGTGGGATCGAGGGAATCTTTGCCGGGTTTGGGGATAGGGATTACGTAGGCCTCCCTCCACCGGGAGGGAAAGGCGCCCTCTATCAATATGCGGTTGTATAGGTCTAGTAGGAAATTTTGTAAGGTAGGGTGGATGTGCTGGATCATGCTGTAGGGGATACCGTCGGGGCTGGGACAAGGGGATCGTCGAGAGGCCAGTGCCGCCTGTAGTTCACGCATGGTGAACAGTCGGTTGTAGGACCTGTCTATGGACGGTGAAGAGGAGCTATTTTTAGGGGCGGGTACAAGGGAGCTAACTGCAGAAGAAGAAACGGCGGCGAAAGTAGAAGCTAGATGGTTTGCCACTGATTTTGGCTCGTATAGGAGTCCGTCGTTAGTCCGGAGTACCGGGGGTCGGGAGGGGACATGTCGCTTCTCGACGCCCCGTACCTTCCAGATGGTAGCCGAAGGTGTGGTGGTGGTGACGCCGGATACAAAGGCACGCCAAGAAGCTCGGCGCGCGGTCTTCATTGCGCGGCGGGCGATGGCCCTGGCCCGCTGCATCTCCGTGCGATGGATGGGAAGTCGCGTACGGTAGAACCATCGAGTAGCCGTCTTCTTGGTGCATACGGCCTCCGTGCACTCTGGGGTCCACCAAGGTACCCGTCGGGCGCGGGGGTAGGTGGAGGATCGCGGGATGCTAGAGCACGCAGCCGCTACCACGTTTGATTCGAAGTATGCGATACACTCGTCGGAGAATGGGAAGTTCGCAGTCGTTCGGGTTGTATATGTATCGTCGTGGAAGCGGGAGCAATTAGCTTTTGCAGTAATCCATTTCTCCAGTACCCGAACGGTTTGGTCGGGCCAATTGAGTGTGAGTTGAACTGGGAAATGGTCACTTCCATAATCCTCTTGCAGGACTTGCCATGAGAAATCTAGGAGGGCATCGGTCGAAACGAAGGACAGGTCTATACAGGATGGAGTGCAGGTGGTGGCATGGTAGAATGTAGGAGAGCCATCATTGGGGCACTCAAAGGAGAGCTCGGTCATGATGTTGATCAGGGTCGGGGCCATATAGGTGGACTTTCTCTCTCCCCACATGGGGTGGCGACTATTGAAATCGCCCAGTAATAGAAAGGGCCTGGGGAGTTGTTGTACCACATCCACCAGGTCATCGCGGGAGACTTGAATGTGTGGAGGGAGGTATATTGAACAGACGGTGTACTGTCTATCCATGGAAAGCCGAGTAGCAATCACCTGTAACGGGGATCGGATAGGGAGATTGTAGAAGGGGAGTGCGTGGTGGATGAAAATGGCAGCCCCCTTTCAAGTGCAAGTAGGAGACCTCCGTGTGAAGAGAGACCAACGCACGAAACAACATAAGGTTCATAAGGTATATACATATATATATATAGTGTGATTCAGTAAATCAGTTATTTATTGACTTTCATTATCAATCAAAAACTATGGGAAAACTGAAGTGTGTATTTACTTTTTGTCAACCGTCTGTAGTACAATTTTTCTAAAAACAAAAATACTTAAGTTTTTCTTACAGTACCATTCAACTATATAAACTATTTCATATTCACTAAACTTGGCTTTTAGGCTTGGAAACAGAAGAGAGAAAAAATCGCTAATATATAAATAGAAGGCACAGCTTTTTAAAAGTATTACCAAAATTTTGGTCGCGACTTTGCTCTTAGTCAAGTGTATCACTTCAAATAATTTCATAACCTATTTTAACAACTGAGGGGTCGCGCGTCTTAGGGTACCTAAGCGCCACCACAGGCGAAAACGTGTTTTTGATGGATATCACTATTTTCACCCTTCCTCTATCGCGTGGTTTGGGTTATAATGACCTTACGACACTAGAAGTATAGTTGAAAACCTTATGAAGCGAACTACTTTTTTCACCTCTATCGCCAGTCAAAAGTTCACCCAAAGTTCGGCATAAGAAAATAAAAAAATTAAAAAATATAAAATATGAAAATCTATTCCAAAAACTCATCATCTTCATTAGCATACTTAGAACTCTAATTCAGCCAAAAATGAACGTTCTAGCTCAATTAATAACAGAGATACTATTGCCAGAATATTGCTGAACTTTGGAGGCGATTTCTGACGAATTTTAATTTTGGCGCTTAGGTACCGTAAGACGCGGGACCCCTCAATTTATGGTCTACTATCCTACATAACTCAACCTTCTAATTCTACATTTACACAAGAGGAAACAATAAGAATTTTTGGTTGGATGGCTTCAATATCGACTACCACATCTTTAATTAACCCTTTCTAAAAGACCGTGTCCAAAAGGTATATTTAATTAACATGTTTATATTAAGTATGGTTGCACCGATATGTAATTTCACCGATTAATCGGCTGTCAGTAATCAGCCAATTATTAAGAATTTTAAATCTGATTAATCGGCAGTATAAATTCAATTAATCGGTACCATAAAGTAAAGACCTCACCACAATGTTGTCATCAGTTTAGCTTTGCTGCCCACCTGCCATCTCCTATATGGGGAGTAAATGGTTTTCGTGATACCCACCCCTAACGAATCTAGTATATTATCACCTTTGCTTGGTTGTAACCTTTCATTCTGTACACCCTGGTTGTAAATTATAGTAAATCGCTCGCTATTTGTATTTCTCATTTTCCTTGTGGTCATCATCTTGGATGCTAGTGTGAATGAGTGCGAATAAAGTTAGTGTACCATCCAAGGGTACCCGACCTCTCGAGCACCATCTAACCTCACACTAACAGCCTATTTGGGCCCTTAATGTCCAAATATCATTGTAATTTGTATTTATTATAAATTACACTTTAATGGTTTTATTTTTAATTCTCATCAAACATAAATATGTGTTGGTTGTAAATGTATGTGCGTTTAAGTAGCACAAAAACACATCTTGGGCTTGCCTGAACGTGAACTTGAAAGAAAACATGACACACCGTATACCAGTTTGTGACGTAATTTGTGTCAGTAATGTTCATGATAGTGGTGCACCGATTAATCGGTATCGGCATGGCCGATTAATCGGCCATGCAAGGTATTTTCCTAATATCGGCATTTTGCCGATTAATCGGTGCACCACTAGTTCATGATACAGAAACACTAAACACAAATAAAATATTTCATTATAGAAGTGCTTTATAAAGTCGAGCAGAACGATGTTCATTATCAAATGTACAGTACGGAAAGAAATGGGTCGCAGTTATATCAGAAGGTGGTTATCTCCTTTGCCGATGATTCCACTCTTCACTTCTCCACCCGCTTCCCAAAGCGTCCCTCACAGCAGTCGCTTCATGATTCGCGTTGGACGGCTATGGGACACCTGACCTCTGATCTTTCTGCTATATCTGATTGGGGCAGAGAAAACCTTGTGGTTTTCAATGCCTCAAAAACTCAGTTCTTCCACTTGTCTACTCGTCACAATCTTCCACACGACTGTCCCCTTACCTTCAACACACAACTCAATCCTTCCTCTTCTCTTAACATTCTTGGCGTTTCCTTTTCTAGTGATCTTTCCTGGAAAGATCGCATATATACTCTCTTTCTAAAACATCTTCTAAGAGGTTAGGTGTGCTGTACCGCCTCCGCGGTTTCTTCACCCACATTCAGTTGCTGTCTCTGTACTGGGATCTTCTTCGCCCCTGTATAGAGTATGCTTTTCATGTGTTGGGTGGTTCAACCTACACAGCCGTACTTGACAGGGTGGAATCAAAGGCTTTTCGTCTCATCAATTCCCAGCCTCTTACTGACTGTCTTCAATCTCTCTCTCTTCGCCGCAATCTTGCCTCTCTCTCTCTTTACTACCGCTATCGTAACGGACATTGCTCTTCTGAACTCTCTAACTGTATGACTCCTCCTTTAAGGAGAGCACGCAGTACCAGACTTTCTACACTTTCTCATTCCTTTTCTGTCCAACTATCTAATGCAAGGGTTAATCGGTATTTTCAGTCTTTCAGCTACTCAACCGGTCAACTCTGGAACAATCTCCCTCAATCCATCTTTCCTCCTGTCTATGACCTCCCATCTTTCAAGCGCAGTGTGTCTAGGTATCTCGAAAACCCCGCCTTGATTTTGGCTCTCTTCTTCTTCTTCTATGGGGGGGCGCTTTTGCGGGCATTTGCCCTTGGCCCCTCCATAAAAGAAAGAAAAAAAATCTGGCAAGTACTACAGAATGCGGGCTCATATTACGTTTTAATTTTGACAGTACTGCTTAATGCAACGTTGCAAACACCAGAAATTATATTATATTTCATTGATAGCAGTAACAACCATTCTCAGATACATAGTCTCACCATTTCTCGCTATCTCTCGCATCTGGCAGGTCCAGAGGGTTCAAGTTGGCTTGAGAGTAAAGGACCTCACACACTGTGACATGTTCAGTTCCTGTCAGTTCGCCTGCAGAAACACGTTAGCACAGGCCAGTTTGAGCGTATATTTATATTAAAACGAATATAAGGGGATGGAGAAGGTTGTATGAAATTTGTTTTTCCAACTTTATGTAGGAACTTACTGGAGAGAAGAGATTTTTGTAGAGGCATTAGATTTTTGGCTAGATCACCAGATTAACTGATTATTACCTAATACAAAGAGAAATTACAAAGATACATTTTTCAACTAATCGGCTCTGATTAATCAGTCAAAAGGCCGATTACCAATTACCTACCGATTAATCAGTGCAACCCTAATATTAAGCCTTTTAACTTCAACATTAGGCCAATAGCAATCGGGTTGGAATTATTTTAAAGCTTGAAGCTGCTTGTTTTAAGTAGTATACGGGACATTTCTCCACATTTTCATCCTTCTCAATCTAGAAAATAATCACATGATTAAAAGACTGAGAAGCACTGGTACGAGAAAAGCTCATGCTACACCATCCCAAAATGCAAACTTCTGTGTGGCGCAACCCTTGACCTTGAAGTGCCCAACCTGACAACCCTGTCGTTTGTGTGTTGCCACTGGTGGTTCAAATCCGCGTCGATGGTGAACAGTATATGAATGTACCGATATCACAATTGGCTGATACTGATAGGCCTATACCGGGCTCACTGATATCGACTAATATTTAACTTTCTTAAAGTCGGGACTTAGACGGTCATTAATCAGCTGAAATTACGACTGTGAGGTTTTATAAGTGTATTGAAAATAGTAAAATTATTCATTAAAAACTGTAAAAGTGTACAATTCTTCTTCCATGTACGAATAAATGAATGAATAACATGCTTCATCGGCGCTTCAACTGCTAAGGTCATATCGCGGCGAAACTAAAGTAAAGAGGACAAGGAGATGGAGTAAGGAGGACTTTGAAGGAGTAACAGTTGAAGAAAAGTTATGAGAGAGAAAAATAGACACTATGAACAGCAAAGGGAAGAAGAAATTATATCCAAGTCATATTAAATAGAGAGTAGAAGACCAGTTTCACGGAGAAAAGAGAAAAAGAAAAGCGTGTCCTTTGGTATATGCGTGGAGTCACCCAACAATAGAGTAAGAGTGGAGCTAGAAGGGCAAAAAGTGAGAAACTGGGAGCGAGCAACGACAAAGGCAGGGCAAACCAAACGCAAATGTGAAACAGAGAGAGGGATGCCGCATGGGCAGGAGGGGGCAACATCTCCCGTCATAAGATGCCCATGCGTGAGACGAGTATGGCCAATGCGTACGCGCATCAGAGCGGTCTCCAACCGTCGCACAGTGCCACAAATGGGTTAAAAAACGGCCAAAATTATTTTTTTCAATTGTACTTAGTTTTATGTAGTTGAAATGTTTAATTATGATTTATTTTAATAAAAAATTATGTTTAGTACCTTTTGTATATATGTAATGGTGACATATTGAGTGATTTTTCTATAAATAATAATATTCCAAATCAATAGGTTATGACCTACTGTACTAGAGTATATCAATTACTTTCTTGTTCACACCTGTGATTTCGGAAAATATCTCTGCATTTTGGAAAGCTCTTCTTGCTGTGTTTCCAGCCCCTGCTTTCGGATGATCCACCAGTAAATGAAGTCGTTTTCTGAAATCCCACTTGATCTGTTTTTTCTGGCTTGCACACTCTTCTTTTCCTCTTCAGTTCTAGCCATCCATTTTTTAGTTTCTAATTTATATCCAATATGTAAGATAAATTCAAAAAATCTAATCCAGCAATGCAATATTGAGAGACCATATTCAACAGCATCAGTATTAATTATTTCTTTTTTCAAGAGAAAATCAATGTCATTCATTTGGGATGGTTTTGCTAAACATAAATTACATGACTATGTTGAAGTAGTATCTGTAATTGCATTGATAGCCTTTCCATCAAGCATTAGAGATAACTCGTATTTCATGGCAATTTCAACTTTAGTATTTTCTCCTACTCTAACTTTATGAGTGGTGTAACTGGGAATCACGCATCACTCTTCTTGCAGACTTAGTTAGTTAATACATGAAAAACATGTTCTAACACGCAAAGTCGCAAAAAAATTTTGTTTCTTTGATTTACTTAAAGGTTGCATTAATGTTTAACACAAAAATTACATTCCCCAAAATCCCCCATTTTTTGTTTTGCTAATTTTACACATTTTCTAGATAACAATTTAATCTGTAATCTATGATATTGCCATAGTTTTTTTAATTAATGCTATCTTTTTAGTTTTCAATAAAAAAATATGCATGAAAATGTTCTAAACTGTTTATTCTTTCAATAGAACTAAGCAGAACATGAAACTACAGACAATTTTTTGTGATATAGTAACTTCAAGTAAGTTGTTAGAACAAACATATTTTGTCCCCTCCAAGATATTTTAAGACAATGTATATTATTTCGTAGATTTTTCTTGCCTTAATGTAAGAGAATAAAATTTCAAATACTTAAATCAGTAAGTAGAAGTGTTTTATTTTGACGTGGAAATGGTTTTAATAGAATTTACTTAAATTTGTTATTTTTGGTTTTTGGCCGTTTTTTAACCCATTTGTGGCACTGTGCGTCGGTCACGCTGACAGGAGGAAGGCCACCGTCGAATCGTGGGCTTCAACGCCTTCAAGGAATTCCCGGACACATTCTCCCACTGGTGCTGCCACCGCCGAAGGAGTGCTTCCCGGAAAACCTTCGTAAAGTCCGACTTCGGGAGAGGCGTGTTAGAGTCGAAAGGCAAGGAGGACACCTCTCTCGCCGCGGCGTACGCGCGTTCGTTGCCCGGAACACCAACGTGGGAAGGTACCCAACAAAAAGGCGACTAACTTACGGTGTGATGAAAGAAGGACCAGCCAGTCCTGGATCTGTCGCACCAGTGAGTGCGGAGAGACAAGAGAGGGCAGGGCCTCAAGAGCGCTACGGGAGTCAGAATAAATAATAAACGATGTTGAGGGAAGTTGAGAAAGAAACTGAAGGGCCAAAAGAATAGCCGATAGTTCCGCTGCAAAGATGGATGCCGATGGGAGGGAGGGATAGTGATTTAATTTTCGATGGGAAGACGGCCGCGCAGCCCACTCCCAGTGGAGAGCGAGAGTCATCAGTGAACACTGGGATAGAGTCGGCATGGGAAGAGGAATGGGATAGGAATAGTTGTCGAAGGGTGGATGGGTGGGAACTGGGACTTTGGTGCAGTAGAAAGGAGGGAGCAGATGTGGAGGGGAGAAATGGTCCACGGGGGGTAGTTAGATGGGGGAGAGGAGAGCACTCGCCCCTCCACCCCCAGAGAAGACAGGACGGGAGCCATTCGGAGACCAAACGATCGGATCAAGTGGGGATGACGGTCAAAGTATGCCACAGTGGAAGGGCCGAAGAGGGATTGGAAGACCGGGGTGGGAGAAAACTACTGAACACGAGAGAGATATTTTAGACCCTCCAAGGTACGATGGGCGTCCAACGGGATATGACCACTCTCCGCATACAGGCTAACGATTGGAGAGGATCGGAATGCGCCTGTGCCGATGCGCACACCCAAGGAGCGAATTGGGTCCAGCATGCGCAGAGCGGAGGAATAGGCCTGACAGCCCTAATCCAACTTACTTTGGACCAGGGAGTGGTAGAGCAGCACCCTAGTCAGTATGAGAGAGGAACTTGAGAAGGGTACAAGTCTGAAGGCATGAAGCCCTCAGAGACTTCAAGTGGGGAATCCAGGAGAGGCGGGAATCAAGGAGACCCAGAAATCTAGTTTCGGGTACAACGGGGACTGGTGATCCATAGAGAGAGAAGGAACGGCAGGGCAGCGGCGACGTCGGCAAAAATGCACTGCTACCCGTTTTCGAAGGGGAAAATCAAAACCTGTGGTCTATGGCCCATTTGGAAACCGAATCCATGGCCCGCTGGAGGATACGTTCAAGGAAGGCAGGTCGGGAGCCGGAGCAATATATGGCAGAGCCGTCATCACGTCGTCGATCGCCAGTGAAGCAGACGACGCTCAGGACGGTGCCCTGGGGGAGTCCCTCCTCCTGCGAATGCACAGAAGAGAGGGAGGTACCCAACTGAACTCGAACGGGAAGACAGGAAGTTGGAGATAAAGGAAGGGAGAAAACCTCAGACGCCCAAAAGGTAAAGTTTTCGCCAGATCTACCACCGCCAGGTGGTGTCACGCTTTCTCCAAATCAAAAAAGACTACATAAAGGTGAAGTCGCTCTGCAAATGAGACACGGGCCGCAGTTTCCAATTGAACTAAGATGTCAGTGGTGCTACGATCCCTGCGAAAACCGGTCTGTGTAGGGGAAAGTAAATTGTGGCGTTCTAGGTGCCACATCAGTCGCCGAGAAACCATCTTCTCAAAATTTTGAGAGGCAGTTAGTGAGGGCTATTGGACGGTAATTAAGAGATGTTGGGTCCTTACCGGGTTTAGGAAAGGGGAGCACCACTGCTTCCCTCCAACAGGAGGGGAAGGTGCCCCCTACCCAGATCCAATTGTAGAATGCGAAGAGAAAAATAAACTGATGGGTGTAGGTGGCAAAGCATTTCGAAATGAATGCCATCAGGGCCGGGAGCAGAGTTGCCGCAAGAAGCTAACGCCGATCTCAGCTCCGACAGAAAAAAGGCGGTTATAGGTTAAATTATTGGGAGTCTGAAGAAGGTGACGGGAGCGAACAAGCAAAGCCTTACGTCGGAGGAAGGCAGGATCACGGTGGTCGTGTCAGGAGATGGAGGCTATGGTCGAGGCCAAGGTCTCGGCCACTGCAGTAGGAGAGGACACTGGGCGTCCGTCTATCGTGAGGAGAGGAGAAGGATGAGAAGTGGATTTTCTGGAAATTTTTCGAATCTTGTTCCAGATTCGGGAGAAAGGGGTGCGGGAGATGAGAGAAGACGTAAACTCGCCAAGAAAAGCGGCGGGCTTCACGGACTGTACGACGGGCCTGAGCTCGCGCACGTTTAAAGGGTATTGAATTTGCTAGGGATGGATTGCGTTGAAGACGGCGAAAGGCCGACTTCTTAGCCTGAACAGCTAGAGTGCATGATGGGGTCCACCATGGAACCGAAGGGGCAGAGGTGCGGGGAAATGTAGATTTGGGAATGGAGGACAGAGCGGCACAGGTGATATGATCTGTGAGGTAGATGGAGGCAGCATCGACAGTCGGGAAGTTACTCAAAGCTGCAGAGGTTTGACTTTCGGAGTAGAAAAGAGGCCAGTCAGCTTTAGCGAGGGACCATCGGGTAGGAAGAGCGGAGGAGCTGGGAGTCCGGGACCTACGGAGGAGTAAGGGGAAATGATCACTATCGTAAAGGTGTGACAGACCAAGAGAAGTCAAGGAAGGCGGAAGGAGAAGTAAGCGAAAGATCTATGGAGGAAAATGTACGGGTCTAGAGGTGAAAAGCTGTGGGCTGGCCGGTGTTGAGAATATAGACAGAAGTAGTTGAAAGAAGGGAGACCACAACACCACAGCGATGATTGGTGACAGTATCACCCCACAGAGGATGGCGCGCGTTGAAGTCTCTCAGAAGGAGGAAAGGGGGAGGAAGCTGCAGGAGGAGAGCGGAAAGATCGTCAACAAAGTTTCTATGACGGGGGAAGATGTAAAGAACAAACTGAATATAAACGGTCTAAGAAAACCTGGGCCGCTACTGCGTGGAGAGGGGTGTTGAGGGGAAGGGGAGTAGATGGCACATCAGAACGGATGAAAACGTCTGTGTCCCCACGGGGGAACGCATCAGACGGAGGGAGGGAGATATATGACGAAAACCTTCGGAGAGGGCGCAAGGGGCGAACCCCAAGTTGGATCTCCTGAAGGCAGATGCACACTGGATAAGGAGGAGGAAGTCCTCCCAATTAGGGAGAAGGCCTCGGCAATTCCACTGAAGGATAGCTGCCATCAAGAGTGGAATACAGGGGGAGCGAGAGACGTAATCGGGCGAGATTTAGAGACATGACCAGGACGAGCTGACGAAGCTGAGGGGCGGGTTGAAGAAGGGGTGACTGAGGAACGGATGAAAGGAGATGGAGGGGGTTTAATTTTCGGGCGGGGTGGGGGAATGCGAGAATGAGGGTAGGAAGCAGGGTGGGGTGAATCTAACTTCTGAGATGGGGGTGGAGGAGAATATGCCGGGGCATCGGGAGGTCAAGGAGGGAGCGGGACGGAGGAGAATATGCCGGGAGCATCGGGAGGTCAAGGAGGGAGCGGGGCGGAGGAGAAAGGGTGTTCAAAGCGGGCCGGGGTGGTGAAGATGCCAGGGGCATTAGGAGGTTAACGAGGGAGCTGGGCGGTGGAGAAGGAGGGGGAGGGTGGATGTCGGCTTGAATTTGAATTTCAGAGGCGGCATGACCACCATCAGGAATAGAGGAGGGAAGGGGACGGTCGCGAAGGGAAACAGAGGAACTTAGAGGAGCCGGCAAAACGAAAGGGATCTATGAAGGCGGAAGGGATACGAGAGTATGAGGAAGAGAACTGGTGGAAGAGGGAGCAAGAGGACGAGGAGACGGGGGGGAGGGGGTCTGAGCAGGGAAGCTTGGCAGAGGGACCCAAACGCCGAGGGCAAGGCGATTGGTCGTTTAACGGAAGAGCGCGGAGGGGAGGAAAGTCCAGAAGAGGGGGCGGTTTTCGCTATATATGCTGAAATGTCAGCAATGGTTTCAGGAGGGTAAGTAAGCGGGTTAGTTGCTACTGAAGTGGAGCAGATGGGGACAGTGGAATTGGAAGTTCTGGAGGAATAGTGAACACAGGGAGGTGGAGACGATGAGAAAGTAGAGGACAGGATAGGGGGACGGGTGGATGAGGCCTGATCAGGCCTAGAATGATAGGGTGTGGAAGAGGACGGTCAGGAGGTGGTCGAAGTCCGGGTTGAACTGGAGGTAATCGGGCGGGAAGAGCGCAGTGTTTGAGCAAAGGTAAGGCCTGGGCGTGCGAATCGGGACCTAACGCGGGCCGTCGCTTCCTGAAAGCTGACTTTGTCAGATTCCCGGACCGACAGGACCTCACGCTCGAATAGGTAAGACGGACAGGAAGAGGCACGGCAGCATGGTCTTCTCCACAGTTGGCGCAGCGGGGAGGATTCGAACAGGAGGAACCATGTGTCGGGGACGCGCAGTTGACACAAATGCCAGGGGAACTTCAGCATGTCTTACTGACGTGTCCGAACCTCTGGCAAATAAAACATCGGCGTGGTCTGGGGGTATAACAGCGGACCGGAAATTGAAGATAACCGGCCCTAATTTTCTCGGATAACTGGGAACGAGCAAGTCAGGATCAATAAGGGAGATGGAATCCTTGCCCCCTGAACCATACGGGGGTGTGGCAGTAAAAACGGGTCACCTTCTGAGAGGAGAGGCGGGTGAGAAGATCCGACTCTGAGTATTCCAAAAGGCGGGGAGCATGCACTACCCCCGTGCAAGTGTTGAAAGTAGAGTGGGGGAAATAATCCAGGGGAGCTGAAGCCAGGGACGAGGGACGAAACCTTCTGGTGTTGTGCTCTGGAAGAGACTTCCACCACAAGAGAGCCATCGTTCTGGGGCCACATCTGTCGGGGATCGCCACAACGGGAAGTGAAGTCCTCGTAGACCTCAAAAACATCCCGCTGTGAAAGGGGGGGGAGATGCGGAAGAACTGAGGACAAGAAACGGAGGGTAATCAGGGTCAGAGTCGTCAGCCCCTACGAAAGGGTCAAAAGACTTGCGGAAATAAGACATACGAGAAGTCTTTGAGCGAGGGGGACGCGAGTGCTCCGCAGCCCGAGAGGAGTCAACCCCATCATGATGCGGTCTTCCAGTGGTAGAGGACTCGAGGGCCTAGTTGCCCACCACCCGAGTGCTAAGCGAAGGAATAGTCCAAGAATTTGAAGCAGAGGTCGTAAGCTGAGAAGTAGAAGAAGCCATAGCTAACAAAAAGGAAGCTTCATCCCCCGCGTGCATCCAGCCACCACCGACTCCAACAAGGGAAAGGCGAATCGTGGGCACACTCGGTCCCACTGCACAACAGATGTCACGCAGGGGAGATACACCCATACCCAGTCCCCGTGCCTAAAAGGCGTCTACTCTCATCCAACGCGCGGTGAAAAATGGCAGGGACAGGGCTTGAGTTTGGTTTAAGAGCGACAAGGGTGAAGGTCAACCACCTCCCTCACCCAAGGTCCAAAACAAAGCCCCCTCCGCCCCCCCCCCCCAAAAAAAAGCCAGAAAGATTGGGGTAAAGGAGGAGAAAGAAACATAAGCAGGAAATCAGCCGGGTCCAATGGTCCACGAAGGCAGAGAGAGCCCTTACATCGAAGGAAGATGCATTCCCACATTGGCCACAGAGGGACGCGCCCTATAGCTCCGGACAAAGCAAAGGGCTTCCATGTACGAGTATATGGTGCAACACTGAAATTTCAAATACATTACAGTGTTAGTACTTAGGCCAATAATCCCTAATCTAGGACAATTAGCTTAGCGTCAGACAAGATTGAAAAGAAAGCGTAGCCTATGAATGTGAATGAACCTTCTCACCTAATTGAAACTAGCTCGTTTTGGTGGAATAGAAGCTCTATTAATCAGGACTTAAAATACTCTTTTATAAGTTCTATTACCGTACTTATTTATATACGAGTAAAATGAGAGAAAGAAATAACTGCTGCGTTCCTGTGTTCACAATGGAAGGGATGATAGGCTATTCACAGGAAGTCGTCATCTATTTATTGATTGCTGATAAGCCCAATAACCGATACATGACCGGGATCACCTGAAGATCAGGGCCCCCAGCCTTTGTTAGTTAGCTTTATAAGGCTAACTAACGAAAATATCACGACTTAACCTAACCAATCGTTAGGTCAACTGTATGCCCTTGACGATTGGCTAGGTTAAGTTGTGATATTTTCGTTAGTTAGCCTTATAAGGCTAACTAACGAAGGCTGGGGGCCCTAATCTTCAGGTGATCCCATGACCGAAATATCGGTCACCCTGAATGGATGAATTATTATTGTTTTTGCATACCAACGACGCCGGATGGAATGACTTCTATGCCTGCTGTCTTTATTCTTAATTTGTACAATTTTGAGCTCCCTCCTCCTACCCCCCTCTCTCTCTGTGTGTGTGTGTGTAGATAGTACATAGACGTATTAGATAGCCAGTCTTATAATGGATAGAAAGGTAGACGAACATAAAGACTGATAAAAACAATGATATCAAAGTTATGTTTTTGCAATATACGAATGATGCTAACCTTGAAAATCTCAAGATCCGCAGGAAATGGAATTTCCAATGGAGTCTCTCTCTCTTGTGCTTCATATTCAAAACTTTTTTCAGAGAATGAAAGAGGTGGATTCCCTTCCTGAAAAACAATTAAAGAATTATGTTAAAGCTATTAAGATGAAGACATGATAAGAAGCAATTTATAAAGTCTCAACCATTTTAAAAGTGGACATTATCCTCAATAAAAAGAATTCAGTCATCAATGTCATTTATACACAGTGAAATATCTTGGAAGTTCGTTGTCAGCCTTCCATAGTGTGGGCACAATGCTTGAACTTCAAAATTGAGACATACTTCAATTCTTTAAGTGAGGTTTACACAAACAGTCTGACAAATTTGAATTTTACTATACAGGGTGGTCCAAAAGCCACTATCTATTTTGCTGAAATAATGAGAATTATTTTATTTTCTACAGGCCGCAGATGATGATGGATGTACAAGAATGTGTGATGGTAGTAACACTATGTATCCAAGGGAAGAAGTGCAAAGAATTTAGGGAAAAATTCGAAAGAAGATTTCACAAACCAGGACCTACAGACAAAGCAATTTGCGAGCTGGTCAATAAATTTAAAAGAACAGAATCTGTTCATGATGAGGAAAGATCTGGACATCCAGGTACCCCTCAAGAAAATGATGAATTGGTAAGCGATGCCTTTGAAACAAATCCTAGAATGTCAACTCGCACAGCATCACATAGACTGAGCATACCTAAAAAGACTGTTCTGAGGATTTAAAAATCAATATTAAAAAAAAAGTTACCATATTCAAGTGCTACACGAGTTACACGAAGAGGATTATCCAAGACGAGCCACCATGAGCACAGAATTGATTGAAAAAATTCATACCAAAAACTATTAAACCACATTCTCTTCAGCGATGAGGCGACATTTCACACAAGCAGAAAGGTTAATAGACATAATTGCCATATCTGGGCTAGTGAAAAACCAACCAAGTTCTATGAATGGGAGAGAGATTCTCCTAAAGTTAATATCTGGTTGGGTATGACAAGATCGAAAATTTATGGACCTTTTTCCTTTGCAGAAGCTACGGTAACAGGACCAATTTATCTTGACATGCTTCAGGAGTTTCTTGAACCCCAACTTTGTTCAGATGGCATTCTTGACACTGTTGTCTTTCAACAAAATGGAACTCCATGTCACTATGCAAACATCATTTGGGCATATGAGCTCTTACCAAATCGGTGGATTGGACATGGTGGAAACAGGCCCTGGCAACATGATCTCCAGAGATGCTTGAGAATGTGTTCTACAATACAGTGGATAGGTTTGAGATTTGCAGAGATTGGTGCTCATACACTTTTTTTTTATGCAGATTGGTGCTCAAGTCGAATCTTAGACCTAAGCTTGATAAATAAATATACATCTAATAATTATATTACTACATTTTTATCCTAAAATACTATTATTTCAGCAAAATAGATAGGAACTTTTGGACCACCCTGTATGTTATAACTCCTATTTCAGCAATGCTAAATTGGAGAATTCCATGACAGATCAACCAACAAAAATGAAAATTAATATCACCACCTCTTCGATTTTGCTATAATTTGGTCCAGTGGTTGGTTTTGGGTAAAGAACAAGAATTTTCAAATATTAGCTCAATCCGACCAATAGGTCATGAGTTATGGCCAAGGTAATTTTGAGGTCATTGGTTGACCTTGCTATATTCAAATTGCCATAGCTGGCCTCCTATTGGTCCTGGACCTATATACGTATATATATATATTTGGAATCAGCATGAACTGTAGATTCCAAAAATACCATCTATTTTGATGTAGGTTGAAAAATAACAAAAATTACATTGAAATGATTTATAAAGGTCATATTTTGACCTCTTGGATACTTTCAGAAAAAGTTGTAAATGTAAAAAGTGTTGCCCCATCATTGCTCTATTATTATAAGCTTGGAAAAGTTTGTGTATGCACCATTTTAAATGATAAAACTCAATTTGAGTAATGTCAACTTGATATTATTCAATGTTTCAAAACTGAGAATTTCTTCCCTCATTTCATCTCAGCCACGAGACTCATCAGACAACTTTCATTGAATGGGCAGTTGTTATGGGGGAAGCTCCCCTTTAATGAAAACAAAGTTCAAATACAAAATAGACATGTCTATTATTAAGTGAAAATGTATTTAATGAAGCAAAAAAATAAAGTTTTTCCTTATATATGTTGGGGTAAATGTGATAAATTGGTAATTATGCAGAATTACCAGTAAATATGCATAATTGAAAATATCATGACAACCTAACCAATTGTCAAGGGCGTACAGTTGACCTAACCGGGCATTCAATTGACCTAACCTGGCATTCAATTCAATTGACCTAACAGGGCATTCAAGGTTACGTCAATTGAATGCCTGGTTAGGTCAACTGTACGCCCTTGACAATTGGTTAGTTAAGTCATGATATTTTCAATTATGCATATTTACGGGTAATTATGCATAATTACCAATTTATCACATTTACCCCAACATATATACACCACATTACCAAAAGTATTCAGACACCCCGCCACAATTATGTATTGTGGACTAGCGCATGCACAGTGGTTTGGAAACTCCTCAATATAAAGCCTGTAGTGGTTAATTTACTTAAGGGCCCCTTCCTTCATTTATATATACGTTATTTACTTTACTTTCTATTCCATTTCTCTTTATTCTTCATCATTCTCTTTACACTCGCTTCACTGTGCTTTATAAATACATGTAGACATGACTGAGTTTGAGGTGCCATTATAATTTGAACCAGGCATGGGAGACTGGGGATTAATTATTATACTCTAATTACACTTTACTAACTTTTATTTATGCCAAAACGCTTTTAGATAAACAGGGTAATGCGAGGGGGAAATTAACATTAACATTTTTGCCGGAGAGTGTCACAAAATACTATTCTAAATTTACAATTACATCGTCACACACAAATACACCTTACTAAGCCCAAGGGCACCCGATGGCTGGAGGGCAATTCTACCCAGTCTCTATAGCTTGGGCCGATTCATAGTGTTGCCAACTTGTATTTCTATATTTTTATAACCAAACAATTATTTAACATAATTACATTTCTTTTAAACATTATTAATTTCTTAAACCAAGACATTAATTCTTAATTAGACATTACTACACTCAAGCCTATATGTCTGCCTGGGCAGTAGCAGTGGATTTGACACCAGTATGCTGTGTGGAGCAGGATTTACAGACTTTCAACGTGGGATAGTGGTTGGATGCCACACCAGTAACCTTTGTGTGTGTGTGCAACTACGAGCCATCTGAACATTCCAAAATCTACTGTAGTGGATGTTATTCAAAGATAGAAGGCTGAAGGTGCCACTACAACAAAAAAAAATGGTCCGGACAGCCTCACAAACTCACAGAACATGGTCAAAGAGCCTTACGGAGGAGTGTTCATACTTCACGCATGTTGTCTGTGGCAAACATCACGGTGGAGGTGCAACAGGCCATGGAAACATCTGTCAGCACATCAACTGTTTGTAGGGAGCTGCATAGACTTGGATTTCATGGCAGGGCAGCTGTACACAAGCCCAATATCACTGCCACAAATGCAGAACGCTGATTGGAGTGGTGTCATGCTCGATGTTCATGGACTCTAGAGCAGTGGCGGAGAGTGGTATGGAGTGATGAATCGAACTACACATTGTTTCGTTTTGATGGACGTGTGTGGGTGTGGCGATTGCCTGGAGAACGCTTCTTATGGGACTGTATCATCCCGACTATAAAGTTCGGTAGAGGTTCTGTGATGGTATGGGGCTGTTTCAGCTGGATGGGACTTGGTCTGTTAGTTGTTGTGCCAGAAACCATGAAGTCGAAGTTCGTATCTGGATATTTTGGATAATTCTGCACTCCCTACGCTCTGGTAGTACTATGGTAATGGCCCCTGCCAGTATCAGCATGACAATGCTCCATGTCATACCACAAAGTGCATACAGGACTGGTTTATGGATAACAATGTCGAGAAGTTGGACTGGCCAGCTCAGAGTCCAGACCTTAACCCCACTGAACACCTTTGGGAAGAATTGGAGCCCAGCATCAGACTTCGGCCAAATCAGCCTTCTTCCAAACCATCTCTGGGAGTGGCTTTGCAAGAGGAATGGAGGGGTATTCCAATAGACACCTACCGGAAGTTGGTTGAAAGTATGCCAAGGAGGGTTGAGGCTGTCATTCAGGCCAAAGGCAGCCCTACTATGTATTAGGTTTTTGCATTAAAGTCCCTTTTTGCAACTACCTATGCGTGTTTGAATACTTTTGGTAATATAGTGTGTGTGTGTATATATATATATATATATATATACAGGGTGTCCCATAAGTCCAGCATCATAGGAAAAATAATAAAAAAAGGCAAAACAAAAACTTTTATTTACAGAATGTGCTCAATATGTGCTCATTGTTTTCAATACACAAATTCAGACGTGATACCCATTCAGCAAGCACACGGTGAATGATGTCAGGAGTGATGGTGTTACATGCCCCAATAATGCGCTGCCGCAAATGTTCAACACTCCTAATTTTCTCTGTGTATACCAGCAATTTCAAGTGGCCCCAGAGATAAAAATCTAGTGGCGTGAGATCTAGGCTTCTAGCTGGCCATTCCACAGGCCCTCGACGTCCTATCCAATGACCAGGGAATTGTTGGTACAGGTATTCCCTTACTTGGGTGCTGTAATGTGCAGGAGCACCGTCTTGCTGGAACCATGTTGGGAAATTTCCTTCTTCGTTCAAGACACTGGGAAATGCTTCTTCCTTGAGCATACGTAGGTAGGTGCCTCCAGTGACATATTCATCGAAAAAGAGGGGGCCTATGATGCGATCCTTCCAAATGCCACACCATACCATCACCCGAGATGCACCTTGTTCCTTTGAAGAGGTATACCAGTGAGGGTTGTTTTGAGACCAGTAGTGGGTGTTCTGTTGATTTACCTCACCATTTCCATAAAAAACAGCCTCGTCACTGAACAGAATGGTGGACGGGAAATTGGCATCCCAAGCATAGACATTATGGCCTGAAGAAAGAGAAAAATATGAATTATGGTTTGTAGAAATAGAAAAATATGAATTTCTCCTATGATGCCAGACTTATGGGACATCCTGTGCATATATATATATATATAATATTTAGGAGAAATCCAATGACAAGGAGAAATGTAAATGCCATGAAAAGTCTTCTTTATTGCGCAACGTTTCGAGCAATACGCTCATCTTCAGGCTGTTTAATAACAATGTGAAATTAAAATCAATATTGAATGAAAAACAAACAGAAATTTCTATAACCTATTCGTAAAGACAAATTTTAAAAGACTGAGAAAAGAGGGTTAAGTTCTAAGTTGCCTTTCAATTGGCAAAATTTGTTGTTCGTCTCCTGTCCCCCTTTGCGAAAAATGTTTACACTATAAATAACTCGTTTGAATTCCAAAAAGAACTCCTGGGTAAAAACTTCGATTCAAAAAAGTTTTTTGTCAGTTTTGATGTAAAGTCACTTTTCACAAATGTACCTGTATCTGAAACTATTGCCATTATTTTAGATAGGGTTTTTAGCTCAGTTGATAATTTTCATGGTTTTTCATTGTCTCATTTGAAGGAACTTTTAGAATTGGTCTTCAAACAATGCTATTTCACTTTCAACAATAAGGTTTACCAACAAATTGATGGGGTAGGGATGGGATCACCAGTCGGACCGTTAGCAGCTGACTTTTTTATGACTCATTTAGAAAGTGTAATTTTTAGACAATCTCCCACTCATCTCAAGCCAATTTTCTATCGACGCTTCGTTGATGATTCGATAGCAGTCTTTGATAATGCGGTACAAGCGCAACAATTCTTTAACTTCCTAAATTCTTTGCACCCCAATATAACGTATACAATGGAAACTGAGCAAAATGGCTCCCTCCCCTTCTTAGATCTTTTAATTTCGAAAAACGGTGATTCTATTACTACATCAGTGTATAGGAAACCCACTTTCACTGGTTTGGGCATGAATTTTTTTAGTTTTACTGATTTCAACTATAAGATGTCTTGTATTAAAACTCTCCTGTTCAGAGGATATAATTTGACCTCTAATTTTACCTTACTTAATGATGAATTTAATAATCTAAGATCATACTTTACTAATAATAGTTTTCCTGTTCAATATGTAGACAAACTAATTAGATCCTTCTTAAATAATGTTTATAGCCCTCAACTTCCATGTATTACAGTGCCGAAGGATATAAAATATTTCTTGGTACCTGAAATGGGTCCCTTGAATAAGGAATTTAAGCTTAAATTTACAAAATTGTTAAGGAAATTTTTTTATCATACTGATTTCCGCATCATATTTATTAATAAAACGTCTTTAGGTAGCTTTTTCTCAGCGAAGGATCGAACCCCTGACTCGTTGCGTAGCGGTGTTGTATATTTATTTACCTGCCCCAGGTGTCTCCTTGGGAATTACATCGGCAGCACTGTTCGCTTTCTCAGGGCTAGATTTTATTCGCATATGGGAATAAGTGGCCGAACAGGTAAAATTTTAAAAACTAAGGAAGCCTCCAGCATTCGTGAACATAGCATCAAATGCAAAATTGATGTCACTTTAGACAATTTTAAAATTCTTGGTTGTAATACTTGTCCCAACTCACTAAGAATTTTAGAATCCCTTTTCATTAAAGCATTGTCCCCTAGTCTGAATGTTGACTCATCGTCCGTCCCTCTCAATTTGCTATGATCCCTCCTCCTTCCCCAATTCCTTATAATCCCTCCTTCCCCTATCTCCCTCGCCATCCTTCGTTCCCGTTTCCTCTGCTCAAATTAGTCGGCCTCGGATACTGCTGTGTAAGGTAGATAGCTCCATTGTTCCAGTGTACTATTGGTAATTTTTCCAGTGTATTAATTTCACATTTACTACATGTATTTAAAAATAACTTCTTAATTTTTATATGTAAATCTGTATAACTTAGAACTTAACCCTCTTTTCTCAGTCTTTTAAAATTTGTCTTTACGAATAGGTTATAGAAATTTCTGTTTGTTTTTCATTCAATATTGATTTTAATTTCACATTGTTATTAAACAGCCTGAAGATGAGCGTATTGCTCGAAACGTTGCGCAATAAAGAAGACTTTTCATGGCATTTACATTTCTCCTTGTCATTGGATTTCTCCTAAATATTAAATTGAAGCTCTGTAGAAGCAACCCGCATAATTATATATATATATATAATTATATATATATATATATATATATATCCCGCAAGGGGTTCTAAGCTCGTGCTCTTTGTGCTCGTTTGTACGTGCTTGTTCCTGGAGGTTTCACGTGCACCCTCCCGGCCCTAGCACCCAAGGATGATGGGGCTCGACCCTGCAGTCCTTGTCATCCTTGGTCTTTTTCCACTTCGACTGTCCCCTCCACCCTTTCTTTTCCTCTGTCTTTCCTCTCACTTTTTCTTTGTTTTTCCGCTGAGATATGCCCTTTTAAATAGAGGCGAATCGGTTCTTCCCGAACTTAAAAAAAAAATATATATATATATTTGTATTGGGGCGTTTACCGCCATTTCCCGCTATATGCTAGCGGATATCATGGCGAAGCAGAATATGAGAAAGAGAAACGGAGACGGGGGAAAGGCACTAGAAGGGAGGACCGCGGACGACGGGTGAGAAGTCACCTAAAGCTCAGAGAGGAGGCGAGATTGGGAGAGGAAAAGGAAAAGACGGTCAAGCGAGAAGAGAGGGCTCTCAGCGAGCATAAGACGTAAACGATCGGGGAGGGGGAAATCAGAGAGGAACGGGAAGGCGCGACGACGTACTGACGACAGGGTGGGGCATTCCACAAGGATGTGAAAGACGGTGAGGGGCGACTGGCAGGAGGCGCAACAAGGAGCCTCCTGCCGGGACATAAGATAGCCGTGCGTGAGGCGCGTATGGCCGATGCGAAGCCGCGCAAGGACGACCTCTTTGTGTCGGGAGCGGTGGAAAGAGGACGCCCAATATGACAGGCGGGGGCGGATGGACCAGAGTTTATTTCCGGTGGCATCGTCCCAGGACTGCTGCCATATGCAGTCGTAGAGGGACCGAAAGACCTGCACATAGTCAGATAAGGGGAGCGGGCGGGGGAGGGGAGGCATCGAGGCGGCGGACCGGGCTGTGCGGTCAGCCGCCTCATTACCGGAAACACCGACATGGGCAGGAACCCAGCAGAAGGTCACCCGGATCCGGTGAACGGTGTGCAGGACATGGTACTCCTGTTGAATAATGCGTACGAGGGGGTCCGGGGAATTATAGCGCTCGAGCGCTTCAAGGGCGCTCAGCGAGTCCGAAAAGATGGTACAGGAAGACCGCGAAAAACCCGATACCAGACGGAGGGCTTCCAGAAGGGCAAAGAGCTCCGGGGAAAAGATGGAGGCCTGAACCGGCAGGGGGATACCCCGGGAGGTAGGTGACAGCGACGGAGAGAAGACGGCGGCCGCGACACCTGCAGGGGAGCGCGAGCCGTCGGTGTAGACGGGAACATCGTCCGAGTGTACGGGAAGATGGGCCAGAAAAGAAGACCGGAGGACGGTAGGAGGAGACTCCTTACGCAGGCCATGGAGCGCCTGGCAGCGGCAGATAGGGGTGGTCAGCCAGGGGGGCGACAGGTCGGAGGAGAACGGCAGAATAGAGGGTGGGGGGATCCCCAGGGACGAAAAGACGTCGGCCAGGGAGGCAGCGAAATGCCACGTGTCAGGCCGGGGTAGCGCCTGGGAGATCGCGGAGAAGAGTAGGGACCTCGGGAGGCGGCAGATGCGAAGGTAACACTTCGCCATGAGAAGGCCCCGGCGAAGGGGCAGGGGGGGGTGTCCGCAGTCCACCTGAAGACTAGCGACAGGGACGAGCGGAAGGCACCCGACGCCAGGCGAAGGCCACGGTGGAGAAGAGGATCCAGCATACGGAGTGCCGGAGAGGAGGCGGAGCTGTAGACCACACAGCCGTAGTCGATGCGGGATTTCACCAGGGAGGTGTACAGGCGCAGCAGAGTACGCCTGTCCGCCCCCCAGGTCATGTGGGACAGGTGACTCAAAAGGGAGAGGGTGCGGCGAGATGATTGCCGCAACCGCCTAAGGTGTGGAACCCAACCGAAAAATTCGTCGAGGGTCATACCCAGGAATCGAACGGATGGGACGAGGGGAAGAGGAGTGCCGGCAAGGGTAAGGGCGAAGGTATGCGACAGACGGAGGCGCCGAGGACGGAAAAGCATACTGGAAGACTTAGAGGGTGAGAAAGCATAGCCAACCGAGGACGCCCAGCGAACCACCGCGTTGATGGCTAGCTGGAGTCGACGTTCAGCCAAAGACGGGAGGCGGCCAGAGCAATAGATAGCCAGGTCATCGGCATAGAGGGAGCTACGAACGGAAGTAGGCAGGACCGTAGCGACTGTGTTCATCACTAGTGAGAAACACAAGACGCTAAGGACACTACCCTGAGGGACACCCTCCTCCAACGGAAAGCGGTCAGAGAGGGTAGAACCGATGCGGACGCGGAAAGAACGGGCGGACAAGAAGTTATAAATAAAGGAGGGGAGAAAGCCTACGAAACCCAGGGAGCGTAAGCAGTCAAAGACCGCGCTCCGCCGAGTAGTATCGTAGGCCTTCTGGAGGTCGAAAAAGACGGCGAGTACAAAGTGACGCCGGGAGAAAGCCTCCTGCACGTCGTGGCTAAGGAGGAGGAGGGGGTCGGTGGTAGACCGGAAGCGCCGGAAACCAGCCTGGGTAGCAGGGTATTGGTCACTCGCCTCCAGAGTAAGAGACAGCCGCGAGGCGACCATCGCCTCCATAACCTTGCAGGCGCAGCATGTCAGGGAAATGGGGCGATAGTTCGACGGGAGTGAGGGGTCTTTATCGGGCTTCGGGATGGGGACGACGATGGACTCACGCCACCGGTCCGGGAATGAACCCTCCAACCAAATCCGGTTATAGAGGTCTAGTACAAAGCTGAGAGCAGAGGGGTGGAGGTGCCGTAACAAGTCATAGGGGATATTATCGGGGCCGGGTGCGGAGGAGCGTCGGGGCGAAGGGCCTCCCGAAGCTCCGTCATGCGGAAGAGGTGATTATAGGGGTCATCCCTATGAGGTGGAAAATCCGGTGGGTCGCGGCGGGAATGGGGGGAATCGGAACTGGAGATGGCTGCGAAGTGCGCCGCGAGTGCGTTCGCGACGGCCTCCGGATCGGAGACGAACTCGTCGTCCCCGACCCGAAGCACCGGGGGTCGAGGGGGGACACGGGTCCCCTCAAAGCTACGCACCTTGCGCCAAACAGTCGAGGGGCAGTCGTGGAGGAGATCCCGGACACGTAACTCCGCCAGGAGGTACGCCGGGCCAGTTTCAGGACCCGACGGGCCACTGCCTTCAGGCGCTGAAACTCGATCTTGTGCTCCAGCTGGCGGGTCCGGTAGAAAGCGGCGGCCGGCACGGCGCCGCTCCTGAACGGCATGGGAGCACTCTGGGGTCCACCATGGGACGCTTCGCGGCCTGGGGGAGCCAGAGGTACGGGGGATGCAACTGGCGGCAGCCGAGAGGATCTTACTCTCGAGGAAGGCGAGGGCCTCACTGACGGAGGGAAAGGCAGGAATTGATGGCGAGATTGCCGTGCCCCTCGCGTATGAGGCCCAGTCTGCTCGGGCGAACAGCCAGCGCGGGCGGACAGAGGTGGGGGGAGGAGACGGGTCGGGGTAAGACACACTGGGAAATGGTCACTGCCGGAAGAATCCGGCAGGACCTCCCAGGTGAACTCCGTCACGATTTCGAGGGAAACCAGGGAAAGGTCGATACAGGTGAAACTGTCGTGGGCCGAGTGAAGGCAGGTTGGGGAGCCATCGTTCAGAAAGGTGAACTCGAGCTCGTCCATAAGGGAGAGAAGGGTCCCGGAGAGAAAGGTGGAGCAAACGTCCCCCCAGGCCGGGTCCCGACTGTTGAAGTCCCCGAGAATCAGGAAAGGGCGGGGAAGCTGAAGAATTAGGTCACGGAGAGAATCGGGTGGAGGGCGTACGTTAGGGGAGAGGTAAAGAGAGCAGACCGTGAGCTGGCGCCCCAAGGAAAGGCGCACGGCCACAGCTTGCAGGACTGTACGGAGCGGGAGGGGGCGGGAGGGGCGGAAAGGGACGGAGCGGTGCACGAAGACCGCGGCGCCCCCCTCCCCCCCATCGAGAGGCGGGGAAGGGAGCCCGCAGTAACCGGACACTCGAGGGAGGGAACGGGATCCCAGAATCGTCTCCTGAAGGCAGAAACACGCCGGACACCTGGAGGCCAGGAGAGAGGAGAGACTCTAGAGGCCTACCAGGAGCCCGCGGATGTTCCACTGCAGGAGCGAGGTATAGGGAGGGGTAGGAAAGTCAGCGTAAAGGATGGTTATGGGGTGGGTGGGCCGATCGGGCGGCCCGAGATTAAAGAGGGAATCGGAAAGCCCCGGAGTTCAGCGAGGGACGCCGAACGAGGGCGAAGGCGAGGGTCACCCCGACGAGGGGGCGATGTGGAACCAGACGCCGGCAAGTCCTCCAGAAGAGGAGTCTCCCGGACGTCCGGGGGAGAGCGATGCAGAGAAGGGGATGTGAGAGGTATCCAGAATGCCCCCCCCCTTCACCGGAGGTGCGGGGGAGGCAGGACTACGAGGGGGAGTGGAAAATAATACCTCACCCAGAGGCATTGGCAGGTCGAGGAGAGAGATGGGGCGGGTCAAGCGGGGGCGTGCACGTCCCACCCACCCCGACCAGGCGGGCGAGTTCCCCCTCCAGTGGGTCCATCGACCGGGCCGGAGAGGGGTGTATCTCAGCCCCCACCACGAGGGCCGTCGGGGACCCCAGGGGGGAGCGTGCATAACGGTTGCGCAGTGGGGATGGTGAGGACACCGGGGCGGTAGGGCGAAGGGGGCGTTTGTGTTTGGGAGAGGAAGGTGATGCGAGGCTTATGGCTTCGAACCTTTCGGGGTCACCACTGGCGCGGCGCTTGCGGCCCCTACCCCTCCGTCGTGCGGCCCGCATGGGTGACGGCGGGTCACGATCCGGAATGGGGGTGGCCGAAGGCGCCGGTGGAGAGGACGTAGAAGGGGCAGGGGGGTTGCCGACGAAGCATCAGCGTTCGCGGGGGGAGCACGTGGGGACGCGCTGGTAGTACGGGGAGCCGCGGTAGGAGTCCGCTGGGCGGCAGAGGATGGACTGGGAGTAGCGGACACGGTGGGTGGAGGCGCGTTGGGAACCGCCGGTGAGGACGGGGTCCGGGAACGGAGAACCTCGGCGTACGAGGCACCACGCCGGGCCTCGCAGCCACGCAACCGGTCCCGCGCCTCCCGAGCGCTGAGAAACTCTGATGAACAGAGGGCCCGAACCTCCCTTTCAAAGAGGAAGGACGGGCAAGAGCGGGATGAAGCAGGGTGTGGTCCATGGCAGTTGGTGCAGGAAGGCGGAGCAGTACAGGGCAAGGGGTGGGGAGGGCCGCCGCAACGGACACACAACGGGGCCGGCTGACGGCAGGAGCTGCTCACGTGGCCAAACCTATTGCACTGAAAACAGCGCGTAGGATCTGGCACGTATGGTCGTACTGAGAATTCGCACGCTCGTCTCTCACCAAAGCCCCAGAATACCGAAACGGGGGGCACCAGTGAGTCGAAAGTGAGGAGCAGGCGAGGAGAAGGGGCGGTTGGGGATCGCGATCTGTCGGGAAAGCGGTACACCCTCACAACACCCTGGGAGGCGAGGTCAATCTGGAGGTCTTCCACCGGGATGGGTAGAAGACGAGCAGCGTAAATTGTGCCCTGGCACTGATTGAGGCGGGGGTGGGGGGACACCGTAATCCCGCAGCCCAGGACATTGGGGATAGCGAGCAGAGAGGTGGTTTCGACAGAGGAACGCGACCTTATCAGAATGGAGCCATCCCTCTGAGGCCGAAGGTCAAAACGAGCCATCCCCGTCACCCCATGGATCGCTCGAAAGAGGCGTTCATGGTTAGTGGGGAGGGGCTTGGAGGAGGAGGGGCGGAAGATGAGGAACTTGTCCACCGTCCTAAGGCCGAGCGAAGACGTCGGGCCAAACACCACCGGTACTTCGAGGGGACGGGGAGACGAGAAAGGCGGACGGCGACGTCGGGTCCCACGTCCCCCAGGGGCCGAGGGGGCCGGGGGCGATGAGGCCCGACCGGAGTGGGAGGCGACCGGGGCCGCGGGCTTCCCACCTGAGGGCGAAAAAGCAGGTGGGTCCCTATCGGGACGTGGAATATGGGGGGATCCAGGGGTCGGGGGGTCCACTGCAGGTCCATCCGCCACTGGCGGGGGTCGGGCAGCGGCGCCACGAGCCTGGGGAAGAGAGGGAGAGGAGGTGTCGGCAAGAAGAGCAGACGGGGTGGGCGAGGGCTGCCGACTGCCCTTACCAGACCCAAGGTCCAAAGAGGTAGTCAGAGGGAGGTCAGATGCACAAGCCGGGTCGTCAACGAGGTCCATTAGATTTGTGTTTCCATAAAAAAAATTTTATTGTTTCGCGCCCGGGGCCGCGGGGAACCGATTACCCGGGGCCCAAGGGGACCAAGCGCACGCCGGCGGGGGATGGGTGCCTCGTCCCATGTAGGTACCCCCGTTTCAAAAGGGGCCCTTGCAGCGTCGAAAGTTCTCCCCCGCCGGCAGCAAAGACCAAGGCCCCCCAGGGTCCCAGGCCTGGGCACCATACCAGCCAACTTAGTCCGGCCCCAGCCATGGGAGCGAGACCCCCAGCGACCAGCCCCGGCAGCCCACGGGGCGCGCGAAGTGAACAGAGAAAGCAGAAAAAACAGAGGGGGCAAGGAAGAGGGTAAAGAGGGAAGACAGGAAAGAGGGGGCTGTAGGATAGCAGGGTATGCTAAAAGTCCACTTCGCAACCGGGCGGGGGACCCGGCAGGCCCCCAGCCACGGCTGACCCCCCTCGCCACATGGAGGCAGGAGCCCGCGGGCGATCCACCCCAGAAAGACCGCCCGCGGGGAGGGGGTTATATATATATATATATATATATATATATAATATATATATATATATTATATATATATCAGAAAGACCGCCCGCGGGGAGGGGGTTATATATATATATATATATATATATATATATATATATATATATCCCCGCAAGGGGGTTCTAAGCTCGTGCTCTTGAGTGCTCTTTGTGCTCGTTTGTACGTGCTTGTTCCTGGAGGTTTCACGTGCGCCCTCCCGGCCCTAGCACCCAAGGATGATGGGGCTCGACCCTGCAGTCCTTGTCATCCTTGGTCTTTTTCCACTTCGACTGTCCCCTCCACCCTTTCTTTTTCCTCTGTCTTTCCTCTCACTTTTTCTTTGTTTTTCCGCTGAGATATGCCCTTTAAATAGAGGCGAATCGGTTCTTCCTGAACTAAAAAAAAAAAAAAAAAAAAAAATATATATATATATATATATATATATATACACCATTTTGTGTTTCCTTTCCTTCGTGTTTTATTCATCATATATATATATTTTTTTTTTTTTAAGTTCGGGAAGAACCGATTCGCCTCTATTAAAAGGGCATATCTCAGCGGAAAAACAAAGAAAAAGTGAGAGGAAAGACAGAGGAAAAAGAAAGGGTGGAGGGGACAGTCGAAGTGGAAACTTAAAAAAATATATATATATATATATTTTTTTTTTTTTTTTTTAAGTTCGGGAACAACCGATTCGCCTCTATTTAAAAGGGCATATCTCAGCGGAAAAACAAAGAAAAAGTGAGAGGAAAGACAGAGGAAAAAGAAAGGGTGGAGGGGACAGTCGAAGTGGAAAAAGACCAAGGATGACAAGGACTGCAGGGTCGAGCCCCATCATCCTTGGGTGCTAGGGCCGGGAGGGCGCACGTGAAACCTCCAGGAACAAGCACGTACAAACGAGCACAAAGAGCACTCAAGAGCACGAGCTTAGAACCCCCTTGCGGGGATATATATATATATATATATATATATATATATATAATATATATATATATACGGTATATATTTAGGGTGATTAAAAAAAATCAGTTTTTTTTTTTAATTGTTCAACCTGTATTTTTGTTCCCTATGACAAAAAAGTAGTGTATGCCAAATTTGGTGAATTTTAAATAAAATTTACTATGTGCTACCAGGCGTCAAAGTTTCCCTCTTTTTCAATTTGTTTGTTTTTACAACTTATGATTTTATGTTTAATTGTTTATATTTCAGAATTTTTAATTAATGGTTTATATACTAGCTTGCTTTTAATTGTTGCTTGGAACTCGTAATTATGGAAGCTAGGCCTAACTCATCATCACCCAGTTGCTCATTTGGGAGAAGTTCTACAAGAAAAGAAACTGAAGTACAGTATGGCTAATTGGGCAGCCCTCTGCAGTACTAAAAACATCCGTATTACCATCAGAGAAGGAAATGATGGCCCTCTTCATGCACTACAGAAATATTAAAAAGCAAGACATTAGAGAATCATGCTGCTCTACTGCAGATGATGTGCTAGCAGTTTGGAAAAAAGCAGGAATACCAGCAAAACAAAGAATACATGTAGTAGATAAAATTCAAGGAATACTGAAGGAATGACAGCTGCTTAAGAAAAACAAAGCAAACAAATTGAAAAGATCACAAAATTTAAATAATAAAGAAGAAAAATGGAAAGATAAACTGGAAAACTTATTTGACATTGCTCATGAGAATGCTATGCAGCTTATAAAAATAGAAGAGGATAAGAAATTCTTGAAAATGCAACGTGAGAAAAGACGTCATGGAAAAATGGGTACCATTGATAAGGCTGTTGCTAAAAAAGAGCAAAGAGCAGCAGAAAAGCAACAACGTTATGAAAAGAGGAAAGCAGAAGAAGAGATCAAAAGAAAGAAGAGTGAAGAGGCTGTCATACTCACCAGTACATCATCAGAATCAGAGGAGAGTAAAAGTGATGAATCTGGTTTCTGTGCTGCACAACCTCCAACATGGAAAAGTAAGGTTGGCAAACGTAGAAAATTGTTTGATGATAAATTATTAGGAAGTCTTGATGTTGCAAAATTGAGTGACAGAAATGCCTCTCTTTTTAATGCAAACAATCAGACATCGCTTGAATGGGACATCTGCGAACAAATAAAATGCATGTGTTTCAATACAACGGCAGCCAATACTGGTCCTAGAAATGGTGCAGCTATTCTTCTAGAACAAAAATTCGACAACGATTTATTGTGGCTGGCATGTCGACACCATATATTTGAAATTATGCTGGAAGCTGTTGTTTCAAAGTCTTTATCACCATCTTCTGGCCCAGATATAGTCCTTTTTAAGAAGTTCAGAGAAAAATGGTCAAGCATTAATAAGGAGGACAACGAGACAGCATTATCAGATCCAGATATCTATGAAAATATTCACGACATCAAAGATGACATAATTATATTTGCAACAAATCAACTAGATACATTCCAACCAAGAGACGATTACCTAGAACTATTGCAGTTAACAATTATTTTTTTGGGAGGTGAACCAAAAGGTGGAATCAAATTTAAACATCCAGCGGGACTTCATCGGGCTAGGTGGATGGCCAAAATTACATATTCATTAAGAATTTTTATGTTCAAATCTCAGTTCAAAATTTCAGTAAAAGACAAAAAAGGACTAAAAGACATCTGTCTATTTGCTACTCGGCTATATGTAAAGGCATGGTTTACAGCTCCTGTGCCATCTTGCGCTCCTCGTCTTGCTCTGGAATTATTACAGAATCTTGTAGTCTACAAACAAATAAATGACAATTGCATTTGTTGCTATTAAAAAACTGTTAGGTCACCTCTGGTACCTATCAGAAGAACTGGTAGCCTTGGCCTTTTATGATGATGAAGTGCCTACTGAAACGAAAAACAAAATTGTAAAGGCCTTGCAAAATACAACAGAAACTCTTCCTGCAAAACGGGCTTTTCTAGATCCTGCACTTATTCCAACGAAGAAATTAGAAGATTTTGTCCCATCAAATACTCAAAGATTCTTTACAATAACAGAATTTAGTTCAAAATTTTTACTCAAAGATGCTAAAGAATGGCATAATGATGAAGAGTATAACTCCACTAAGAAATCTATCAAACAGTGGAAAGTCGTGAATGATATAGCGGAAAGAGGAGTAAAATTAATGGATGAATATAATAAAATACTAACACATGACGAAGATCAAAAACAATTCTTGCTACAAGTAGTGAAAAACTACAGGGCTGTTTACCCTGATAGAAAGAAAGAAACATTGATGAAGTAAGGACAGCTAATGTCTCAAATATCATGCTAGTTTAATTATGCATGCTTGTGGTTATGGTAGGACCTATGGGGAGCTTTCCACATTAAAAAAAAGCAATGCGCCTTGTACTGTACCCCCTGGGTGGTGTGGAAAAATTTGACAATTTGAGTCGTTCTGTCAATTTTTAATTGCTGGTAGCAACCCCTAAAAATTAAAAATTTGCTAAAATATTTTAGGATAGTTGTTTTTATGCTGAAATGAACCATTTAAAGGGTTGAACACATTAAAATATATAAAAAAAATTTACCCCCATATTTGAATCACCCTAATATATATATATATATATATATATATATATATAATATATATATATATATATATATATATATATATATATTATATATATAGATTATAATAGATAAGGCAGCTACATGTATATACATCTGATATGCCTATAATATAATAGCCTATAGAGTTCTACCTACTATTTAGAACTATCTACCTATATCTTATCTGTTTAAGGTTGCACTCGCATGTTTTTATTGGACTTTCATCCAAGTGAGAGAGTATAGTATCTTGAAGTACATCCTTATACATAGTAACATATATCATCATGCTTGATGCCAGCAATTTCTTTTGGATTAGAGATGTTTGCAGTTGAAGAGTCACTGGAATTCGCACTGGTTTCTACAGACATATCTTGTTTTCCTATCTCTTGAAGAACAGCTGGTTTCTTTGACATTAATTCAAAACAATTGGAGCAGAGCATTTGATTTTCATTCAATATTCCATTGCTCTTATAAATTAAAGCAGCATTAACACACCTTAGGCAAGTGAAAATTCTTTCCTTGTGTTTTTCAGGGGATCACAACAAAATTTCATATTCTAAAGCATTTTCAGAAGTTATATCTGGCACATGTCATGCAGTGCTCACTGCAAAAGAAGAAGACACAAATTAATAGGTACAGACATTGGAGGAATGTTGTAATATATGTAGAATCTGTATTATTCATGTACCGTATCTTGTCTACAAAGTTACTGTACATATATAAAACAGGCCAAACCTTGTATTACTAATTGTTATTTGTTATTCTTATATGTCATTAAACTATACATTACTATAAGACTAAATCCTAATACACAGGTAGCATGTACTTATTCAAGCAGTCTCAAACTGAATTCTCTATTTAACCCTTTAAGGATGAGCCTGCAGCATATGCGGCCACTCTTGTTACTAGAACGTATAGGTTTTGTTGTTATTTAAAACTAAATATTTTAGTAACTAGTCACTGAAATGATACACATTTTGGATTCCTTTCCTGACAACTAAATGACATCTGTATATAAACATGTAGAAACATTTATAGAAATGAGGCATTGTAGTACAATTTATATTATTATTTCTGGTGGACCTTAAGGTCCATCCGTCATTAAAGGGTTAAAAAAGGAAAAGCTATAGGCTTCAGGTCAAGAATTGTGGAACAATTTCAATAGATGTTGATTGGAAAACAAGAAAGTTGGCATTACTCAAATCGAGTTTTATCATTTAAAATGGTGCATACACAAACTTTTCTAAACTTATAATAATAGAGCAATGATGGCAACATTTTTGACATTTACAACTTTTTCTGAAATTCAATATCCAAGGGGTCAAAATATGACTTTTATAAATCATTTCAATGTAATTTTTGTCCTACATCAAAATAGATGGTATTTTTGGAATCTACAGATCATGTTGATTCCAAATATATACATATATATAGGTCCAGGAACAATAGGAGGCCAGCTATAGCAATTTGAATATAGAGGCATTCCATGTCAAGTTGTACACACTTTTTGGTGATTTCTGCCACTCATCTCACCGATTTTAATGATTTTTGGTGTGGTAGCTGGGTATGATGAGTAATGAAGCAGGACCAAATTTTAGCCACTTGGGTCAAATAGTTTGGGAGTAATGACACCCCCAAATTTGGGGTCAGCAGCTTAACCTCGTGATTTTGATCTAATGGATGGAGTTTAATGATTTTGGTGTCAAAATGCTCAGAAAAGACAGTAGAATAACTTTCATTTTATACAGAGTGCGTAGATTCTGTTAAAAAAAAGTTGCATTTATATTTTACCTTTGACCTTGAGTCAGAGTTCAAAATTCAAGGTCATGAAAATTGGCATAAGTAAAGACCTTTAGATGAAGCATATTCAAGCGAAAAATTGGAGTGGGATCTCCATGGGTTTGCTTTCCACAAGCATTTGAAATTGTGCATGTTGAAAATTTTGAGCATTTTATTTAAGATAACTTCACAAATAGTTCATATATACATTATACATTATAATATAGTACATACATGATTGATATATACCTATAGGTAAGCATCAAGATTTTTACAAACAAATTATTTGGTTCTCTAAAAGTATCAATAATTTTTATCACAAATCCTATATAATTTTTGCAGTTAAAAATAACTTGAAATTTAGATGTTTGAAGTTTGAAAAGTGAACAATGACTAACTTGTACATGTATTTCTGATGAATTAACACTTCATATTGCCATGCTGAACCTGAAAAATATAAATTTTATACCTATTAAAAATTTAAGTAAAATTATCATGATAAGGAGTTGTTTAAAAAATTAATTAGCAAGATAGGTAGTTAAACCCCTTAGTTACCTCCCAAGGCCTAGGTGTGTACCTCATTCCAACTTCCAAAGGACCTAGCCCTAGATACTATGCAGGGTGCCAAAACAGGGTTTTTTTCATTCCATATTAGAGATTTTATATATTCTACTGTATGGCAGAAACAAGCATAGGCATTGGGCACACACTTGTGGAGAAAATAAATTTTCTAACCTCTAAGCTACTAGGATTCTAACCCAGGACCATTTATTCAGTCACAGGCTCTAACGACTAGAGGGTTAGAGGGATTTCCACTATTTAATAATAATTTAATATTAGGAAGCTGTACAATTTAAGATAGACTAATACTTAGAACTGTATTCATAAGTGTAATTATTAAAATATAGTTAGTTACAGTATATAGGCATACATGTCAATAAGCAATTTAAATTGCAATACTCACATTTTTTATGCAGTTGTAAGTTTTTGATTATATGTTTTTGACAATAAGTTTGTATCCAGTTTCTTGATTACTTTTTAAGATGACGCTTTTTCAGGATCATATTGGCTTCATTGGTTTCCTTTTTTGTGATTGTATATGTTCTTCCAGTAGCTGTCATTGGGTTTATGATTGTGAGGATGTCGGACAAATCTACTGTAAGTATATCAGGATTTTCAGAATAAGTAAATGACTTGTTTGGGCCACAAGGGTGAAGGAAGTTTACTTTCACTTCATCCTTACCATCACACACCCAATCCACTAGTTGTTATCATACTCCACTGTTACATATCCTGTAACATTTTCAATTAATTGAGTGGCTTGTTGGGGGGAAGCAAATTCCTTTCGACTTTCAACTGAGGGACTGTACATTTGTACTTCTAAACAATTTTTTGTCAGTGGTATGAATGGATGTAATTTTTGAGTTCCTGGTATGGTTCTCGCTTTTGATAAAATTGGATCTAAAAATTCTCTCTCATTTGAGTATTGCTCTTATGCTGCAAAGCTAAAAGATATTTGAGTCAATTTTAAGGAACAGAAATCAAAAAGATCTTTTGGGGACAGAATTTGATTTTCATATGGCCTACGAAGACTTTCTTTTGATGCTTCCCCTTTGATGGTTCCTCTGACACCATCCAATGGTCCCTTGTCATGGCTGGTAGCAAAAAAATGCCACTCTGCCTTAACTCCAAATTCTTCATGGTGGTGGCATAAATTTAAAAAGTTTTTGCAGTTTTTGTATTGACCTGTGCATCCGTCGGTAAAATAGATAATTCTGTTTAGTAGCTGAAAATTTGACTTAAGATGATTTATTAAAACTTTTATGAATAGATGCACTGCAACAGTATCATGTGTATTACACTCTGAGATAATAGAGAGCTGTGATTTACTTTTTCTTGTTCTTCGTAATAATAAACCCATGGATGAAGAGTCGCTTGGCAATTATTCTAGTGAAATCCTTGAGCACAATCTTGGACTACAAAGGAATAGTTTCGGAAAAGTCTCCAATCACCAAAAAATTGCCTTCATCCAGTTCATTTTTTCTTTTTTCTAAATACTTGGCTTGTTGTTTGGCAATGAAATCATGATGCCTTAGTCAAGTTAGTCGAGAAATAAAGGCATCTAGGAAATCTTCTAAATTTTGAATAACACAGTCCAGCTGAGATCGATCTGTTGTTGTCCACTGTTTGTACTGGATTTCATCAATACCTTTTTCTTCGTTACATGTAAGAAGAGTTTCCTTTAGCGAATCAGGTTGAGGGCATTGATCACTCTCTCCTAAATAGCAAGAAGGTTGACTTTTATCACAAATAATTATATAATTTTGGCTAAAGTGCAGTGGTAACTACTCAACAGAGTTTCTTCCTCACTGGTAATTTCTGCCACTCCAGAACCTGTCATCATTAACTTAACATTCTGATGAATTGTGCAGATGCACACACTATGCATCCCACTTGCTCCCACCAAAACAAATTCTTTGGGGTGTAGCATCACAAATTTCGAAAATCCTATAGAGAGAGCTGAAAACAAACTTAAATTGTTGATATGCTTCTTTTAGATTACATAAAACTAACCTCTCTTGATATTTTTTTCATTCACCATTTTCTTTTATTGTTACGCAGTCTTTCTTGCCTGCCATTTGTCTACTTATTTCATCATTTCTAAAAAACTCTTTAACAGTGTTAGTTACTTCCAGTGGCAATTCCTTCCCCATCTTTGGATTTGGTGATGACAATACTCCCTTTTCTTTTGCAAGCTGGTGAGCCTGAACAGCCATTCTTTGTGAACAGTTAAATTCTTGAATTAGTTTTCTTACACTCATTGATGGTGCAAAAACAGTTAGAATCATAATTTGGTCATGTTTATCTGAGTTTTGACATTTATCTTTCAATGTTTGGACAACTACTTCTGGCTCGGACAGTTTGTCTACATTTAATGAACCTAGCTCTTGAGGAATTTCCCCTACCATATCTAAGTGTCTTCTTACTGAACTTTGTATTTTAGCCATTTTTGTTGGGAGGTATGCTTCATTTCTTTGAATCTTGCACTTGACAATCAGACTTTTCCCAATCATGGCAATTGTCTCATTCATTGCTGACAATTCAGCCTCCTTGTCAACAAAAACATCATCTGATGGCACGGTTTCCATAGTAGTATCAGATGAGCTTGATGATAATACTTCTGGTTCTGCTATATTTTAAACTTATAAAATAGGTAAAGAAAATTTTTTTCTGCGTGATAAACATAACTTTTGGCCTGGCTTCAAATGATTTGGAAATTTTTCTATCAGTGATTGTGAAGCAGGCTGAAGATCAGAAGATTTTAATTTACTGTGGGAATTGAATGGATCACAATATTTTGATGACATTTTATCAGCATATAGTCAAAACCTGAACACACGTAAATTTAACATGATTAAATATACAAATTATATAGGTACTGTGATGAAAATTATTGTTCTTTTAGAGCAGCAAATAACCTTAATATTTGCAAAATCTTAATACATCCAATTTATTCATCAAACCATGAATGTAGCTATATTTATACATATATACATATATTTATATACATACATATATATGAACTATTTGTGAAGTTATCTTAAATAAAATGCTCAAAATTTTCAACATGCACAATTTCAAATGCTTGTGGAAAGCAAACCCATGGGGATCCCACTCCAATTTTTTGCTTGAATATGCTTCATCTAAAGGTCTTTACTTATGCCAATTTTCATGACCTTGAATTTTGAACTCTGACCTGAGGTCAAGGCCAAAGGTGAAATATAAATGCAACTTTTTTTAACAGAATGTACACACACACAGTGCATAAAATTAGTTATTCTGCTGTCTTTTCTGACCATTTTGACACCAAAATCATTAAAATCCATCCTTTAGATCCTGAGTTATGACCTTTCAAACTCATGAGGTTACGCTGCTGACCCCAAATTTGGGGGGGGGGGGGTCATTACTCCCAAACTATTTGACCCAAGTGGCTAAAATTTGGTCACGCTTCATTATTCATCATACCCAACTACCACACCAAAAATTATTAAAATCAGTGAGATGACCTGACATAAGGTGTGTACACTTGACATGGAATGCCTCAAAAGTGAGGTCAACCAATGACCTCAAAATGACCTTGGCCATAACTCATGACCTATTGGTCAGATTGAGCTAATATTTGAAAATTCTTGTTCTTTACCCAAAACCAACACCTGGACCAAATTTCAGCAAAAGAGGTGGTGGTGTTCATCACTGGTTGATCTGTCATGGAAATACCCCAATTAGCACATTATTAGTTAATAGTTCAATCTATGCATTTCAAGTTCAGAACTTAATGTCAATAGCTTGTACCTGAATCTCAGCCTCTGGTCCCGTTCCTTGTATTTCAAACTCTTCACTCAACCCATGACCTTCCTTTATATCTTTTTCTTTCATTAATGGTTCCTGGAAAGGAAAGGAAAATGGTTTATTTTCAATCTCTTTTCTACATTTCTCCTACCAAAATTTAAATGGAAACTGTGTACTAGAAATAAGATGAGCAAGAGAGACAATGGCTATTTTAATTTAATGTTCAACATGCTTACAGGCAGGGCCATGCTGACACACTTTGCCACCTGAGGTGAGAAGTAAAAATGGTACCTCTATGATTAATTTAACTACTGTACTTAAAACAATTTTGATATGATGTTTGCTGAAAAAGAGTAGGAAACCAGAGAAAAAAAGAAAAAGTAAAAAATTGTATATTCATTAATAAAAAAATGTTCTTTTTTAACAGAAAATAAATATAACAAAAATAATTATTTTTTCATATTTATGAAGGGTATAATGCAAAATCAAAAAATTTAAAAGCATACTCTTCAAGCTTTTAGTTCAGCAAATGTATCAACTGTGTCCAAAATATTTAAAAAATTTGCCATCCCGCTTTCAATGGACAATACGGCCAAATTCACCAATCCTTTTTGGCTCATTGTGGTTCCCAAATAATTTTTATTAATCCAAGTTTGGAAAAAAACCAGGGCTGTGGAGTCGGAGTCGGAAGCAATTTTGGTGGTGCTGGAGTCGGAGTCGGTAAAAATGTACCGACTCCGACTCCAACCTCAATATAAATTTTAATAAAATATGTTTTTGTGTGTGATATCACTGGCAGCTATGGTGGTTAAACCACTTAAATAATAAACACAATGTTTTCCATTTCAGACACTAATGCCATTAATTCATTTTTTCTTTTCAGATAATATTTTTTATTTTTAATGCTTATTTAATTTAGAGTTCTTTCTAAATTTCATAAGTTTTTAACTTTCAAGTCTACTAAAACCCCTTTCACAATGGCAAAGACACTTCCAACAAAGTCTGCAGTTTTTTAATATTTTATAATAACCACAGATGGGAAACATTTCGTGTGTCAGTGTATGATAGAAGATGATGATGATGAAAAATTATGTGAAGCAAAAATCAGTGGTTTTACTGGCTCTGATAAAAATGCACCAACCAGAGCATCAAATTTGAAAAGACATTTGCAGTGTTTCCATCCCAAAATTTTAGAAGTTGTCATTGAGAAAGATAGTAATAAAAACCTTCCAACTACTTCAAAGTTAACAAAAGATCAGAAATCTACTGAATGACAAGCACCACTTACAAGATTCTTTACTACAGACAAAGTTACCGTAACAATGACCACAGATGATGATGCTTCACGTGGTGGTGATGAAATGCCTCTTGTGTAATTATCATCATAGCAGATTTAGAATTAATATACCTTCGGAGTCGGAGTCGGATAGACAAAAAATTGAGGAGTTGGAGTCGGTTTTTTATGTGCCGACTCCACAGCCCTGAAAAAAACCTCTCTTTCTACTGGAAACTGTCACCAGCAAAGTATTAGGACTGTTTTAGAAAAAATAGTCTGCATATATATATATGTGTGTGTGTGTGTGTGTGTGTGTGTGTGTGTGTGTGTGTGTGTGTGTGTGTGTGTGTGTGTGTGTGTGTGTGTACAGAATAGTGATGCACTGATTAATCGGCATGCCAGGTGCCGATACCAATTAATCGGTGTCCATAAATTATTCACCCCATTATAAGCCTTAATAAATTAGTTATTATAGGAGCTATCTTAAAACGGTTTGCAGCAATTAATAACACAAGAAATTTTTGTTTTAATTCAGTAAACCTCCCCATGAGTCCCATTGGTAGCACGCAGAACATCAAGGTGATAGATGATTTTGTTCCAAACATTAAGAAGCATATCTTGCGTGATGGAAGCTAATGTCTCTTCAATCCGGTGTCTTAATTCTGTAATGTTATTAACCTTCCTTGCATACACTCTGTCCTTTGTGTAGCCCCATAAAAAGAAATCCAGAGGTGTGATATCCGGGGAACGAGGAGGCCATGGAATAGGGCCATCTCGCCTGATCCAACGAGAAGGGAACTTTTCATTGAGGAACCTCCTCACTTCTAATCCCCAGTGTGGCAGTGCCCCATCTTGCTGAAAGAACACACGGGGCTGCATATCCTCAAGCTGAGGTGCAGCATACCATTCAAGCATATCTAGGTAATTTGTAGCCTTCACAGTGTTTTCATGGAAGAAAAATGGTCCAATCACACGGTTATGGGAGAGAGCACACCAAATGTTTATCTTGGGACTGTTGCGTTTGTGTTCAATAAATTCATGCGGATTTTCTTATTCCCCATATACAGCAATTGTGTCTGTTGACTTTACCAGGCAGATGGAATGTCACTTCATCACTGAAAATGACATTGTTCAAAAAATGCTCATCTTCATCAATACAGTCAAGAATGTCAACAGCAAACTGTACCCATTTGGGTTTGTCATTTGGTAGAAGTTTCTGCAAGGTTTACAATTTGTAGGCATAAAGTTTCAACCTCTTGTGAACCACTTTATCCACTGTTGAACGCAGTATTTGCAGTTCTCAGCTTGCTCGGCGGATGGATTTTGTAGGACTTCGGATAAACACCTCCTGAATTCCTGCTATCTTATCTTCAGACACACTAGACCTACCAGCTCCTTTCTGATGTAGCACACTGCCAGTTTCTTGAAATTGTTTCAGCCATCGCTTGAGTGATTGCTTTGTTGGTGGAGTTTTCTGATATTCCTCCTGAAAACGTCTCTGTACGGTAATTGGAGATTTGGTTTCCCACATCCACAGCACACACATTGTGCCCCTAGTGGATGTTCTGCGAAATAAAGAAAAAAATTTATTGAGTTGTGTTATTAATTTCCGCAAACCGTTTTAAGATAGCTCCTATAATAACGAATTTATTAAGGCTTATAATGGGGTGAATAATTTATGGACACACTGTATATTACTTTTTTTATGCAGGAAGGAGGGGCCAAGGGCGAATGACCCCCAATAGAAGAAGAGAGCCAAAATCAAGGTCCAGGATTTTTGAGATATCTAGCCACACTGCATTTGAAAGATTGGAGGTCACAGATAAGGGAAAAGATGGATTGGGGAAGATTGTTCCAGAGTTGACTGGTTGAGTAGACAAAAGATTGAAAATACCGATTAACCCTTGCATTAGAGGATTGTACAGAAAAGGAATGAGAATGTGTAGAAGATCTGGTGCTGCGTGCTCTCCTTAAAGGAGGAGGCATGCAGTTAGAGAGTTCAGAAGTGTTCATTATAACAGTGAGAGTAAAGAGTGAGGCAACATTGTAGCAAAGAGAGAGAGTTGAAGACAGTCAGTAAGAGGCAGGGAATTGATGATACAAAAAGCCTTTAATTCCACCCAGTCAAGTATGGCTGTGTTGGTTGAGCCACACCATACATGAGAAGCATACTCCATACAGGGTGGACAAGACTCCTGTACAGACAGCAACTGAGTGGGGGCTAGTGACATTTCCAAATTTAAAAAGAAGATTTGCTAGTTCTTCAATTAGCTGTCCCATCTATATTAAGGTCTTCTATATCCATCAATGCTGTGTGAATATCTTGGCAATTTTTTCGAAGCCTTTTTTAATCAATTTTTTATGTTGTGAATATCATACGATAATTTGGAATTATCACCATGTTTAATATGTGTAAATCATTCTTCCAAAGGATTTATTGTAACATCTAATAAAAAATAAAAAAATCAATTTTAAACATTTCTGTAGGATCAACAGCTACATCATCATTTGCTTCATAATCAAATTTTTCTTTATGATGTATTCTTATTGTTGCAGAATAAATGCTGCCTCAATTTCTAGTAGTTCTGTTATTTTTAGCTGAAACTAACATATCACTGAACCCTGCCCTATGGTAATCTCTAAAAAAATTAACAGTGCTATCAATAGCTCTGATGCATTCTGATAAATTCAATGAGAGCTTTGGAGTAATTTTTAATACAATGCTGCAAATGAATTTAAATGTAGATATGATTTTAGCCAAGCAACTTGCTTCATGTTTTACCAAACTATTTTTGGTTTCATCTCGTGCAACTCTGGCCAAAGCATCATAAATTTGTGGTAGTTGATACTGCAAAGGTTTCACTGCATCTATCCAGCTTTCCCACCAAGTCATGCTAACTTTTTTGCGTGAGTGAAAAAGTGTTTTTTCAGTACATCCAATTTGTTTACAGATCCACTGAAGAAAAACAAACATCTTGCACTTAGGAGAAGAAACCAAGTATTACTCCTGAAGCAGAAGCTGCATCACTAATAATTGAATTTAAGGTATGGCATGAACACAGTACCAAAAAAGTCCTTTGGTTTAACTGGAGAATTCTGCTTTGAAGTCCTGAGTACTGTCCTTTCATATTTGCCCCATTATCATATTCTTGACTCCCTCATATTTTTTAAAGATAGTCCCAATTCATTTAGTTCCTTTAAAACTATTTTCATTAATCCTGCCCCAGTTGTATCTACTGCAGGAAGAAAGCATATAAAATGTTCATGAGACATATTTACTAGTTTCAAAGTCTTTACCTACAAATCTTATAACTGAAGACACTACTTCAATGCAACTCTTATCACTTATCACAACTCTTAATACTTTGCCTCTTTAATTAAGTCAATTTTTGGTTTTATTTTTCATGCAAGTTTTGAGAGTAATTAATTTTGTATTTTATTATTCATATAATTTACTTTCCAAATGTTTGAAATGTTCATAACTTGAACATATTCACTCATGTGTGGATCAAATTTTGCCATTAATTCAATAAGCTTAAGTAAATTTGTTACCTATGGTGTATATACTTCATTTGCAGAACTACGCAAAGCTAAACCCTGGGAAGCCAAAAACTGTAAAATTGTTATTAGTCATTCTAATCCATTTTAACAGTGATGCTCTTCTTCCCTCATTAATCTTTGTTGCTTTACATCTATTGTCTGTAGGGTTCACACCCAAAAACCCAACCCAAAACCCACTGGAATTTTCAGTGGGTTTTTGTTCCGAGATGTTTATTTTAAAATAATTGAAATTTTTCTGATTGCTACATTGTTCAATTGTAGCTAATTAGAATGATTTGGCATGTTGATTATTTCAAGTAAGCTGACTTATAAAACAATTCTTAAATTATGCAATGTGTAAATAAAAAAGATTATGAAAAATTGAAAAATTATTAAAAAGTTATTAAAAAGGATTTGCACCCATTGTGAACACTATGGGCAATTACAGTATTGGATCATTTGACACATTGCTCCAACCATCTTGAATTAAAGTTACAGTAGAATTGACTAAGTCTTTTTCATTGAATCCAGTACCTACTTCATTATTCACTTTGATTAGCGAGTCATCAGATAATTTTTTTCTGCTTGGAGGACAATAGCCTGGTCTTAAATTTTGGACCCATTTAATAAATTCTTTATTCTCTACAACTACAAATGGAATATTTGCTGAAAAGAAAAATCTGGCCATTTGCAAATCTAGTTGTTCCTTTTGATCTACAGTTGTTCTAACCATATATGGCATTATCTGACCTTGTGTTTTCTTGGCTGGAGTAGAATGAAAAAATGGTATGAGAGATTCAGAAGCAGTTGAAGTGAATGAAGTCTCACTACTGTGAATTGTAGTGTCATCATGAACCAGGCTTTCATTTGATTTGCTTGAAGAGGGTCTACTCTCAAAACTGCCATGTCTATGTGTAGGAGGAAGAGTTGCTGATGTAGCTGTATTTGTAAGCTCATCCGCTTCATCATCACGAGCCTGTACCCATTTTTTATTGCATTGATCTAAATGTTGTTTCACTCGTTCTATTTTTTTTGAAAATACACATCTGCAGTATTTGCTCCAAACTCTATTTGGTTGGTCACTCAACATTTCTACTTCATCCCATTCAGCAGCTTTAAGTCTGCCCCAGTATGTGCGGGTCTAACTTTCTCTAGATGATGTTTCACTCTCTCAATTTTTCAAGTGATACTTTCTTTGCAATAATTGCTGATCACTTAATAAAGTCACCTCATCCCATTCACTAGCTTTAGATCTTCCACCTCTATAACTCTTTGTTATCTTAAAAATTTAAATTTGAGTTAGGTCTAAATAAAGCTGAAATCTGCTGTTAAGAAATAAAGGAAAGATCTAAAATTAAAATGGAGAAAATTCTAATGTGTCATTATTCTCTCTCATATCTGAACTTTGTGAAATAAAGATGTCTTTTTAATATATATTGTAGATTTGATAAATAAATTAATAAAATAATAGATATATTAGGCACTACATAATTATCAAACTTTCTAAAAAAAATTTCAACCCATCAAAAAACCCAAAACCCAGCAAAAACCCAAAACCCAGTTGGGTTTGAGTTTTTGCCAACCCTGATTGTCTAATGATTTTTCAATTGAATGTAAAGTTCTTTCCATTTCTTAAGTGAATCTACATGCTTTTTAGATGTTTCAAGCATTGGTAAATCTTGTGATACATTCTTCCAATCACTAAATCTGTCAGTAGGCCATGGTTTCACTGATTTATATTTCAATTCTGAAAAAAGCAAACAAAAGCAGTATCCAGCCAACCATGTTCTGATGTTCACTCAACTTCTCCATTATGAAAGCAACATTTATAGTGGATAGCTGGAAAACAGGGTTGGCAAAAACCCAACTGGTTTTTTGCCAACCCTGCTGGAAAATGCCTTCATTTCATCAAGAGAAAAATCAATCTTTTACCTGAACAGGGCCCTTTTCAGGGTTTATGGTAGATTCATCATCTGGGGAATTTCATCAACAGGATGAAACTACTTAAGACCTGAATAGTCTTCCAGTCATTATATTTTTGTTAAAACTAATGAAAATATCACAACTTAACCAATCATCAAGGGTGTACAGTTGATCAAACTGGTGCAATAAAGGAAAAGATCCTTTTTTATTCAATTGAAACAAAAAATTTGTCCATTATCTGAATTCAGGTACTTTCAGCCTGATTGTCAATTGGGTAGTTTTGTCCTGGTGATGAAATCCCCCAAGCAACAAATCTACTCAAGACTAGGGATGCACCAGAACCAACATTTTAAGTTCCAGCCAGAACCAGAACTGACTGGAACTTTAAAAAAACAACTGGGCAATTACTCTTTCATAGCACTATATAGGCCTAGTTATATTATGTAGGTGTACATTTATTAATGTAGCTGTGGGATAATTTTTAGTGAATATGATATGAGGGGCAGTCAGAAAATAAGTTTACATGGCATATAATTTGTAACTAAAGGACCTACATTGATTATGTTTGTATCAGGTGAATTTGTCAATCATTGTTGGCAACACTGCACATCGATTCAGCTGCCATATACCGTACATTGGTTACATGAGTCAGATGAACATGGCTGCTTGACTGGAACAGTACCCTGCCCTATGGAGCAGTCCAGGACATTTATGTTTAATGGCCACTCATAAACATTCCAGTGTTGAACAGTATGCAGCTGCATTGATTGTTGTGCCTTTTTGCATGAAGTCTGCGAGCAAAATGCTTTTGTGGTCCCAAAACACAGTAACCATCACTTTGCCAGCTGACCTCACAATCTTGAACTTCTTTGGTCGCGGGGACCCAGGGTGTTTTCATTCCATGCTGGCACATTTTGTTTCCAGAGTACTGTGATGAGCCCATGTTTCATCTCCTGTGATAATGCACTCAAGAAATTCTTGACCAATAACATACCAGAATATCACTGCAGAAATGACAGGGCACTGTTCCAGTCAAGCCGCTATGTTCAACTGAACCATATAACCAATGTATGGTAGATGGCAGCCGAATCGATGTGCAGTGTTGCCAACAATGATTAATGAATTCACCTGATACAAACATAATCAATGTAGGTCCTTTAATTACAAAATTATATGCCATGTAAACTTATTTTCTGACTGCCCCTCATATATTATAAGAAGCTGGCAGCCCTGTGTGTTACTTAGTACAGTAATGATAATAAATTGAATGTTTTTTTTCAGATATCATTTGAAGTTTAAAGTAAATTTTCTATAAAGTCCTTTTTAAATAATACATATAGACTTATAGAGCTCAATTTTTTATCATCATAATATTATCATTAGCCACTGACTAATACAGAAGCATTATATCCTTTATTTGGAATTTCTTTTCTGTAGAAGATCAAGATGAAGAAGTTGCAGAATACAAATTTTGTTAGAAGGGCATAAGCATATGAAAGCAAAACACACGCTTCAATATAGAGAGAATGAAGAGGCAAATTCAAAAAATCCAAAGCAGCAGAAAGTGAAGATGCTCATCCATTCCCAAAACAAAGGAAACTGGCTGCGATGGAATGCCAAATGTCTCTGGAAGAGAGCTTTAATAAAAAAAAAATTTTGAGATATTAATGACCAATGAGCCATTGATATTCATCACAAAATTATAAACATACTGCTTTGGACAATCAGCCTTTTACCATTGTAGAAGATCAAGGCTTCATTGAGTTAATTGCCCACATTCAGCCAAGATATATGGTACCAAGTACAAGATATTTTGCTGATGTAATGCTTCCTCAAACTTGAAGATGTAAAAGGTCGAATTTTGAAGGAACTGGATACAGCCAATGCACCATATATATATCTTTCACAGATATCTGGACCAGTCAACACTCAACTGAATCATTTGTGTCACGAACTGGGCATTGGGTGTCAATAAAGATTTTCAAAAGAGGAATGCAGTACTCTTTGCCAGACATTTTCCTGGGACACATTCAGGAGAAAATATTGGGCATATGATTTATAATATGATTACACAGTGGGAAATTAATACTGAAAGACAACATGTTTTAGTTCATGATGGAGCTGTTAATATGGTCAAAGTAAGTTTTTATTTTACTATTGTTTAAAAAAAATTCAAAAGATAAAATCATTTCTGTTGTTGACCAATTACTATCAATATTATTAACCATAGTTATATATAAACAAAATATCTTTCATAGCTAATGGTATTAAAATGAGAATAATTTTAGTATATGAAGTCATATTTATTTTCCTGAAATGTAAATGTAGACCTAATTATAAAATTAAATTTAATAAATTACAATTCTAAAATTAATTTACTATTTAAATTTTTGTGATTAGGACTAATATTAAAATGTTATGTAGCCTAATTAAATATTCTAAAATATCGAAAATTCTCAATAGAATACATAGAATAGATAACTAGCTAAATTGTAACCTTTTCTTCAGATACCCAAATGGCAAAAATAACAAGTGTTCATTGCTTCCTTCATCTACTAGATCTTGTGGTGAAAGATTCAATTTTCAGTCAGTGTTCAATCATTGACATTTGGGGAAAAGCTCATCGCATCAGTACACACTTTAATCACTCAAGTTTGGGTCACAATGAGCTAAAAAATCTACAGTCTAATCAAGGCATTAAACAACCATTTTCCAATCCAAGATGTTATCACCCATTGGAACAGCACATACTTAATGTTTGAATGTTTATTTACTTTGAAATGACCAATTCAAATTTACACAGCCAATCATGATCTTCCTACCCTAATTGTGATGAATGGAACCTTCTTGAGAAAATGCTACATGTGCTGCAACCATTCTACACAATTACAAAATCTGTGAGCTCTGAGCTTTGCTCTCTAGGTGATATTCCTCATGTAATTGCTCTGGATCATTTTCTGTCCAAGCAAAGCAGTGATGCTGGAATTAAAACTACAAAAATAGAACTGTATACTGCCTTACACAAGTATCTTCTTTCTAGCTCAGGTGGTCTCAATGTGTTGAATGAGAAACTTTATATAATAAGTACAGTTCTGGATCCACAATACAAACTGAAGTATATGAAAGACCAAAAAAATAAAGTTAAAGCTTTTCTTTTAGAAGAAATTCAGAATTTTTTTACCAACAGAAAATGTAAATGAACATGAAAGTTTATCTAGTGAAGACAGTGAAGGTAATATGACTGAGTTTGAAGCAGCTAGTACGTCTGGAATACAAAAATTCAAAGAACAAAATGAAAAAAATACTAATAGCTACAGAATTTGTCAAGTCCTAAAGGAAGAAATCCAGAGAGATTTCCTCAGCTGTTAAGATGAAGAAGTGGAGGCTTCAGAGAGATCCTTGGCTATTGATAAGTTTCAGAATAAAAGATGAAGTGGAACAAACATAGGAGACCTAATAAATGAAATAGAAAACTATATGAACACCCGTTCCATTGATAGAGAAATGAACCCCATTACAGTTCTGGAAAGATAAAACATTGGTGTATCCAAACATTTCTAAATTAGCGTGTCAATATCTTTCTTGTCCTGCTTCATCAATTTATTCAGAAAGGCTTTTTTCCAAAGCTGGAAATATATTTGAAGAGAGGAGAACACAGCTACTCCCACAGACTGATGAAAAACTATTATTTCTTCATCACAACCTCCTTCAATTTAACATTGAATAGTTTTTGTATTATTAACATTTAAGTTCATGTTTAAGTTATATAATCAATAAAGTCAAGATGTATTCTTTTTGGTTTGATGTGGAAACTAGTCTGTTTCTATATATATGAAATATTAAGGTCTGAAAAATGGATTAATTTGTAATAAATTCATAAAGAAATGGCTTTTACTATAGGCCTAAAAATATTTCAAATTCATAAATTCCAGTTCCACCCAGTTATTTTTTAAAAATTCCAGCCAGAACCAGAACTGCAAAAAAAATCCCTACCCAAGACCCCTTTTCAGTAAGGATTTGCCTGATATTATTAATTGTGCTCAATGTTTGAGCTTTCATCAGATATATCTTGGTCATCAATGTCTCTTCCTTGCTTGTTCATCATAAGAATAATTTACTGTTTGAAATAACTGAATCCACTCTCCAAGGAATAGTAATCCTCAATTGACCATGTTTCAGGCTCAGGTTCATCTATTGTTGATTTACTTTTTGTTTGTATGAAAAATTTATTTAACAAACCAGTTTGCTTTTTGACTTCTGCTTTTCTGGCTGCCCTTTTTTTTCTTATTTATTGATCTTGATAGTTTTTGTCTCTTCATATTCAATGTAGCCATAGGTCATTTGGGACTGAAATGAAATTAATTAATAATTATTAAATTAATAAATAGCAATCAGTAAGGGAGTTACAGATAATATTTTTTTATACAAGTAAACCATCTATTAAGTTTTTTAAGAAATTTTTTTTTTTGTGTGTACAGTCAATACTGAGGAGTACCATGGCCTAAAAATGTCCTGTCCCAACTCCCAAGAACCGAGAGAGGTAGCTACCACTATAGGCTTTACAGCCAATGGTATTACACACTATGCCACTTGGAGATGTAAGTTACTAGTAAGTAGGACCTGCGCTGGGGGATCTACTTGTACAGTGTACTTAATACAGTGAGGAGTTAAAGAGGGAGGTAGTGTAAAATTATAGGAGCATATCAAGAAGCTGAAAGGAAAGGAGGTAAAGAGGATGAAAGAAATAGAATTATATGATGAACAAGGGAATAAACTGGCACTTGAAGAGGCAGATAAAAAATTTGAAGGTTACTGGTTGGGAATATAGGTACCAGAAACATCTAAATAAGTTGGATACAGTTTGGACAGGAGAAATGAAGGCAGAATATATAAACAGGTATAGAGAGAATGGATCTGCTCAAAAGATCATGGTGAATGAGAAATATACCCTGCCTTCCATGTTAAAAGACCATGAGTATGGAGTTTAAAATACAAGAAAGCTATGATGAAGATGACCAAGGAGTGATTATAGGAACACTGGAATACGAAATACCACCTACTCTGAGAGAATATATAGATATGGCATTAGAGATGAGAAGTGAGATAGGATATATGGATGAACCTTTTATAACAACAGAGGAAAGCAGCCAGACCAAATGATTTAAAGCCAGAATTCTTTAAAACCTTAAGAAAGAGTGAAGTATGCACCCAAGCACTAACACACTGCTGCAACCAGATTCTGAGAACGGAAATTACCAAGGAATTGGAAGATGTCCAAAACAGTAATGGTGCCAAAGAATAACAAACCTACAGAGACAGACCTAAAGACCTATAGCTTTAACTGATGTAGCATACAAGCTACTTATGTCTATCATGAAAGTGAAGATAGAGAAAAACCTAATTGGAAATAATAAGGATAAAGATATGCAAGCTGGATTTTCACCATGGAGAAGAATAGAGGATAATATTTTTATCTCGAAGAACTGTATAGAAAGCAGCTACATAAATAGAAAACCCCTGATAGTGGCAGCAATTGACTTTGCAAATGCATTTGACTCAGTTAAAAGAGAAAAACTAGTGGAAGCTCTCATGATATATGATTCACCCAAATATAATAGAAGTAATAGTAGAAATCTACAAGGGGTATAGAACCACAGTGAGGCTGAATGAGGAGCTACCTATAAAGAAATTGAAGTAAGCTGTAGAATAAGATAAGGATGTACTCTGTTGGCAACTCTATTCAAGATGGTAACATACCAAATTCTGGAGAAGTTGGATAATGAAGATACAAAATATAAAGATGATTACTTTAAAATAATTTTTTTTTGTGGATGATGGATTACAGTTGTCAATGTCAATAGATGAGGCAAGTAATAATAAGAAAGTAATATGAATAGGAAGAACATATGGCCTGGAGATTAACAAAAATAATAGTAGTTTTATGATATTTAACAAAAAAGATGTATCAGAGCAGATATAGAGGGAATTAAAGTGGTAGATTCAATAAAATATTTGGGTATAACTATTAATAATACACAGAATTGTTTTAAAAAGCAGAAAGAACCAATGCTACAAAAAGCACAGAAAATGGCAATTGTGATTTACTCAGTTATAGAAGAGAGTTGTAATAAACTGGTTGTGGGAAAGGCATTCTGGAAAGGTTTGGTGCTGCCATCAATATTATATGGGACAACCATTATGGAACTGAACAAAACAGAAATTAACAGCTACAAAGATAGAATGGTGAAGAAGTGCAGCTGTGTGTTTTTGAGGGGAGAAATAGGGGCATCAATGATGAGAAGAATAATAATGAAAGGGCAGCTCAATTACATAAAAATTATTTTGAAAAATGACACAGGCAGGTTGGTGTTTGAAATATTCAGAAAAGTTAAAGAAGAAACAAGATGGAAGTGGATGGAGGAGGTTCAGGGATATACAAGTGACTTGAGAGTAAATATACAATACTTAAAAGCCTGTAAAAAAAAGAGGAACTGGTGGATAAATTACATAGCTGGGATATAGACAACTGGAGGAATAATATGGATGGAAAGGAGAGTTTAAAAATATACAGGAAATGAAAGGGAAATATTGGAGATATGGAAGATATACATGATAATACCCCGGCTTCAACCATACTGGACAAATGTAGGATGAATAATTTAGTACTTAATGACAGAAATAGATTTATAGGAGAGGACACCAAATGTCTGATGTGTGCATATGAAAAAGAAGATCTGGAGCATTTATTGTTGGATTATAGTGCCTATAGCGAGGAGAGAGTAAAGGTCACTGAACTGCAGTAGCGAGGAGAGAGTAAAGGTCACTGAACTGCAGTAGCCTTTTATGGAAGACAAATGAGATTATTAGGATGTTTATCTTTAGGAAGGAAAATATAGATCACACAAAACAGACAATATATAAATTCTGGAAAATACAATATCAAATAATTAAAGCATAGCACAGAGGTTGATAACATCAGGAGTGCCAGTGAAAAGGCTAGACCTCCGGCATTTTATTTCATTGCATCACTAGCCTACAGGGTTCATACACACCTGCAAAATATCAGGATTTTTTGCATTTTTTGAGAATATCAGGGGAATATAAAATATTTATGAAATATTTAGGACTTAATTATTTGTAAATATTTTATAAATAATTTAACTATAAATTAACTTAAAATGTTAATATAAAATAATTTAACAAAAACAAGTACTATAAATTTGTTTTACATTATATAAAACTCATGCATTTTGTTATCTAGTATTAATTTTTTCAGTCTACCATGTGATTTTTGCATATGTTTTTTAATAGTAGTTAGAATAAAAATTAGGTTTTAATTGTGCTATATGAAATGTGAATTTTTTTTACACCTTTTATGCAATTTTTATATAATTTTCATATATATTTATATATCAGGGGATCAGATCTGAAATATCAGGGGATCAGATCTGAAATATCAGGGGATTATCAGGAAACTTTATTCTTGGACCTGTATATGAACTCTGGCCTAGGCCCTATTTATAATCTAGGTTATAAATCTAGCCTACAAGAATTAACATTTAGGCTAGTGTAAAATGTAAAAGACAAAGTTGACCAGCTTTTAAACCAATTAGTCTAAGATTCATTTCATGTAAGTCAAGTAGGCCCCCATAGCCCTAAATTATCTAAATATTGTAATGTTAACTAAGACATTCATTAGCATTGCTACAACAGCATCAAGTCTGGGCTACAAAGCATAAAGTAGCCTAATTAGTAGCAAAACTTATTAAATTATACACTATATACAGGGTGGGGCACGGGAACCAAGTGTTTTTGGAATAATCAGGAAAATGATATTTATTTTTGTAAAGAAAATATATTGGTAGAACAACATTCGTAAGAACATAGCATTTCATGTCATAATAATCATGTACCGAAAATTATATCTGGCATATGATGTCCTTGGCCATCGACGCATTGTTGAAGGCATTTACGAAAATTGGCCTCCACTCTTCCCAGCAGGTCTCTGTTGATTTGGATGATTTGTTGACGGATCGCTTCCTTCAATGCATCTAATGTACGGGGCTTGTCCTCGTAGACACGTGACTTGAGGTACCCCCATAGAAAGAAGTCACATGTGGACAAGTCAGGGGACCGAGGGGGCCATGCAATGTCACCAAATCTCGAAATGAGATGGTTGGGAAACAGGGGGCGAAGAACAGCCATTGACGCTCTGGTGGTGTGTGGCGTGGCCCCATCTTGCTGAAACCACAAATGTCGACGAGCAATACGCCTTCTTCGTAACTCAGGGATGAAAAAGGTGTTCACCATCTCAATGTAACACCCAGATGTTATGGTAACGGTAACCCCATTTTGTTCGAAGAAATAGGGACCGATGATGGCAAACTTTCCCACCGCGCACCAAACTGTAACCTTAGGGCTATGCAGCGGTTTTTCATGGAGTTGTCGCGGATTTTCAGCAGCCCAATACCGACAGTTTTGATTGTTGACAGCCCCATTAAGGTGGAAATGGGCTTCATCACTCATTACCACCATCATGTTTTCATTCTGCTCATAAAGTGCAAGCATTTCCTGTGCAAAATTCAGTCGTTAGGGGCAATCGTTTACATTCAATTCCTGCACCATCGCTAACTTGTATGGGTGAAAATGTAATTCTTCATGCAAAATCCGTCTAACAGTACGATTGCTGATTCCGAGTGCAGCTGAATGTCTCCGAGCAGAGCGGCCTGGGCTTTGCAACATCGCTTGTCTGACCCTTTCAACGTTCTCTGGAGTACGCACAGTGCGTTGCGGCCCCTTCGGTTTTGTTTTCATTATTGAGCCTCCTGTTCGAAGATTGTTAACCCAACGTAAGATTGTGTCACGAGCGGGAACAGAGTCATTTCGATGAATGTTGAATCTGCGGCGAAACGCACGCTGAACTGCTGTCACTGACTCGCCACTCCTAACAAAATGATCATACGCGAACATGCGGTGTTCTAACGTCCACTGCTCCATGATGGCACCTGAAAGATAAAGGTGAGTGTTAGTTAAAGTTAAATGCTATGAACCCAGGAATGGAATGCTACCTACCGCACGCCCCTCCCATTCCTAATGGCCGATTACTAGCTATTCAAAAAACACTTGATTCCCGTGCCCCACCCTGTACATATGTAATTTAAATGTTCTTATACACCATATACATATGTAATTTAAATGTTCAAGTAATTAATAAGTTAATTTTGCTACCTCTGCTTAGGTGACTAGGTTTATTAGCTCTAGTAGCTATATGGATAAATAATTAATCTGTACAATTTATAGTGTTAAACATAAAGCAGCACAATTCAATCACTGAGCCGAAATAAAGTTAAACAAAATTTTCCTGATATACAAAAATACACGGACTTGCCTTACACAAACATGACACACAGGAATGTTTTAAAAAATTATCCTGTCTACACAAATTAATTAGAATCACCATAGTATACCATACCAACTTGCACATGTGAATTTGACTACAAAAAACCTTTTGTGTAGGTGGTGTCATCTGATGTTTAGTCATAGTCACCTACTTTTATGCCTGTTACAGTATTTTGAGGGGCTATTTAATAACAACAACTAATAACAATTATTTAACCATTATTTTGTACTTTTTGTCATAAATACTGTATATTCCAATTTTGGTAGCCCTTTCTACCAGTGCCTATGGCTGTTGCTTCAATGCCTCACCTGTCAACACAACCCTGCTTACAATACTCTAACTTAATATTAACAACTTGTGAACTTAAAGGGATTCATTTGTTTAGAAGTTTTTTTGGATCACGTTAAGAATAGCAAACCCATTTACCTCATGTTAAGAATGGCAAACCCAAAATTCAACATGTTAAGAATAGCGAACCCAAAATTCAACATGTTAAGAATAGCGAACCCAAAATTCAACATGTTAAGAATAGCGAACCCAAAATTCAACATGTTAAGAATAGCAAACCCAAAATTCAACATGTTAAGAATAGTGAACCCAAAATTCAACATGTTAAGAATAGCGAACCCAAAATTCAACATGTTAAGAATAGCAAACCCAAAATTCAACATGTTAAGAATAGCAAACCCAAAATTCAACATGTTAAGAATAGCGAACCCAAAATTCAACAAGTTAAGAATAGCGATGGTGATTGCATGATTTGGATCACCTGAAGATCAGGGCCCCCAGCCTTCATTCGTTAGCCTTATAAGGCTAACTAACAAAAATATCACGACAACCTAACCAATCGTCAAGGGCGTACAGTTGACCTAATGATTGGTTAGGTTAAGTCGTGATATTTTCGTTAGTTAGCCTTATGAGGCTAATTAAAGAAGGCTGGGGGCCCTGCTCTTTAGGTGAGCCCATGATTTACCCTCGGTACTAACAGTCAGGGTAATATGACAAAAGAGACCAATAGCTTCACAGGTTTTTACAAAATTCTCCATGTTAAGAATAGCAAACCCAAAAGTTTCCATGTCAAGAATAGGGAACCCAAAAGTTTCCATGTCAAGAATAGGGAACCCAAAAGTTTCCATGTCAAGAATAGGGAACCCAAAAGTTTCCATGTCAAGAATAGGGAACCCAAAAGTTTCCATGTCAAGAATAGGGAACCCAAAAGTTTCCATGTCAAGAATAAGGAACCCAAAATTATCCATGTCAAGAATAGCGAACCCAACACCCTATGGGTTCGCTATTCTTAACGTGATCCATTTTTTATAATAATTACATCTAAATATGTCAGAAAATGAAGATTAACCTTTAAAGCATCACCTTCCAACAATTCTAAATCATAATCATTAAAAAAAAGAAAATCTTTTATTTTATGTCCTTAGAATTAAGAATATTTATCCATTATATCGTTCAATTTAATTAAATGGACAACCATATGGTACCACTATTAAGATGAAGTTAAAATTAACTCAACCTACACATGTCCATATTAATATTAGTCTGTTTGCTGCACAACCCATAATATCACAGGCTCTTGCTTCTGACTATTTCTGTGCAGCCCTGTATATACACAGGTTTAAACTTTAAACCGAGATATCTCTTTACACAGCCTGTGTTTTTGGCTCAACTCATAACTCGGTGCTCATGCAGTTAACAGGTTAATGATCACAATTACTAGGACTATGTCTGTAGGAACAGCAAAGTTCAGCAACACTGGGTCTGGATAGCAAGTTTGATGGGTAACCACCATCTGCATCCAGATGATATAGCAACCCATGGTTCAGATCCTACATATAACCTTCGCTATAGCAAAGGAAGTTAAACAACCTTAAAACAATCACATCATGACAACTCCTAATATGATAATTACCATACAATTAATAATCACACGGTATCTCATTTTTTTATTACTTTCACTCTAAGCACTCCACTTCCATAACTAAGGTGTAATATTAACACACCTCTGTGTTTCTGCCATGAAAATTGTGTGGGAATTTGTACCTTTCCCTTAACACTAGAACAGCTGAAATTTTTGCATACCCATAACAGCGAGGCGGTCAAATTGACCGCCACCTAATATTATTTTAAATTTACGTTTACATTTGTATTTATCGAAGGAAAATTATACTTTTTACAGGTATTTAATTTATTTGAAGTAAATAAACGGTATTTATTATAACCATATACGATAAAACCAATTACGCTTATAAATTAATAAAACTTTAGGGTTAACTTCGCAAAATAATAATCCTTTTTCATCTTACTAATAAATCCTAGTTTTTATTTCTGTGCTTTTCTATGTTGAAGAACACTTCTTGCAAATGATTTTCTTGATTACATGGCTTGTGCATGATCCACATACCTTTTTTTACATTTGTGACAAATTTCACAAGTTTTATTTTGCTTGCACATTCGTACTTGGCATTGTTTTCTTTTCCGGGACAATATCACATCTGTCTCTGCAGTGTCGTCTTCACTGATATCCTGCTCTGCGTCACTCTTTTTAAAACCCTGTCGTAATTGTAATGCTAGCTGCAGAAGAAAGTTGCGATGAGTAATGTTCTTACCAGTAACTTCCTATAGAGAACAGCTGCATTGATTCCAGCGAGGTCCAACATATTATAGAAAACATGAACGGGCCACCTTCTTGAACCAGCTTTAGTGCTGTATTTGCGAGCCATCTGATCAACTATATCTACTCCATATTTTGTTGAATTGTAGTAAGTCACAGTTTCAGGGGTTCTTTTTGCATTATCTTCAACTTGAACACAGCTATGCACGCTGCTCAGAAGAATCACATTTTTATTTGGTTTGCATTGATAGACAGTTAGCGTTGCTTGGTCATTTTTCAAAACATGAGTGTTGAACCTTTTGTCTCGCAAATTCTTGATGGCAATTGGCACTTCTTTTCGGACACGATTCATTGTCCCAACAAGGGTAGTTTTTGTGTTGTAATTTACGACAAACTCACTGAAGTAAAAAAGTTGTCAGTCGTAAGTTTCTTCCTTTGCCAAGGTATGGTTCGACAAGTTGAAGAACTACATATTCTGAAAGCGGTTGGTTTGATGGGCGCTTTGCATTTACCAAGGTATGGGAATCCGTTCAAGAAGTATTTTGACTTGGTATCAGCAGCTATCCAAAATTTTATACCAAATTTGTCTGGCTTAGTGGCAATGTACTGGGTGAAAGGGCACCTTGCTTTAGTGGGGAATAACTGTTCATCAACAGTTATATATTCGCTTGGTCTGTAGCAAGCAATGCAATTTTGGGTGAACCGATTCCAAACTTGAGATGTCAGTGCAAATTTGTCCGTTTTCAGCCTTTCAGATCTGTTAGACTTCATGTCAAAATGGAGGTATCTCATAATTTCTCGAAAGCGATCTCGTGCCATTGTTTCACGAAAGAAAGGAGGTCCCCACTCTTTTGACCAGAGATCATCAGCAGGTTGCCCCTTGGCCAATATCCCTCGAGCAAACATGATGCCAATAGTAGCCATAATTTCTTCCAGTGACACAGTCCATGAAGTAGTTTTCAATCGTCTATGAGCTTCTGCTTGAGTACACTTTGTATATGTTTCAAAATAAAATCATCAATTAGCAATCTAAAAGCACTCAAAAATCATTTCAGCAATTTGTCGTTTGGCATAAACTGTGGGGCCAGGTTCTTCACGTACAATATTCTGTGATCGGGTTTTTCCCTCATTTCTGTTGCCTTGTTCAATAACCTCCCATTCTGTGCCATCCTTCGCCGTTAAAACTGAACCAACTTCAATCAAAGCAGGAGTTTCGCATCGCTTTTTTCTTCCCATAAAGCCTCCCATCTTTCCTGCAAGTAATAAAGCACAATGGTAAGTTGCTATTACAGGCCCGTAGCCAGACCGAATGAGTAGGAGGGGCGGAGAAATTGATAGGGGGGACAATGAAGGAATATATATATATATATATATATATATATATAATATATAATATAATATATATATTATATATATTGGTTCTAATTCAATTCGGCAAACAGTGGTGAAAAGTGCCGAGTTTTTCCAGGGGGGCAGAATGTTTTACAGGGTGGGCTTTGCCCCCTCTTGCCCCCCCCCCCCGTGGCTACGGGCCTGTGCTATTATAATATTTATATATATAACCATAATGGTTCTACAATATGACACGAAATCATTGCTAATCATCATCAATAAACTTATGCACGAATCGCCATACTGAAACTGACAAAGATGTAAATATTTATTGTACTCACCCGCAACATGACCAGCATTGAACGTTTTATTAGCTGAATCAGTTTGTGCCTGGTCATCACTTTCTTCATTTGACTCAGATGATGAACTTTCTGCCTGAGGAATATAATCATCTTCACCATCATCACTGTCCAATGATATATCACTTCCTTCTGAGTTTGATTCTGAAATTGCTTGCAAACATCGAAGAATTTCTTCATTTGAAAGAGAGGGGTTTGCACACATGCTTGCAGCTTGGAAGCGCAACACACACTGAACCGCCGTGTGTTGTTGTCAACAACATACAGCGAGATTGAACATGTTATGACAAGTCTTTACAGCACTCCTGTATTGCTTTTATGAGAAACGGTCAAAGTGACCGTTTCGCTGTTTTAGTAATATCGCTGAATATCTTGTGAAATAATTAGATATATTTTAATCATATTATACCACAAAAAGGTTATTGGCGTAGTGAAGGCATTCATGGAATATGACGGCGAACTAATCCGAATTAAGCAAGATATGCTAATTAAATTTCGAAAAAGCGGTCAAAATGACCGCTTCGCTGTTCTAGTGTTAAGAGGGGAAACAAGTATGGGCAGCAGGGTTGGGTCAGTTAAGTTAATTAACTTAATATTTTGCCAATTAATCAATTAAGTTAACTAGTTAAACTCTAAAATATGGGTTAATTTAATTGAAATTTCTCAAATTAATTGATTAATTTTCAATTAATTTTCAATTAACTTTCCTTTTTAAAACAAATGTAACTTTATTTATTTGGTCATTATTTTATTAGTTTTCATACTCACCACCAGAGTCCTTCAGTCTCTGAGACTGGTGGTAAGGTGTATGTATGCATGTGTGAGCATGTACTCCATTACTTTTTCTTGTTGTTTTAATTACCTTCCGTAAGTGTGTGTCTGAGTACAAACTACAGACTCCACAAAAAGTTTTGATAGAATCACTCTTGAAAGACAGATATGAATACACTACGGTATCAAGTTATTTGGCGGAAACACAGCAATCAGTCCCCTATTGACATCTGCTATCTGGCAACTCTCCTGACTCTGAGCAACTGTTGGGTGTACAAAATGTTTTTCAGATTGTTGTAATCGCTCAGTGTGACATAGCACCTAAGCGCATTATATCTCAGGATACTATCAGCCATATATATGCCCTGCATAAGGCTGGTTTTGGTGCAAAAGCTATTATAGAAACAACAGGAGTTGCTCAAAAAACTGTTGAATGGTGGCTTCAGTACTGCAGGGTGGCAGTTGATGATACGACACCCACACATTTACCAAAGTCTGGATGGCCATGTAAATGTAGTAAAAAGACAATGTTATTAAAAGACAGCTGAATGCCTCACCTACAAAAACAGCACATGAAATAAAGGAAACTTATCCTGCATTACTGGGTAATGTGTCCATAAGAACTGTGCAGCATTATTCACTATGAGATCTTGATCTGCCAACAAGGAGGGCAGCAAAGAAACCTCTTCGGACCACCCACCACAAAGCAAAACAAATTAGTTTTACTAAGGAAATTAAAGACTGGCCTTTGGAGATAGTGTGGCAAATTTTGTGATCAGATGAAAGTGTGTTTACAGTGTCAGGTAGCCTACTAAATGAGGGAAGGTGAGACAGACCCAGAAATTGGACAGGTTCGACCCACAGTACACCATAAAGACTGTAAAGTACCATACCCTGATTCAGTTATGCTGTGGGGTTGTTTTTCTTATTACAGAGTGGGGAATTTAATTTTCTTAGAGAAAGGCATTACCATGAACAGTGAAAGGTACCTTAATTTATTGTATGACACTCTGGAGGAATGTTTTGACAAGTGTAATGCAGAGACATTCATGCAGGATGGTGCTCCCTGCCACACAAGTAAACAAGTGAAAGAGTGGGTTGATTTGTGTGCTCCAGATTACTTTAAAGACTGGCCTGATAATAGCCCAGACCTTAATCTTATTGAAAATTTATGGTCAATAATGAAAAAATGACTCCAAGATGTTGACACTAGCTCAGTTCCTAAGTTGAAAGCAGCCTTAGTGAAAGTGTGGGAGGAGATACCTGCAGAACATTTGCAGACTCATTGCCTCATAGGCTACATGAGGTTATTTAGAAGAAAGGAAATACCACAAAATACTAAAAGTGTACTATGAATACTATGAGTGTTATTTGATGTTTTTATGTTGCACTGCTGTTGCCAGGGATGGTGTATGACTGGGAATGTAAAATTTCATGATGGGTTTGTGTAACCCACCACAACATTTGACAGCTACTGTACAAATATACTTTTATTATTAATGGAACCTAATGATGAATTTATTAAGTGAAAACAAGACTTAGGCCTGTTTGGGATTACCAGTGATCCACTATGAAGGAACTTTAGGAAGAACACTGAAATTTATAACAAAAAATATACTGCATTTTATCCATTAAAACAGATGCCACACACTCGTAACCATAAAAACCCAGTATGGCCTATTACTAGGGATGTTGGAAATATCTATATCCACAATTTTTTCACACCTGCATTCACACCCACAGATAAAGTTGAATATCCATAACCACATCTGCAGATGTCAATTTTTTTACCTCCATATACATGCGGTATACTTTAGTCTAGCACTACAGTATACCAGGCCAAGGAGAGGACATGTCTACACAGTCTGGCAATCTGGCAGGCAAATGCAGAGTATATGTTACACCAAGTCCTCACTTACCCTCCCACAACATTATAGGTTTTTGTGGGAAAGCCAAACACAGCTTACATCTCATCAAATGGGCAAGTTACAAATGGATTATATATGGTATTAAATTAAACTAAATAAATAAATAATTTTATCTAATCTTAACAAAGAATACATTTTTGTATTCTTCAGGACATGATCACATGATCAGCTAACATTCATACAGGGTATTTATACTCAATGCTAAAATATCCACATCAACATCTGTGGATATAAAAGCTGAATATCTGCAATTACATCCACATATACGGATGTCAAATTTTTTACATCTACATCTGTAACATCCCTACTTATTACAATAAAAGTACATTTGTTTTTCTGAAAATGACCCCTTTTATTCTACACACATTATATAATTCTTATTATTATTTATTAACAATTAATTGCTTAACTCAACCTATAAATGTAATTTTCATTATGGGGTTACATAGACCCAACACCGGCCTTCTAGGGCTAATTAAAAAACCATGAAGGTGGGGTTTCACACAATAAACAAAACTTTACAATAATTAAGAATGGTAGCTATATATTCACTTAAATTGTACTTTTCAAAAAAATTTGCACACTACTAATTAGAAAACTTTCTGAATATTAAATAAGCCTAATTTAATGGTACCATTTCAATTTATATATGGTGGTTTTCTTAAAAGTTCATGGTGGTGGTGATAATAACAATAAAGCTGTAATAATATAATTAACTTTGACCTTTGTCTTGATCATCTTTTCAATAATGGCATTTTGTTCACCGACCAAAGAAATCCAGATTCATTACCTGCAGCTATAGGTAAACTATTCATTTTTGTTGTAGCTTTCTAGAGGTGAAAATAGTTGTGTAGCTATCCTAGTAACATCGTTACATGAAAGAAATTGGGACAAAGGATTAAAAGAAAGAAAAGGAGACAAAATATGGACTAAAAAACATATTTATAAAAAAAAAAACATTTAAAAGTAAGGGTATAGGGTGATGTGATGGGTAAGTGGAATTAGAAAATGTAACAAGTTTTGCCTTTAAGAGGGGAGTATTCTGGCAGAAAGGATTTCCTACTTTCTTCAGGTTACAAGAAAAAAATATCACATATGGCTTTCTATACCTACCAGTACTTATTACTGAAAATAATAATAATACAGTATCACTCACCTCTTCAAAACTGTGGAAAGAATTCTGTGAATAGTTTTCAAGTGATGGAATTTCTCTCTCATCAAAATGACCAATGTTTTCACTTTCATTTTCAAATGGCTCACCAATTAAATCCTCTCTCTCAATTTGGGATATGTTTATCAAAAAATTCATCTAAAAATTCCTTTACCATTTCAAGATTTATTTAATTCATCACTAAAGCAATATATGAACTTTAGGTATGGATATACAGGAGTCTTAAGAGCATTTTAAATCAGCTATAATAGAGAAACATATTTGACATAAGGGTACTGTACTATGTCAATGTCAGGTTCACATTTAGTTAGCTAATATGCATATATACCAGATATGGGGTAAAAATAATAGATAATAGTAATAGACTATTACAGGATTTTTCAAGTAATAGATCATAATTTTTTGGCTGTAATAGTAATAGATAATAGTCTATTACTTTTCTATTACAGTGGCAATGGACATATTGTGTGAACAAAGAACTGAAATATGAACTAAATTTACTCTAAACTAAAATAAACATGTACATGAACTAATATTATGGCAAATTTTTCCTTCAATAAAGTAAAATTTATCAAGATCTACAGTCTCTGAAATTGTAATGATTTACTTAAAACAAATATTTGTTATTTGGCTGCCACTCAGCCTCATCCTGGATCCATGAGTGCAGAGCCCTCTGCCTTTAAGCCTCAGCCTGGACCCATCAATTCGTGCAGAGCCCTCTGCTTCTCAGTCTTATCCTGGATTCCTGACACTGCTACATTGCCAGCTCAATACCATCTCACACAGGGTACCCCCCAAGGGGCCTTGGTGAATCAGGATGCTGGGAATGCAGTCGAGGATCATGATGAGGAGGCATCTTGGACAATGGTGGTAAGGAGCAGCCAGAAGCAAGCGACCCCTCTCAGAACTGCAACCACTGCAGTAGCTAATGGTGGTGGTCCCTCAAGGGGGTCTGGTCCCACTCATGCACCAGCTAGGGGGAGTCAGCCTGTGGCAAAGACTGGCAGAGAATGGCAGGGTATCATAGGGGTTGCCAAAATAGATTGTATGATGGCTGTACCAACAAAGGCCACAAACATTTTCATCTCGAGATGTCGACCTGAACTTATGGTCGAGGAGCTGCAGGCATTTGTGGAGGATAAAGTGAACCTTCAGGTTACATGTAGGAAAATTGACTCCAGATGGACTACGGTATGTACAGTTCCTGTCAAGTTACAGCAGTCTGTGATGATCCAGGGGTATTTATGGATCCAGCAGTGTGGCCAGAACGGGTATATGTACAGTGGTTCTATGAGAAGAAGGGAAGAAAAACACCTGCAGCCCCTCTCGCAAGTGCTGGACAGAGTAATTGTGGAGACAATCATGCATCGTACTGTGGAGGAAAATCCAGCTGGGTCTAATGCTGTAACTGCTGTGCCTGGTATAAGTGGAATTCAACATGTAGAGATGGCTGGCAGAACTCCTGCATCTTCCTAATTGTATCATTCAAGGCAATTTCTTATAACTGTAGATACCTAAGCTTAGGCAATAAAAACAAATGCAGGTGGATCATAATTGATAAGCTGTTAGAGGATGTTGATATTCTCTGTCTGCAGGAAACATGGCTAGGGAAACAGGACTTAAAGGACCTGAATAGCCTGTCCAATAACTTTCATGGGATAGGGGAGGCCACCAGAGATAAACAAGGTGGTCTCTTTGCAGGCCACCCACCTTGTAGGGTATGGTAGCTATTCTATGGAGGTTGGGGTATGGGAAATATATTATGAATTAAAACTTGGTTTGAATTGGCTAACTGGAATAGAAATTTGTGTAAACAAAAATTTGTAATTCTGTGTATCTAGTATATGCCTTTTCAGGCAACTGATAATGAAGATTATTTCATTAAATTGGGACAAGGAATGGAGGTCATATTTGAACAAATCACATCAAATACTACTAGAAAAATGTATTTTGGTATGTAAAATGACTGAGTGTGATAAAATACATAATAACCATATATTGAATAACCAATCAAAACTGAATAAGAAAATACCGTATATATATTATCTTGTGCAAATTTGTATAAAATATATTTTTTTATTAAAATATATTTCCTATTTTTCGTGTTTTTTCAATATATATATATATATATTGACTATTTGGTGAATATTTATTTTTGGTGATTCTGGCTACTTCTGCGTAATTCAATTTGTCCTGTTTTACAAATAAATCATTTTTAGTAATTTTTCATCTGTTGAACTCTGTTCAGTTTGTTTGTTTTTGTGATGAAGTATGACGTATCAATTATGCATATTTGATTTTGAAGACATGATCCGCCATATTGCCCTCGATGAAGACAAGAGTTTAGACCTTTTTTTTCAATCACGGAATAATTAAGACATCCGTGACCTGCCCTAAATGCAATAGTACTTGTATTTTAAGAAAAGACCAGAAGGTCTTTAGGTGCCGTAAAAAAAAATCCTAAAAATAAACGTGTGTCGTTTCAGTTTAAGGGCAGGCGAAATTTAGCGGACTACCCATGCAAGGTTGGCACATGTTATTACATTATCATTTGTATAATTTAGGTCTCGGGGGTACGGGGGTGGAGCCCCCATAAAGATCATGCATCACAAACTGATCGGTCCTAATATTTTGCGGACAGTTCAGTACGTGACACCGGTTAGGTCAACTGTACGCCCTTGATGATCGGTTAGGTTGTCTTGATATTTTTGTTTAAATTAGTTAGTTTAAACGAAAATGACGAGTGCAAACTTTTCTGGTTAATTTTGAGGTGTTTTGTACGAAACTGCCATCCATTTCCTGTGCAAATGCGTAGTTTTCAAGATGATGATATCTCAAAAACTACGCATTTGCACAGGAAATGGATGGCAGATTCGTGCAGAACAACTCAAAATTGACCAGAAAAGTTTGCTCTCATTATAAAAAGAGACTGGGTCAAAAAACGAATAATTACCATATTTTCTTATTATTTTGATTGGTTATTCAATATATATTGCTGTTATAGCTGGGTGATTGGGTCAAAAAACAAATAATAACCACTCTTTCTCCGTTTAAAGCGATTCATAAATTTTTTAAGAATAACTGACTCATTAGGTCAACTGAATGCCCGGTTAGGTCAACTGAATGAAATTACTGTTTGTAAAACTATGTTTTCTTAAATTCTTTCTACATCTTGGCTTAAATAATTTCATACTATGACCTCAGTCTGGTTATTGTGATCTTTAATGAAAAGAGACTTAAAATCTATCTTATCCAACCCTTCTATCATTTTATACACCTCTATCATATCACCCCTTAAGCTCCTCTGCAATTAGCAAGATCAAATGGATCTTAATTTTGCATGTAACTGTATTCATGGTTTGTTTATATTAACAGTGGACACCCAGATGGGCCGAAGGGCCTCTAGTGTGGCCACTATAAAATTTTTACCATGTTAAATAATTTGGGACGTCAAAATAGGATATCTCCAAAAACTACATTTATTAAGAGTTCAATTTTAGCTATGAAGGCTACTTTCAATAGCGCTACGAATTGCTTTATGTTAACCAACAGCCTTGAAACTGAGATTTTGTAAAATTTCATTTCAAAATATAGCTTGACATCACTCATGATTTCGATAACCTCGATAAGTTACTACTTATCGAGGTTATCTAAATTTTTCAAATGTAAACAAATATTAAGAGACCCTGTAAATTTACATTTCCCAAATGTAAAGAGACCCTGGTGGCATGTGATAATTTTCGGACGATAGATTCACTCGACGAATTTGTATGCGTACGGTAATTGCGTACGGTAAGTGTGTGTGTGCGTGTGTGTGTGTAAATAAATAAATAAATAATATATATATATATATATATATATATATATATATTTGTTCGTTCTCCCTCCTCATCTTGCGCGGATTGTTCTCCTATACAAGCGTCGTTCTTTACGTTAATTATACTGCGTGTTCTTTGCAGTTAAAATGTATATAAGGTGCGGCATGCAGGAGGTGCCTCCCTCGGGGCATTGGTTTCTGCGCGTATGTAGGAGAATTACGAATTACGATCTCGCTGGCCAAGGTCTGTTGCTTCCGCGTCCGATCCAGCGATTTGGAAAACGTCCATTTAGATAATCCTGAACAATTTTGGCATAGTGACAAGGAGCACCATCATGTTGATAGACGACGGTACTAACAATCCTATCCCCGTCGTCTATCAACATGATGGTGCTCCTTGTCACTATGCCAAAATTGTTCAGGATTATCTAAATGGACGTTTTCCAAATCGCTGGATCGGACGCGGAAGCAACAGACCTTGGCCAGCGAGATCACCAGATTTAACCCCTTTAGATTTCTTTGCATGGGGCTTTATCAAATCGCACGTCTATCAGACGAAGATTACGAGTCTTGAAAACTTACGTACACGTATACAAACTGCTGCAGATAACATAACCCCGCAAATGCTCCAGAATATGTTTAGAAATGCTGCGGAACGATTTGAGCTGTGCAGGGATACTGATGGGCGTCACGTCGAATCCTACTCTTAATTATTTAATAAATGTTACCACTTTATCATTTAATGATTGAATTCCATATAATTTCCAAGTGCTTCACAAAAATAGATCCTGTCTTTATGTACACCCTGTATTTAAAGTTAGCCACACTAACATCATAATTATTTATTCTTCTATATACTTATTTTGGATCACCTGAAGATCAGGGCCCCCATCCTTCGTTAGTTAGCTTTATAAGGCTAACTAACGAAAATATCACGACTTAACCAAACCAGTCATTAGGTCAACTGTACGCCCTTGACGATTGGTTAGGTAAAGTCGTAATATTTTCGTTAGTTAGCCTTATAAGGTTAACTAAAGAAGGCTGGGGGCCCTGATCTTCAGATGATCCTTTATTTTCTTTGCTTTTTTTCTTTTTTGACTATTTTTGTTTGTTGCATTAACGCATTTTCATTTGAGATAATTTAATTTAATAAATTTAATTGTGGTTACACTTAAATGGTAGAATTAATTTTCATAATACTTCATTAGTAGAGTATATTAAAATATTTTGAGTGATGAAACATTTTTTTTCATATATATTTTTTAATAATTATCTTAGGTATTATTATAAACTAGTACAGTTATAATATATAGATTAGGGGAAGCCTACTAGCTATACAATGTTAAATTATTTAATAGCATAGGAATTTCCAAAATTATTGTTTTAAAAATAGAGCATCCTTTTACATCCCCCAAGTTATATAAACCCCCTTTACCCCATCAGCCTACGAAATAGTGTCGTGATAATGTAATAATTATCACTGACCATTACTGCTTCCTTATATTATTAATATTGCATATGTGTTTCAGTGTTTGCTTCCACTAATTTTGTTTTCTGCTTTTCAGATGTATGTTATGTTTTGAGTTGAATAAAGCCTTGTTTACGGGTCTATTCTTTTCATATCAATTTATTCAACTCATTCAATGATTCAGTCATTTAGAGAAGTCATTTAGATTCAGATGAGATTCAGCCATTCAGAGAGTCGATTAGCTTTGACATATTAGTTTAAAGTCACTTAGTCAGTTTTTGAAAATCAAAATATGGAACGTATATTATGCCCGGAAAAACTAGTCATTGATCCAAACGTTCCAAATGCGGAAAAAGAATTTAAGCACTGGCGAAGAACTTTTGAAAATTTCATCACAGAATGCGGAGATCAGGCCCCTGATAGAAATCGTTGTTTAGCAAGATATGTATCGGCTGATATATATGAGCACATTGCCGACGAGACGACTTATGGTGCCGCCATGGCGGTGCTTGAGAAACTATATGTAAAGAAAAAGAATGTAATATTCGCTAGGCATCTTCTCGCCACAAGACGACAACAGGTGTCTGAATCGTTGGACGAATTTCTCCAGGAATTGCACAGACTCAGCAAGCATTGCGATCTGAAACCTGTATCGGCGGAAGAATACAGAGTGGAACTTGTTCGTGACGCCTTTATCAACGGACTCTCCTCTGCGGTGATCCGGCAGCGTCTTTTGGAGAATGAAACCCTGACTCTCACGCAGGCATACGACCGGGCTAGAGCTCTTGACCTTGCGCAACGTAACTCAGAATCATACCAATCGGTTGGTCAATTCACTGCGGTCACAGAACTCTACCAGCCGTCTGGGGACACAACCACGTCAGCCTCTCAGCAAAATGATCAGACTGAGCGTTCTACGATTGCTGTTGCTACCGTAAAAAAGCAACAGTGTTGGTTCTGTGGGGGTGGTATCCATCCCCGAGCCAAGTGTCCAGCCAAGAACTCTGATTGTTCATCATGTGGCAAAGTGGGTCACTGGGCGAAGGTCTGTCAGTCCAAGACAACTAAAAGAATTACCGCATCTATCTTTTCCCCCTCCCTCTGCTCAATCATAGCTGCAGTTCCACAGAGCCTGCGTTACTCTTGCATCACGGTTACGATCAATGGGCATCCAATTCCAGCCCTTGTCGACTCAGCAAGCACTAACAGCTTTATAAATGAAAAGGTCGCTCGTCGACTGCAGCTTTGTATTGAACCAGTACAGCAAGATATTACCCTAGCTATGACTTCAGTAGTCGCTCCCGTGACTGGGATCTGCATTACGGATTTGCAATTGAGCAATTGCGATTACCCGAGAACGCGTCTTGGAGTAGTGAGAGATCTATGCGGTGATATCATACTTGGCATAGACTTCCAGAAGCAGCATTCTTCGGTGACAATTGACTATGGTGGAGAGAAGCCTGAGCTCCGAATTTCCAATCAAAATAATGCCACCTGTTGTTTGATTGCAGCGGACATACCAGAGCCTCTCCTATTCGCTAACATGAAGAGGGACGCTAAACCAATAGCCACAAAGTCTAGGGGCTTTGGCTCGACGGACCGAGAATTCATCGCCCAGGAGATCCGCAACCTCCTCTCCGAAGGTATTATCGAGCCTAGCACATCGCCCTGGAGAGCGCAGATAGTCATCGCAAAGGATGAGACAGAGCGCCACAGGAAGCGACTCTGTATCGACTACTCATGTACGGTCAATATCTATACTGACCTCGACGCCTACCCGCTTCCTAGAATTCAAAACATGATCAATGATTTAGCAAAGTATAAAGTTTTCTCGACGTTTGATTTGAAGAGTGCATATTATCAAATACGTATCCATGATTCGGATAAGCCTTTTACTGCATTTGAAGCAAACGGAAAATTGTACCAGTTCACCCGGGTACCATTCGGCGTTACTAATGGAGTTGCAGTCTTCCAAAGGGTCATCGACAAATTCGTTGAGGAAGAGGGTCTCTGTGGCGCATTTCCTTACCTAGATAATATCACTATCGCTGGACGGGACCAAAAGGAACACGACACTAATCTTGCAAACTTCATTGCGGCGGCTAGACGAAGGAATCTGACCTTCAACAAGTCAAAATCGGTAATATCAGCGCCATCAATCAACATACTTGGCTATCAACTAGAAAACGGTTGATCAAACCGGATCCGGACAGGTTAAAACCACTTCAGGACCTCTTACCTCCTACTAATTCTTCAGCGCTTCAGCGGATCCTTGGCATGTTTGCGTATTATGCGAAATGGATTCCTGAATTCTCCGATAAGGCTCGACCACTGTATCAAGCAAAAACGTTTCCTTTAAACCCCGAAGCCATCACAGCTTTTAATACCTTAAAGAAACTGCTCGGAACTGCCGCTCTTAGTAGCATTGATGACACGATTCCATTCGTTGTGGAGTGTGACGCTTCCGACGTGGCTGTGTCGGCCACCTTGAACCAGGATGGTCGCCCGGTCGCCTTTATGTCTAGAACATTAAATGTGAGCGAAACGCACTATCCTCCCGTGGAGAAAGAAGCAACAGCCATAATCGAGGCTGTTAGAAAATGGTCTCACCTTCTATCTGGTCGACATTTCACCATCGTTACTGACCAGCGCTCTGTGGCTTTTATGTTGGACAATCGGAAAAGGACGAAGGTCAAAAATGATAAAATACAAGGATGGAGACTCGAACTAGCTTCTTTCAGTTACTCGATTCGTTATCGGCCAGGTAAAGATAACGTCGCTCCAGATGCACTTACTCGAGCCTTCTGTGCTTCGCTTTCCCCATCAAGCCGCCTCACGGACATACATATTGGTCTATGTCACCCGGGTGTCACTAGGATGTTGCACTTTGTTCGGTCGAAAAACCTACCATTCTCTACCAGTGACGTAAGAAGTGTGTGCTCGTCTTGTCGTGTATGTGCGGAAATAAAGCCAAAGTTCTTCAGGCCGGCGAAAAGTACCCTTATCAAGGCGACCCATCCCATGGAGAGATTAAGTATTGATTTTAAGGGGCCGGTCCCATCCCGTACCAGAAACAAGTACTTATTCACTGCGGTGGATGAGTACTCTCGATTCCCTTTCGCCATTCCCTGCCATGACATGACGTCCCAGACTGTCGTGAGGTGCCTCGACACTATTTTTTCTCTTTGTGGTATGCCAAACTTTATTCACTCTGATCGAGGACAAGCGTTTCTGTCACGTGAGGTGCAGGAATATCTCACTAGTCGTGGAGTGGCGACCAGCAAGACAACCCCATACCATCCTATAGGAAATAGCCAGATTGAACGTTACAATGGCATAATCTGGAAATCCGTGTGTTTGGCCGTGAAGTCTTATGACATACCTGAAGACGAATGGGAGTTGGTTCTGCCTCAGGCCCTCCATTCTGTTCGCTCTTTGCTATCCACCTCTACCAACATGACCCCGCATGAAAGGTTCTTTGGCTTTACAAGAAAGTCATGTCAGGGCACATCGCTACCGACCTGGTTGATGACTCCTGGTCCTGTTCTCCTGCGTCGATTTGTCAGATCCCACAAGAGTGAGCCACTGGTGGAGGAAGTCGAGCTCTTGCAGGCTAACCCGACATACGCACACATTAAGTACCCAGATGGCCGTGAGTCTTCAGTGTCCCTACGGGATTTGTCACCCTGTCCTACTATTTCACCGCCTGCACCAGGCCCCACCACCGCATCACCTATACATCGGAGTGACAATATGCCCCGGGATGCACCTCCTAGTTTTCCTACAGATGCAGCAGATATGCCAGACAACATCGCCCTTCCTTCTGCTCATCCGGACGAACCAGTATTGCGACGTTCCACTCGAGAGCGTCGAGAGCCCCAACGTTATGGATGGTGATTTCTCTGCTAGGCGGGGAGAATGTCGTGATAATGTAATAATTATCACTGACCATTACTGCTTCCTTATATTATTAATATTGCATATGTGTTTCAGTGTTTGCTTCCACTAATTTTGTTTTCTGCTTTTCAGATGTATGTTATGTTTTGAGTTGAATAAAGCCTTGTTTACGGGTCTATTCTTTTCATGTAGTTTAATGAGACTTAGCAGGGACTTAAGCACTAAAGAAGAATCAGACAAAACGCCGGGACTTGCTCAGGGATCGTTTACTTAACTTGAAAGAATATAACTACTCTCTCCCTCACCAGCTTACTTCACTGAAGACTTGTTTGAATTTATTATGATTATCCATCAATATTCACAACTTGCAAATAAAATTTTATAAAGAAATCATTACTTTCTACCCCAAAATAATTCTTTACTGAGTGGGACAGATATACGTGGAGGGAATCCGAACTACGCCCCACCAGCAGCCCAGCGTCTTAACCACTAGGCTTCACAAGGTACCCATTTATCTACCAACCAATTTCTTTTATTGTGTGGAAAGATGAACAGCTGGGTTTTGCTGCCGTCATCGGGTCTCGATCATGGGGTTGATGGATTCATAGTCAACGACGCTACCCACACCACTACCGAGGCGCAATATATATATACATATATATATATATATATATATATATATATATAGGATCCAGCTTTGGGACAGGATCTAGGGTTTAAAGCAGCCTAGCCCAGCTTCATTTAGAACCTCAATATAAGCAAAAGACTCGCTGCCTTCACGTCAGATTGAATACATCAAAGAAAAAGGGGTAACTATTATATTTTTAGCCAAAACCCAAAACTTAAACCTCAACTGGCAGAATTGAGCGTCCACTTTTCAAGGCACATAACATGTCCGTTTCATATGAAAATAAAAACCCACTCTAATAGACAGAGTTTATTTCCACAACAGTTTCGATGCCCACTGGCATCCTCCTCGGGTGGATACAGTAAAACGAATGAACCAAAACAAGAGGGAAAAACAGTCCAGTTCCTCAATGATGATGTACTTAGTTTTTTAGATAGAAAATTGCCAACATGTAACGTAGAACTAGGCATGCCCACATCTGTATTTTTAGAACTGATAAAACTCTGTGTCACCAATAATGCCTTCTCCTTCGGTGAAGAATTTTATTTGCAACGTTTTGGTATGGGAATGGGGTCCCCTTTATCCCCAATACTGAGTACATTATACATAGAATATTATGAGTCGGAATTGTTGCAAACAATATGTCCCAGGAATCTAATTTGGTTTCGTTATGTAGATGATATTTTCTCATTTTGGCCTGACCACTGGAACAACTTTGACACTTTCTTTCAGTCATTAAATAATCTTGTTCCCTCCATTAAATTTAAATATGAATGGGAGAACGACAAACAATTACCTTTTCTAGATGTTTTGGTTATTAACGAAAGCGGAAAGCCCAATTTCATGGTCTATGGAAAACCTACTCATTGTAATTCGTACATTCATTATTTTTCATATCATGATGAAGGGGTTAAAAGCTCAATTATTTCTTCCATGTTTCTAAGAGCACTCAGGATTTGTAGCCCACATTTGCTGGACCCGGAAAATTCAAAGATTTAGAACATTTTTAAGGATTTAAAATATCCTGAGTGGTTTATCAGAAAGGCGTATTTTAAAGCCAGAAAATCTTTTTATGCCCCTCGGGAACCTTCAGTTAACCAAAAACAATATGTGAGTTTGCCTTACATTGCCGGCTTAGAAAGAGTAAAATCGTTGACGAAAGATTTTAAGTTTGCTTTGGCTTTCAAATATTCGTCTACCGTGAAAAGTAAATTGGTTAGGAATAACATTGCAAAAGAGGAACAAGCCTGTGTCTACAGCATTCCCTGTAAAAGTTGTGATTTAGTATACGTGGGAGAAACTGGAAGAAATATTGAAACCCGTATTAAAGAACACAAATATGCCTTCAGAAGTTGTAATACTAATAATGCCATTTTTTATCACGCCAGCCAAAATAATCATGCTATAGATTGGGAATCAAGTAAGGTACTTTATAAATGTAATAATTATGTCAAAAGAAAAATAATAGAATCTGTGTGTATAGAAAAAGAAGATAATTTTAATTTGTGCGAAGGTACTTATAAGTTAGACCCTTTAATGAGATTCTTGGTCAAAAAATCCTTTACGGAGTCGGGGGAACGTGTTCTAACCTAAGTATGAATTTCTTAAAGGTCTCTGGATTGTTTCCTTACTCGCTTTTAGTTCATTCGATTATTATTATTATTTTTTTTTATTTGGTAAAATGTAAATGGAATAAACGTAAATGTAAATGTAATAATGGAAGTAATAAATGTGGAAATAAATATAAATGCAACAGATGTAATAATAAAGGTAATATTATAAATTTAATAATTAGGGGAAAGGTAATAATAAATGTTAAAAAAAAAATGTAAATGCAATAATAAATGCAGTAATTATGTCAAAATATTAGAATCTGTATGTATAGAACAAGAAGATAGTTTTAATTTGTGCGAATGTACTTATAAGCGGGACCCTGTAATAAAATGCCCTTTCGGTGTCGGGAGAACGGTATCTAACCTAGGTGCGAATTTCTCAATGGTCTCTGGATTGTTTCCTTCTCGCCTTTTTCATCCGTTTTTCGGTTTATAAGTTCTGTATAATAAACAACAATGTAATAACCAATGTAATAATAAATTTATAATTGCTGTAATAAATAATAATGCAATATTAAATGTAATAAATTTAATAATAAATGTAATAATTATGTAAAAAAAATAAAAAAATAATAGAATCTGTATGTTTAGAACAGGAAGATAGTTTTAAATTTGTGCGAATGTACTTATAAGCGGGTCCCTTTAATGAAAATGCCCTTCCGGTGTCGGGAGAATGGGATCTAACCTAGGTGCGAATTTCTTAACGGTCGGTCCCTGGACTGTTTTTCCCTCTTGTTACATCGAAACTGTTGTGGAAATAAACTCTGTCTATAGAGTGGGTTTTTATTTTCATATTTTGACCTTCACGTAGAAAAAAGTGAAGTTTTTTTGTATGTCCGTTTCATGATGCGAATGAATTCAGAATTCAGAACTCATAAAAAAACCTCAGGGAACCATTCTGAGTTCATTCCCATCATGAAACGGACATGTTATGTGCCTTGAAAAGTGGACATTCAATTCTGCCAGTTGAGGTTTAAGTTTTAGTTTTTGGCTAAAAATATAATAGTTACCCCTTTTTCTTTGATGTATTCAATCTGACGTGAAGGCAGCGAGTCTTTAGCTTATATTGAGGTTCTAAATGTAGCTGGGCTAGGCTGCTTTAAACCCTAGATCCTGTCCCAAAGCTGGATCCTATCTGCTTTGCAGAAAGCTGTGAGGGAAGCTATATTTTTGGGATCTCTTTGCGAGTGACCCGCTGCCCACGTCGGGCTAGCATCATAAAAAAGAAAAAAATATAGTATTTGTCATTTACCATTACTTATTCGGACTATATTTGATATAATTTTCCTAGAAGAGTTCCTTGTTCCATGCACGGTCTGTATGTATCATATATATATCAGTGATGTAGGTCTCGAGATCGGTCTCGGTCTCGAGACTGATCTTGAGACCCAATTTGCAGATCTCGATCTCGATCTCGGTCTCCGCTATTTAGATCTCGGTCTCGATCTCGGTCTCGACAGACGGTGTCTCGGTTTTTCTCCCCGAGACCTTTCGAGACCTCGAGACCGTAATGAAAAATAGATGTTATTGGCATACTCATGATGGTGGCTTAGTTGAACAGACACAATTCAGAATGTTTATGAAAGTTTGTAAAAGTAAGGGACTCTAGGTATTCACTAATCAGTCACCCTGTTTTGAGTTGCCACGTTTGTCTTGCGGGGCGGTGTGAGTCTGGATTTTTTAGGTTAGTGCTACAAAAAAAAATTGCCCTCCCCCGCCCCCGTCAGATTAATTTTATTGAAAATGGAAACACTAAATAGAGAATTATATATATTATATATATAAGTATATATTATAAGGCCACTTAGTGTTGCCAAACGGTGTGTCAACCTCTGTGGCGTGATAAAAACGATTATCCTCCCATCCAATATGTATTTGAAAAAATAAAATGCTTCACATAAAAATAATGCAAGAAATACAGCATAAAGAAAACAGTACCGACAAATTCAATAAAGCATAGAATAACTCGACAACCCTTCACATCACTTATATTTACAACGTACCGATTCGTAGAACAAATCGCAATTGCCAATTGTAAATGTTAAAAAATGACGTCATCAATGATATACTTAACATACTTAATATACTTAACATAGTCTAATTTCCATAGTAGTGTAAAACAAATTGAAAGGGCATGAGCTTGGTCTCGATCTCGATCTCGGTCTCGAATTTTAAGGGTCTCGATCTCGGAAGGTAGATCTCGATCTCGAACCTTTGATCTCGGTCTCGATCTTGGTCTCACAGGATCAGGTCTCGGTCTCGGTCTCAGTCTCGGACTTGGTGGTCTCGACTACATCACTGATATATATATATATATATATATATATATATATATATATATATACGTCACCATAAACTCTAAACCAGTGTTTTCCAACCGGATCACCACGAAAATTTAAAAAAAATAATGACAAAAATAAGCTGTTGAAAATTCTAAATTTACTGAACGTATGCAAATTTCAAATGAAACAAAATATTCGTGATTTATTACGTCCATATACAGGAGTTGTATCTAGGCTTAGTTTGAAGTGTTGAGGTGGGAATTGGATGTTGAACAGTGGGGAACGAAAATCCTCCGGTACGAAAGAACAGATGGCATTGTGGTGCCTCGAGCCAGAAAAGGTTCGGAACTTTACATGGCAGTTGGGTGATTGAATTAAAAACACCTTTGAAGCCAGCTTTTCGGAAGCTGGTAGATTTGGTTTGTGCTAAAGAGCCTGACATAACTAACCACTACAGGAGCGGTGGAGCTGGAACCTAGAGATGAGGTATCAAATCCTCATTTAGTGATGACCACATTTATATATATACTGTATATGTACATACAGTGTACACACACACACACACACACACACACACACACATATATATATATATATATATACACACACAAACTCAGAATGGTCCCCTGAGAAACTTATATGTTAAACACAGACCGTGCATGGAACAAGGAATTCTTCTGGGAAAATTAAATCCACTATAGTCCGAATAAGTAATGGTAAATGACAAATACCATAGTTTTTCTTTTTCATGATGCTAGCCCGACGTGGGCAACGGGTCTCTCGCAAAGAGGTCCCATAAATATAGCTTCCCTCACCAGCTATCTGCAAAGCAGACAGGATCCAGCTTTGGGACATGGATCTAGGGTTTAAAGCAAGCCTAGTCCCACTACATTCAGAACCTCTATATAAGTAAAAGACTCGTTGCATTCACGTCGGATTGAATAAATCAAAGAAAAAGGGGTAACTATTGTATTTTTAGCCAAAAAAACAAAACTTAAACCTCAACCGGGACATTGAGCGTCCACTTTTCAAGGCACGTAACACGTCCGTTTAATATACACGTCGGGCTAGCATCATGAAAAAGAAAAACTATGGTATTTGTCATTTACCATTACTTATTCGGACTATAGTGGATTTAATTTTCCCAGAAGAGTTCCTTGTTCCATGCACGGTCTGTGTTTAACATATATATATATATATATATATATATATATATATATATGAAAATTATTTCACGAAAGTAACACGTGAAAAATATTTATGATGAATAAAACCACGAAGGAAAGGAAACACAAAATGGTGCTCAAGCGCTTTCGTCTAATGACATCCTCAGGAACACTGAAGTACATAAAGGGTTACGGCCTATATATAGGTTACAGAAAGAAAAAATTAAATAAATAAATAACATACATACATACATACATACATACTATATATATATATATATATATATATATATATATATATATATATATATATGCAATAAACGGAGAAGTAAAAATAAAAAATAAAAATTAAAGGATTAACAGAGAGGCATACAGATTTGTAAGGAAAAATATCGATTTTTAGCACAAGATCAAATGAATTATAAAAATACAAATTTATACTGGAAATCTGCCCGGGTTTCAACACTTTGCCTTTTATAGTCATGTTTCGATATATATATATAAATAAAATGAAAATTAAAAGTTAATAAAGTAGCATACAAGTTTACCAAAGATTTAGCGTCCTACCCTTCTTATCTAAATCTGTTTTGAAGGAATTCAAAACAACAGGATCGAGTTGAAAAAAGACCTTTGCTTATGTTGAAGTTATTTGAAAGTTGGATAATGGCAGACTCAAGAATATTTCTATTAACAATGTTGCTAGAGTGGAATAAAACGAAGCATTATTCCAATCAATACAGTGGGATAACTCTGACAAATGGACAAAAAGAGCACTAGACAACTGTCCTGTTCTAACGGAATATTGATGCTGTTTTATATGTGTGTGTGTGAATCCTTTCCCGTCTGACCTATGTAAAAGGAATCACATTGTTTACACCCAATTTTATAGATAATGCCTGAATTATTGGTAGGGCTATTTTTTACTATGATATTTTTCACAGTATTGTTATATGAAAATACTACATTAATATCCAAAAGTTTAAGTACATTAGCAATGCCTAAAAAGCCCGGGAAAAATGGAAGTACTAAAATATTTTTTGACAAAGTACGAGTGTTATTATTGACACGATAGAAAGTTCGTTTTGCCTTGTTGAGACAAGATTCTATAAACGCAGATGGATAACACAGATCACTTCCAATACCGTTGATTTTTTCTAATTCGGCATCGATGTATTCCGGACTGGCGATCCTAAGGGCGCGGAGAAACATTGATGAAAAAATGGCCTTCTTAGTGGGGGTGTCATGTCCCGAGTAAAAGTGTACGTAGGACAAATTGTTTGTTGTTTTCCGATAGATACTAAACTTAAAACCTGGGCTTTCCCTATGTACACGCACATCCAAAACTGGGATTGAATTGTCTTGTTCCACTTCTAAAGTAAACTTAATGGAGGGGACTTGATCATTTAACTGAAGGAGGAAGTTATCCAGATCACGATTCATGGGTCAGATACACAAAATATCGTCGACGTACCGTAACCAAGGGATGCCAACCCCCAGGATTCTCGGAATGTAAGTAATTTCGAAAAACTCCATATAAATATTGGAGAGGAGGGGCGATAAGGGGTTGCCCATGGCCATCCCAAACACTTGTTGATAATACTCGTTATTGAAAGTGAATTTACAGTCTTTGATGCAAAGCTTAATAAGTTCCAAAACAATGTGTGAAGGTAGTGGCAGGTCATACTTATGTAATTCTTGGGAGAGAAAGTCAAGCATATCATCAATCGGCACTTTTGTAAAAATGAACAAACGTCAAAACTGATCAATCTATCGTTAGTTTCAGTACGTGCATTATTCAATTTTTCCGTAAGATCCATGGAATTTTTACATGTGAATCAGAGATAGTTCCGAGAATGGGGGACAAGACTTTGACAAGCCATTTGGAGAGTTTATAAGTAATAGAGCCCACCGAGCTAATAATAGGGCGCATAGGGTTGCCAGGTTTGTGGGTTTTAATAAGACCGTAAAGGTAGGGCAGAGAAGGTGAAGTGGACATGAAAAGCGGAATTAAGTCCTTATGATCTTTGAGAATGCGTTTCAAGCCACTATTAAATGATTTGATGACGTCATCCTGCGGGTTCTTCCTAAGTTTGCTGTATGTGGCGGGGTCCTGGAGAAGCTCGTTCATCTTTCCGATGTAGTCCACTTTGTCCATAATAACTATGGTGTTAGCCTTGTCTGCTTTAGTAATATGGAGCTCCCCATAAATAATTTTGTAACCGTTATTCCCCAACCGTGGATCCAACCTTTGTTTGATGAAATTTACAACGAGTTGCGTCGGAGAACTACTTCACTTCGTAACATTTTGGATCGAAAAATTAAAAGTCTCATTCGAAATAGTCAGTGGAGTAAAAAAGCAAGCTCAAAGTGTGTTTTGAACCTTTCTTCGAAAAACATTAGTGACGATGCAAAAAGTGCCCTTGGATATGGTATGTCCTTTTTTATTGTTAAAAAACCTTCGGCTTTACAAATTTGTTACAGTCTTGCGTGTTTTGAAAAACAGTGTAATCTCCCTCAGTATTTGTTTAACATAGTTAAAGGCAGAGCTGGGCAGTATTTAAATACATTTGTATTTAAATACATATTTAAATACATTTGTATATTTAGAACTGTATTTATAAATACATTGTTTTTCATGTATTTAAATATAGCATTTAAATACTCTAATGAGTATTTAAATACTCAAAATATAAAAATGTAAATACTTTTACTGGTTTAATACACGTTCTGTACTAGCACAGTACGACGCGTCGACAGTGTAGTACAGCATGGTTCATGTTTCAACGTGTCAGTTCAATCAGTTGTGTGCCACTCTTAGTCGAAAGCGGTTGATTTCTTTATCGTGTGCGCGTCATGGCTTAGTGAATTAGTGAATGCATATGTTAAAATTTGTATGTATTTAAAATGTATTTACAAATGTATTTAAATACAATTGATGTATTTTGTATTTAGTATCTAAATACATTCGTAAGATGTATTTAGTATTTAGTATTTAAATACATTTCTCCCATGTATTTAGTATTTAGTATTTAAATACATTCAATGTATTTATTGCCCAGCTCTGGTTAAAGGCCTCGTTTATAGTGCGGCGAATGGTAATTACGAAGATAACTTTCCTAAACGTTTTCGCGATAGCCTCTCACAATTAAAAAAAGATGGGGAGCTCCATATTACTAAAGCAGACAAGGCTAACACCATAGTTATTATGGACAAAGTGGACTACATCGGAAAGATGAACGAGCTTCTCCAGGACCCCGCCACATACAGCAAACTTAGGAAGAACCCGCAGAATGACGTCATCAAATCATTTAATAGTGGCTTGAAACGCTTTCTCAAAGATCATAAGGACTTAATTCCGCTTTTCATGTCTACTTCACCTTCTCTGCCCTACCTTTACGGTCTTATTAAAACCCACAAACCTGGCAACCCTATGCGCCCTATTATTAGCTCGGTGGGCTCTATTACTTATAAACTCTCCAAATGGCTTGTCAAAGTCTTGTCCCCCATTCTCGGAACTATCTCTGATTCACATGTAAAAAATTCCATGGATCTTACGGAAAAATTGAATAATGCACGTACTGAAACTAACGATAGATTGATCAGTTTTGACGTTTGTTCATTGTTTACAAAAGTGCCGATTGATGATATGCTTGACTTTCTCTCCCAAGAATTACATAAGTATGACCTGCCACTACCTTCACACATTGTTTTGGAACTTATTAAGCTTTGCATCAAAGACTGTAAATTCACTTTCAATAACGAGTATTATCAACAAGTGTTTGGGATGGCCATGGGCAACCCCTTATCGCCCCTCCTCTCCAATATTTATATGGAGTTTTTCGAAATTACTTACATTCCGAGAATCCTGGGGGTTGGCATCCCATGGTTGCGGTACGTCGACGATATTTTGTGTATCTGGCCCATGAATCGTGACCTGGATAACTTCCTCCTTCAGTTAAATGATCAAGTCCCCTCCATTAAGTTTACTTTAGAAGTGGAACAAGACAATTCAATCCCAGTTTTGGATGTGCGTGTACATAGGGAAAGCCCAGGTTTTAAGTTTAGTATCTATCGGAAAACAACAAACAATTTGTCCTACGTACACTTTTACTCGGGACATGACACCCCCACTAAGAAGGCCATTTTTTCATCAATGTTTCTCCGCGCCCTTAGGATCGCCAGTCCAGAATACATCGATGCCGAATTAGAAAAAATCAACGGTATTGGAAGTGATGTGTTATCCATCTGCGTTTATGGAATCTTGTCTCAACAAAGCAAAACGAACTTTCTATCGTGTCAATAATAACACTCGTACTTTGTCAAAAAATATTTTAGTACTTCCATTTTTCCCGGGCTTTTTAGGCATTGCTAATGTACTTAAACTTTTGGATATTAATGTAGTATTTTCATATAACAATATTGTGAAAAATATCATAGTAAAAAATAGCCCTACCAATAATTCAGGCATTATCTATAAAATTGGGTGTAAACAATGTGATTCCTTTTACATAGGTCAGACGGGAAAGGATTTGCACACACGTATAAAACAGCATCAATATTCCGTTAGAACAGGACAGTTGTCCAATGCTCTTTTTGTCCATTTGTCAGAGTTATCCCACTGTATTGATTGGAATAATGCTTCAGTTTTATTCCACTCTAGCAACATTGTTAATAGAAATATTCTTGAGTCTGCCATTATCCAACTTTCAAATAACTTCAACATAAGCAAAGGTCTTTTTCAACTCGATCCTGTTGTTTTGAATTCCTTCAAAACAGATTTAGATAAGAAGGGTAGGACGCTAAATCTTTGGTAAACTTGTATGCTACTTTATTAACTTTTAATTTTCATTTTATTTTTATATACTGTATATCGAAACTTGACTATAAAAGGCAAAGTGTTAAAACCCGGGCAGATTTCCAGTATAAATTTGTATTTTTATAATTCATTTGATCTTGTGCTAAAAATCGATATTTTTCCTTACAAATCTGTATGCTCTCTGTTAATCCTTTAATTTTTAATTTTTATTTTTACTTCTCCGTTTATTGCATATATATATATATATATATATATATATATATATATATGTATGTGTAGATATGTATGTATGTATATATAATATATTATATTATATATATATATATATTATATATATATATATATATATATGTATAATAGGGTGAACCAAATGTAGGTGGACAGTAAATGATAACGTTTATTTTGAGAATACATATTTAATTTTTTTGTATACTATAATACAAAATAAAATTTAAATAAATTTAGTTATAATATTTAATATAATATAACACAAACACCATAGTTATAATATAATATAACACAAACCGTATTCAACCTACTGTCCACCTACTTTTGGTTCACCGTGTATATATTATATATATATATATATATATATTATATATTATATATAATTTAGTGTGGACCAAAAAATGAAGGTTTAAAAATCTTTGTTCCACATGAGTAATGTTATTCCTTTTGCTTACCTTAATCAAATTACAAAATTTGAAACCTCTACGTCAAGTTTTAGGGGTCCCGAGAAAATTGCACTTTTCCTTTTAATGCTGAAAAAATTAGTTTTTCCTCATTTTCATAAGTTCTGCTTTATTTTTTGTTGGAAATTCTTTACGATTCTTGAAAACTGTTTTGAGCAGGTATTGTTTGACCTCTTCTTTAGTTGTCACTGCTTGATTAAATTTTTCAATCAATACAACACCCCGCTCAGCTGTGTCATTTGTCACTCTAAGGGCACGAACTCTAGCACAGCCTCTTTGGTACTCAGGATCTATTCCCCATGTTGATGCAGAATTTTCAGTGAAGAGAGAATTGAGATGTAGAGCATCAAAAAGAGATTTAGTCCTTGAAGTAACAAAATCAGAAATCCTTTTTTCTTTAAAAGAAGCTAGGGTTACCTTTGCTTCTAAACGTTTCAGTCCCTTATTTCTTGGAGGCATTTTGATATTATTTTGCATTTGCTCCTTTTCTTCAAGGGATATGCTTTTTTCAAAGAAGCTTAATCCAACAAGTGTTTCTGAGAGGTACCACAGATGTCGTTTAATGACATTTTGGGCTTGCTTGATAACACTTGATATCAAAGAATTTTCCCCCATTATTGCAAGATCTTGCAAAAATTTAAGATCAACATTTGGGGCTTCCTCTGGTTGAGAAGCTTTTGCCCAAGATTTTGCGTATACCAATGCAACAAATAAACAAATTTCTGTTATTGCATCAAGTTCTTTTTTAGTCATCTTAAATTGATTTTGGAGAAGAAAAAGCTTAAATGCATAAATTCCTTTTGCCATCCATCTTGCATGATGGTACGCTCCAGGTCTCTTCAAGGGAGTATTAGAAATGCTTTCTTCTCCAAAAAACAAGAGAACAAGTTGAAAAAATTCTTTATAATCATCTCTTGGCTGTTTAGAGTTGAGTGCCTCCTTCATGATTAAGACTGTTTGATTTTTTAAATCTTGAACTCTTTCAATTATTCTGCAGCTTTGGGAATCAACAGCAGTTGTGATTTGAGAATGATCCATAAAATCCCATTGAGTTTTGAATCTTTTGAAGATTGGAATATCAGGTTCAGAGGAATGGCCCATAGAAGTCCAGAAGACTTGAGATAGGACAATCTCATAAATATGGTGTCTGCAGGCTAAATATAAAAGCTCTTTTCCAAGTTCTTGTTCAATTTTAGTGCAAGCTCCAGTATGGATTCCGGTATTGGATGCTGTTGTGTCAAATGACAGCCCAATAATTCTCTGGGTCATATCATGTTCTTGCAGGAGAGAAATGCAAACACGAGCCATCTCCGTACCCGTGCCAGCAGTGACTTTAGGAATTCCCAGCAATTTCTCTTCACCATTCCCACTGACTAACACTGCAATCCTTTCCGTTCTTCCTTCGCCTGCAAGAAAAAGTTAAAATATATAATTTATATATAATTTATATATATTTATTTTTAATATTTATTTTATATATATTATGTTATTATTTAATATTTTATTTTATATTTAATATATTTATATATTATAATTTATATATAATAATATATAATTTTAAATTAAACTTGAGTTATTTTAAATTAAACTTGATTTATTTTAAATTAAACTTGATTTATTTTAATTTGAACTTGAGTTATTTTAATTTGAAGGTAAAATGGTGTAGATTGTGAAAACTAGCTTCAGACAGTGAAATGTAACCTAATTAAATAGAAATTTAGCTATCAAAATGTTTAATTAAAACCAACCAGATAATAACACATTGCCTAGGTGTGAAAACCAGACCCACAACTAAGTTTTTCACCTGAGAGATAAAATATAAATATGCTAAATTAATCAGACAAAAAAACTAACCTGATATCTCTGGGAGCATTTTTCCATCCCAATGAAGAACTAAAGGCTCTCCAGGACAAAATGCTTGCTCTTGATATTCTGTTGCTATTTCTTTGCGTAACTTTTGACGAGTTCGAAGCATAGTAGATTTTGACACTGTAATGTTTTCCAAATTATGGCCCAAAGACTGAGCAACAACAGCATAAGACATGGCTGCATCTCGATTGGAAAGATTCATTCTATCATAGGCTGCTACAACATTTTTGTCAATAGGCTTTGACTTTTTAGGAGCCAACATTTTCTTTTTAAATTGCTCTTCAGAGGGACCTTGAAAATTCATTTCAAGGTTGTCGTCATTAGTTGATGGTGATGATGATGATGTGAAATCATCTCTATTGGCAGGCAAGAACGATCTTTTAGATCGCTTCTGCTCTTTGAGGGCTCTTTCACACTCTAATTCTTCACGATGAAGCCTTCTTTTCTCTCTTTTTGCAAGAATTTGGTCTACTGTACCCATGCTACTTTGTGTAGGATATTCTTGCTGGCTTAAGTAGAAAAGCTTGTCTTCTTCATTTGACATCATCAAAAGGGCATTAGAGTGACCAATATCAAGAATTTCAGCCTTAATTTCATCTTTAAACATAGCTTCTTCAATACGGCATTTTTCCTCGGGCCTTTTTCTGTTTTTCATCAATTTATCATAACAGCTTATTAAAGAGTCACTCTTTCGGATGGCACTGTCTCTACGCATTGTGGGAATCCTGGCTTTCTCCCAGTAGGTCATCACTTCATCTAAGCAAAGATTAATGGATCTTCTTCGTCCCAATTTTTCTCCTTTTTGATGGAAGAAATATGTTTGCAAAACTTGCAGTTTTGTAGGTAAGCGGCAACAAAGTATATCTTTATTTAAATGGCCAATGAGCCAAACTTTAGTTTTAGAACGAGTAGCCATTTTGTTTAAAAAATTAAATTTCTGAAATAGTAAAATAAACCAGTTAAATTAGGAGATAAAAAGGATAACTAAAAGGTTCAAGCCAATTAGGCAAAGCCTTTAATTTAGAGTTGACCAATTAAGGATAATATATTTTATCCAAAATTTTTGTTTTCCTTATTAATAATTTTCTCTGAAATAATGATCTAAGATTGTTTTTGTACTCTATTAACACCAAAAATTTCTTAAATAAGAAGAAATTTTTTCATAAGTTGCAACTCAAGAGTTGAGTTGATCATTGATGTTCTAAGCGCGCCTATTCATTGGAAAATTTTTATAAGTCATTAAATCTCGGGACCCCTAAATATTCTCATATTTGACCAAAATTTTGCTGACATGTCTATCTGGTCCAAAGGAACAAGGGCATTAATGTGGAACAAGGATTTCTTCAACTTTATAATTTACCCCCCATTTTGGTCCACACTAATATATATATATATATATATATATATATATAATATATATATATATATATATATATATATGTGTGTATGTATGTATGTATGTATGTTATTTATTTATTTTTTTTTTCTTTCTGTAACCTATATATAGGCCGTAACCCTTTATGTACTTCAGTGTTCCTGAGGATGTCATTAGACGAAAGCGCTTGAGCACCATTTTGTGTTTCCTTTCCTTCGTGGTTTTATTCATCATATAACTTATATATATATATATATATATATCAGAGCTGGGCACTTCCGCAAACCGCAAATTCCGCAATTGCGGAAGTATGTTTTTCGTTTGCGGATTTGCGTTTGCGGCAAAGTCATCGCAAATTAGTGAATTTGCGTTGCGGAACTAAGACCGCAAACGCAAATCTTTCCGCAAATTTCCCACGTGGCCACTGGCCAAGCCCGCTAGTGCTGTCACTGGCCGCCAATTGGCTGGCAGGCAGCGCGTCATCTTTCAAATGATTAAATTTATTATTTAATTTATTTACTATTTACTTGCAGGAGGTGTTTTTGTTCAATATAATATATCAATATATGTAGTATTTTTATTTCTTCTACAATAGTGATTTATTGTAATAAATTATTTAGCCTTGTTTTTAATAAAAACAAGGCTAAAACATTAAACATTAAAAAGATCTAAAAACTTTTTATACCTCTTTAATGTTTTGGATACTTTTTATAGTTAAAATTGCGATTGCGGAATTTGCGGTTTGCGGAAGTGTTTGCGGAAGTGCCCAGCACTGTAAAAATTGGAAATATGGTTTGCGTTTGCGGATTTGCGTTTGCGGCACCAAAAATTGCAAGCAGTTTGCGGATTTGCGGTTGCGGAAGGTAAGGTTTGAGTTTGCGGATTTGCGATTGCGGAAGTGATTTTGAGTTTGCGGTGCCCAGCTCTGATATATATATATATATATATATATATATATATATATATATATATATATATATATTCATCTAAAGGACTGCCAGGCGAACTGTGAAAACTGTGAGCTCTGTGTTGACAAAAAAGAAATACAAATTGACAACTATAACATACTCCGAGCCGACAGAACAGTGAGACGTAAAGGGGGATGTGCTATTTACACACGCAAATGGCATATGGCAGAAATGACTATAAGTAACTCAAACAGCTACGTAGAATGTGCAGCAGCAAAAGTTGAAAAATTAAATATGGTACTAATTGTAATGTACAGACCCCCAAACATGCCAACCTCAAAATTTTCAGATTCCATCAGAGGTAAGAAACTGGGTAAAAGATCTACACTCTCCAACCCCAAATATTTTTCTCTGTGGTGATTTTAATTTACCATTCATGAAAAATAAAAGGATAGGAAAAAATATATGTATACACCATGACAGGGGGGGGCACACGGGATGACCAGGAGCAGGTAAAAATGTTACTAGCTCAAGCTGAGGAATTTATGTCAACGCAAGAAATAACAGAAAACACAAGAAAAAACAACTGCCTAGATTTGGTATTCACAAACAACAGCAACCTAATTGATAATGTAGAAATATCCCCAACTATAATATCGGACCATAACATTATTGAAATAACAACCAATATAAAAGCAACAGGACAGGAAAGAACACGAACAACAGAAAGAAGCAAATTCGAAATTTTTAATTTTCACTCCAAAGCTATAAACTGGGAAGATGTGACATCCAGCATGGAAGTAATAGATTGGAAAACCATTTTCGAGGCCAAGATAACGGAAGAGATGCTAATGACTTTAGAGGAGAAGACGCTGGAAATTGTGGAAAGACATGTCCTAAAAATAAACAAAGAGGAAAGAGAAAAAGAGTAACTGCAAAATTAAATAACTGTAAAGATAACAACATCAGAAAAATATTAAATGATAAACTGCAGAGTATCGATGGCGTCATACAGGAACTAACTGAGAAACATACCGAAAAAGAAGACGACGCTATAGAAGCAATAAAGGTTAATTCAAAGTACTTCCACAATTTTGCAAAAAGGAAGTCGAAAAACCATGCGACTATCGGACCTCTGAAAAATGAGAACAGTGCTTTATCTGATGATCTAACAGAAGTATCTGAAATATTAAGAGCTCAGTACGAATCATCTTTCAGTATCCCAAAAACTGACAAACTGATATGCGATAGAAACGCGTTCTTTGAAGTAGAACTACAAGGGGGAAGTATAATGGACTTCGACTTTACGACAGATGATATTACACAAGCTCTAGGGAAACTGAAAGCACATTCAGCGGCAGGACCGGATAAATGGAATGCCACACTGATCAAAAACTGCAAGAATGCAATCGCTGAGCCCCTAAATTGGATATGAAGACGATCACTAGACACGGGAGAAATACCCGGCATCCTGAAGAGCGCGAACATAGTCCCAATATATAAAGGAGGAGATCGATCCGAAGCAAAAAACTATAGGCCAGTGTCGTTTACATCTCATCTCACTAAAATATTTGAAAGAATAGTTAGACAGAAAATCTATGACTTTTTGGAAACTCAGAAAAAATTCAATGATAACCAACACGGGTTTCGGTCAGGCAGATCATGCCTATCGCAACTAATGGAACACTACAACAACATTATTGATGCACTTGAAAGTAATGAAAACTATGATGTACTATACACAGACTTTGCCAAAGCGTTCGACAAGTGTGACCATGGAATCATAATACATAAACTGAAATATATGGGAATAACAGGAAAAGTAGGGAAATGGATATATAATTTCCTTAGTGAGCGGCGGCAAGTCCTTACAGTACAAGGAGCATCTTCATCAGAATCAGAGGTCCTCAGCTCAGTACCACAAGGAACAGTATTAGCTCCACTACTTTTCATAAGCATGCTAACTGACATAGATGAGGACGTTACCAGAGACAGCACAGTAACATCCTTTGCCGATGACACAAAGATCAGTAGAAAAATAAGAAACCCAGAAGATATAGGATCTCTACAAACAGACATGAACAGAATCTACAAGTGGACGGAAGACGACAATGTGAAGTTTAACACTGAGAAATTTCAGCTGTTAAGGTACGAAAAAAGAGAAGACCTAAAATCCATGGAATATTATACCCCAAATGGACAGGAAATTCAGAGAAATTCTAAAGCAAAAGATTTAGGGGTTGTAATGGCTGATGATGCGAAATTTGAAACACAAAATAAGATAGCAGTAAACAGAGCAAAGACAATAACTGGGCAGATACTGGGAACCTTTAAATGAAGGGATAGGAATATAATGATTCCTCTACTGAAAACACTGATCATACCCAAATTGGAATACTGCTCGGTCCTAACATCCCCATATAAAAAAGAAGACATTAGACAGCTAGAAGGGAGTCAGAGAAGCTTCACAGACAAGATCAAGGGGTGCAAAGAACTAAGTTACTGGGAAAGGTTACGCGAACTAAACCTATATTCACTGGAAAGGAGAAGAGAGAGATACACCATTATTTACACTTGGAAAATAATGGAGAAACTAGTCCCTAATATTACTTTGAACCCTGTAACTCCCCAAACAACGGTGAAAAGTAAAAAAGGAAGACAGTGTCATGTTCCCAAATTAAAGGCGAGACAAGGAACATCCTTAACCCTGAAAGAAAATATTTTTGTTGTGAGAGGACTAAAACTGTTTAATCAGCTGCCCAAAGACCTAAGGAACACGAATAGTGTTGCAGTGGACATCTTCAAAAGAAGATTAGGCGCCTGGCTCAGAATAATCCCCGATGAGCTGGGCTACCTGGCTATGTGAAGTGAAGAGTACAAGAAACCAACTCACTACTTCACCAGGCCAACTCGAGAGGAGGGGCGACAAGCTTGACCTTCGTGAAATGAGGAATCATCCCACGGAACCTTTGAAAGGTTGAAAGGAAAGGTATATATTTTCATTTTCACACACACACACACACACGAGGGACGATCAAAAAGTTCTCGGCCTGACCTAGACATAATGCATATTTTGAGATAAAATTTACACCATATCTAGTACAACTATTATTAAATACGAGTATGTGTACAAAATATAAAAACGCTAATCAAAATATTTTTTGTTTTACAGGTTGTAATGTGAAGCAATGTGATAAACTTTATGAAAATGGACAAATTTGAAATACACTCCGTCATTAAATATCTCTCTATGAAGAATATGACTCCCAAAAACGTTTTTGAAGATATGCAGTACACATTAGGAGATTGCCCCATCTTATTCTACTGTTAAAAAGTCGGTGTGCGGAATTCAAATTGGGCAACACGTCGATCAAAGATGACGAACGGTCTGGACGGCCATCAACATCAACTTCTGAAGAAAATGTCCAAAAGTCAATGATCTTGTTATGAATAATCGCGACTTAGTGTTCGATTTATAGCTGAGAATGTCGCATTTCATTTGGCAGCACACATTCAATATTAAGAGACAAATTAAAGCTCAAAAAAGTGTCTGCAAGATGGCTGCCACGAATGTTGATTGACAACCAGAAGAGAACTCGAGTTCAAATTTCAAGACAATGTTTGGACCTTTTCCAGCAAGATCCAGAAAAATTTGTATCTAGGTTTATTAGTATGGATGAAACATGGATTCATCATTTCGATCTAGAGTCAAAACAACAAAGCATGTCTTGGAAACACCCGTCTTCACCAACTCCCAAGAAGTTTCGTGTTGTGGCATCAGCTGGCAAGGTAATGGCCTCTGTTTTCTGGGATGCAAAGGGAGTTGTGTTCATTGACTACCTTGATAAAGGAGCCACCATTACAGGTGATTACTATGCACAGCTAATGAAGAAACTGCGCGAAGCCATTAAGCAAAAGCGACGAGGGAAACTCAGTCGAGGTGTCCTGTTTTACCAGGACAATGCTCCTGCTCACAAGTCTGCAGTTGCGATGGCTGCCATCAGAGAAATGGGCTTCGAATTGCTTGATCACCCTCCATATTCGTCAGACCTACCTCACAGTGATTTCTAGCTGTTTCCCAAATTAAAAGAACACCTTCGTGGACAGAGATTTTTGGACGATGATGAAGTCTTGTCTTGTCAGCTGTAAATGCCTGGTTAGAGGATCAAAACGAAGACTTCTTTTTGAACGGTATCCAGAAGCTGGAAAAACGCTGGATCAAGTGTATATCCCTAAAAGGAGACTATGTAGAACAGTAATAATAAAACCTATCAACTTGACTCGTCTTTCATTGTCAGGCCGAAAACTTTTTGATCACCCCTCATGTGTGTGTGTGTGTGTGTATATATATATATATATATATATATGAGGGGTGATCAAAAAGTTTTCGGGTGACAACGAAAGACGAGTCAAGTTGATAGGTTTTATTATTATTATTATTATTATTATTATATATATATGTACAGGGTGGGCCGTAAGTTTCCATACATAGGAAAATTTAAACGTTTGTTTTTATGTTTCAGATACCCTAAGAATATGCGTTTGACGAAAGAGCAACGAATTGAAATCATACTGATGGCTGGGTCGGGAAGCAGTTGCATGGTTGCAATGAACTTTAACAGAAAACATGGAACGAACATCACACACGACACTGTGGCAAAACTTATTAACAAGTTTCAGAAAACTGGAAATGTTGCAGATCAACCGCGAAGTGGTCCAAGATGTACAGCCACCGATGAAGACACAACAGCTACGATACTTACAGCGCTTACACGGAGTCCCAGAAAAAGTACACGACGGTTGTCTGCAGAAAGTGGTGTCAGCAGATCGAGTATCAGGCGCATTTTGAAAGCAAACAAATGGCATCCATACAAATTGCATATGGCACAGCATTTGAGTGAAGACGACCCGGATAGACGGATGGAATTCTGTGAATGGGCATTAACCAAAGTGAACGAGGATGCAAACTTTTCAACTGAGATCTTGTTTACTGATGAAGCAAATTTTTACGTCAATGGAGAGGTTAATCGGCAAAACATACGTTATTGGAGTAATGCTAACCCTAACTGGCTGAGTCCGACGAAGATGCAAGGTGCCGGTAAAGTGATGGTGTGGGCCGGGATATGGGGTGACAGAATTATTGGACCAATTTTTCAGTGGAAATCTTAATGCCGAAAGGTATCTTAACATGTTGCAAGAAGAGATTTTCCCATCCCTGCTAAACGAGGAAGGTAACTTCCCAGTTTACTTCCAGCAAGATGGAGCTCCACCTCATTATGGTCTTCACGTGCGTCGGTATTTGGATCAGCAGTTTCCGGATGCTTGGATTGGTCGGCGTGGTCCTGTGGAGTGGCCTTCCAGATCCCCAGATCTCACCCCCCTTGATTTCTATCTTTGGGGGCACTTGAAGGCCATGGTGTATCAGGAAAAGATACGAGACATAAATCATCTAAAGGAACGTATCACCAACGCCATTACAAGCATAACGTCAACTGTGCTAATGCGTGTTCATCAACAGTGGGAACACGTATTGAAATGTGTTTTCAAAACAATGGCAACCATGTAGAGCATATTATATAAATAAAAATGGTTGTCCATAAAAAAATGTTTATTTTTCCTATGTATGGAAACTTACGGCCCACCCTGTACACGTACAGATATATATATATATATATATATATATATATATATATATATATAATGCAAACCCACAAGGAAAAAGAAAAAGGATTCCAAGATCTTTCGTGTATTCAGAAGTACACCTCGTCATTCCTTGATGAGGTATACTTCTGAATACACTAAAGACCTTGGAATCATTTTTCTTTTTTCCCTGTTTGCATCATTCATTCATTTTATGTGTTTAATTGTGAAATTCATCCCTATATAATATATATATATATATATATATATATATATATATATATGAAAATTATTTCACGAAAGTAACACGTGAAAAATATTTATGATAAATAAAACCACGAAGGAAAGGAAACACAAAATGGTGCTCAAGCGCTTTCGTCTAATGACATCCTCAGGAACACATCCTCAGTGTTCCTGAGGATGTCATTAGACGAAAGCGCTTGAGCACCATTTTGTGTTTCCTTTCCTTCGTGGTTTTATTTATCATATATATATATATATATATATAAGGCGTGAAGCGAAAAGTGTAATAAAAAAGTCCAAGCGCGAATTTGAAATCTCCATAGCTCGTGACGGTAAAGAAAACCCCAAGCGATTCTTTCAATACGTCAATAATAGAAATCCAGTAAAAAGCGTCTTGGGGCCTTTGAAAAATCTAAACGGAGATCTAGTTTCTGAAAACAAGGAAATGTCTACCTTGCTAAACGAATTTTTTACGTCAGTTTTTACTATAGAAGATGTAACAAATATCCCTACGGTCACGGACATAATACCGTTTGATAATGGTAATATTTTGGATAATATAGTGGTTAGTGAAGGGGAGGTAACGCGCTATATTGATAAAATGAAAACGCGTAAATCACCGGGGCCGGATTCCATATATCCCATACAACTAAAAGAATTAAAAGATAGCATTGTTGTGCCGCTAACAAAGATTTTTAATGCGTCTATTTCTGAGGGGTGCGTACCAGATAATTTCAAGTTAGCAAACGTAACACCTATCTTTAAGAAAGGCGATAAAGGTGCGGCGGGAAATTATAGACCAATCAGTTTAACGTCTGTTGTAGGTAAGCTACTGGAATCAATAATTAGGGATCGTATAGTCGAACACTTACAGTAGAAGTGCATAAGCTAGTTAGAAATACGCAGCACGGATTTAGGCGAAACAAATCTTGCTTAACTAATCTTTTAGAATTTTTCCAAAGCGTGGTTGACGTTTACGATAGACATCGGGCGGTTGATGTAGTGTATTTAGATTTTCAAAAAGCGTTTGACACCCTGCCGCACAAAAGACTCATTGAAAAAACTAAGGCTCATGGAATCAGGGGTGTAGTAATAAATTGGCTAGAAGAGTGGTTGCGAGGCAGGAAACAGGGTGGTCGTTGATGGAGCGGAGTCGTGTTGGGCTAATGTAGCGAGTGGCGTTCCTCAGGGTTCTGTATTGGGCCCCTTGCTCTTTCTTATATATATTAACGATTTAGATGTCGGCCTAGTCAGTACAGTTTGAAAGTTTGCGGATGACACGAAGCTGGGTGGTAGGGCGATTAATGACGAAGATAGAGGTAAAATTCAGGAAGATCTGAATAAAATCGTTGATTGGTCAGTCACATGGCAAATGAGATTTAACGTTGATAAGTGCAAAATTTTGCATATTGGTTCGCGTAACGGTAATTTTGCGTATAGTATGTCAGGGAAAGATTTAACAAGCGTAGAGCAGGAAAAAGATTTAGGAGTTATAGTCACTGGTGATTTAAAAGTAGCGAAACAAAGTACAGCAGCGGTCAATAAGGCGAACAAAGTGTTAGGTTTTATAGCTCGAAATTTTGAGTACAAATCGCGCGATATTATAGTTCCACTTTATAAATCATTAGTTAGACCCCATTTGGAGTACGCGGTCCAATTTTGGAATCCGCATATGCGCAAAGATATAGACAAAGTCGAAAGAGTTCAAAGACGAGCAACTAAGATGATTCCGTCGCTTAGGTCAAAGTCGTACGAGGATAGGCTTAAGGAGTTAAAATTGACAACACTCGAGACTAGGAGGTTAAGGGGTGATCTAATCCAGGTTTTCAAAATTATGAATGGGTTCGATAACGTAGATAGAGATAGCTTTTTCGAAATATCTCAATATAGTAGGACTAGAAATAACGGGTGTAAGTTGACAAGTAGAAGGTTCGAGACAGCAGTTGCGAAAAACTTTTTTACGCATAGAATAGTAAATAGCTGGAATAGTTTGCCGGTAGAAGTAATTAGTAGCACGTCTATAAACATGTTTAAAAATCGATTAGACGCATATGTTGATAGAAAGGGTATAGTTTAAGGTAGTAAAATTAAGGTTTTGTGGGGATAGATCCCACAGCTCAACACAAGTGTTGTGGGATATAGGGAGGCAGCGTCTTGGGTTAGGGGATACTCTCTGTCCTTACACACCCCATTTAAAGAGATTCCTCTGCCGAGCGGTGCCCCCATAGTACTGTGAGGTATTGAAAAACTCATGATCTTCACTTGCCCCACAAACACCTTTAAATGGGAGACCCAAAATGGGTGCACACACATTTCTACATTACTGTACAGTCTTTACAGCCACACCTACACTTTTTCTCGTAAGTGTATATATTGTAATGTATATGATTGTAAATTTTGACTTGGTCCGCAATCGATATGGACCGTGACTTGATGGATACCGTAATGAAATTGACTGGATTCTTTGGATCTGATATATTTGCATGTCCGTTATAAATAGATATAGAGTGTAACATATTTGTGGATAGTAGTCTATTATGACTTGATCCTCTGGATCCAGAGATTCTATCTTTAGTTTTAAATCGATAATTAATTAGTTTTAAATTGATAATTATTTAGTTTCGTAAAAATTGGTCGTTGCCAATTTACCGGCAGTTTTTACATAAATTTCTTATGTTCTTGTGGTTCGGAACCCACGTAAAATTGTAGGTCCACTCCGCCACCACGGAGGACATACACAATACACGATTACGAACACAGTTAGGTAGACCAGCCATGAGTGGATCCTAGGGTCTTTGTTGGTCTGAAACATTATAACATTATATATATATATATATATATGAAAAATTATTTCACGAAAGTGACACGTGAAAAGTATTTATGATGAATAAAACCACGAAGGAAAAAGAAACACAAAGGGGTGCTCAAGCGCTTTCGTCTAATGACATCCTCAGGAACACTGGAGTGAAAGGACAGATCAAGGCAATATATAGGTTACAAAAATAAACATACATACATACACATTCACATATATATACATATATATATATACATATATATATATATATATAAATATATACATATATATAGTAAGCATAGAAAAAAATTGTGGGAGGAGCCAACATTTATATGGTCACAGAAGAATAAAGAAATAAAAATAAATATAAATATAAATTGAGAAAAAATTAATTACAAAATAGTGCCTTAGTGATATATATGTCACAGCCTAAATAATCATAAAGAAATAAACAGGCAAATAAAAAAAACCCATAAATACATATACATACATATATATATATATATATACATATATATACACATATATATAATATATATATATATATATATATAAGACACTTTTAGCACTTTGGCCGACCTTCCATATAAATTCAAATGGCTTTTTTATGGAACAGGTCACAAAAGAATAAAGAAATAAAAATAAATATAAATATTGTAAGTAGAGTCTAAATTCAAGCTCAAGAGGGAGGTTTTACAATCGATTTAATAGATGCTGCCAAAATGATATATAGTCACAATATATATTTTATTGTTCTTATATATCATCTAGGGATCATTTTGTTTTCCAATTTATATTATTTGTACTTTTGTATTCGTTTGTGACTATAATATGCATATGTGGTAATTTTTTCCCTTATAAATTGGTGTGCCTCTCTTAAAATTTATCTTTCAATTTTTATTTTTTAATAATGTGACATATATATCATTTTGGCAGCATCTATTAAATCGATTGTAAAACCTCCCTCTTGAGCTTGAATTGGTAGACTCTACTTACAATATTTATATTTATTTTATTTCTTTATTCTTTTGTGACCTGTTCCATAAAAAAGCCATTTGAATTTATATGGAAGGTCGGCCAAAGTGCTAAAAGTGTCTTTATTATATATATATATATATATATATATATATGTGTATAATATGTATATATATATATATATAGTATGTATATGTATTTATGGGTTTTTTTATTTGCCTGTTTATTTCTTTATGATTATTTAGGCTGTGACATATATATCACTAAGGCACTATTTGTAATTAATTTTTTCTCAATTTATATTTATATTTATTTTTATTTCTTTATTCTTCTGTGACCATATAAATGTTGCTCCTCCCACAATTTTTTTCTATGCTTACTATATATGTATTATTTATATATATATATATATATGTATATATATATATATATGTATATATATGTGAATGTGTATGTATGTATGTTTATTTTTGTAACCTATATATTGCCTTGATCTGTCCTTTCACTCCAGTGTTCCTGAGGATGTCATTAGACGAAAGCGCTTGAGCACCCCTTTGTGTTTCTTTTTCCTTCGTGGTTTTATTCATCATATATATAATATATATATATATATATATATATATATATATATATATAATATATTAGGGTGAATCAAACCCCACATGGTTTGGAAAAGTTTGCAATATACACTGGGGCTGGGCCCTATTATAACTTTGTTTCACTACTTGAAACAAAAATTGTGACCAAATTTCATGCATTTCCAAAAGAATATCCAAATCCATATCCGTTTTAGCGCAGTTTTCGTCAGTTTCTATTGCACACTAGGGTGGAGTGAAGATATTAAACCGTCTTGCCTCACTCATGATTTGATGTATTGACCCTCTAGAAGTTCTAAAAAGATAATATTTTCTTTTTAGGACCCTTCACCCGCCACATTTTTGCCAAAAACAAAATGGCGGAAAGTCATATTGTGAAAGACCCCTAGTAAATATGTATCGGTTTTTGAGAGAAAATATCGCGTTATATTGTGCGTTATTTGGTTATAACTATGATAACGAGTAAATATATTCACACCGAAGAAAGTTCAACAACTGAGTCTGAATATGAATACTCCAACAGTCCAACATTCAAATGAGAGCCCCTTTACCCAATCTCGCCATGGAAGCCGACAGATTTGGTGTTTCAGATAGGGCTACATCGGCCATTGCTTCAGCTACTTTGGTGGATTTGGGTATCATTACTGAAAAAAACAGTGACTTTTTTATTGATCGAAGTAAAGTGAGAAGAGAGAGACAAATTGAGAAAAACATTACAAGTTGAAGCTGCACAAAGTTATGGTGATGTTAAAGCTTTATATTTTGATGGGAGAAAAGACAAAACGTTGGTAAAGACAAATAAAGATGGTAAATGGTACCAGGATATAATTGTTGAAGAACATTATGCACTATTGAGTGAGCCTTGTGGAGAATACCTTAACCATGTGAGCCCTAAATCTGGAAAAACAAGTAATGTATCTGAATCGTTGTTCGCTTACTTGAATGAAGTGACACTAGACCAGAATCTCCAGGTGATAGGGTGCGACAGTACGAATGTCAACACTGGGTCTAAAGGTGGCATAATCCATTTCATCGAGCAGAAGCTGAACTGACCATTGCAATGGAGCATTTGTATGTTACATACAAATGACTTCCCTTAAGGCATCTGTTTGAGCGATACGACGGGAAAACAACTGGGCCAAGATCATTCAGTGGATCTATTGGTAATGCTCTTAAGACTTGCCATGAGATGCCTGTGGTAAAGTTCTCCCCAATTACGGATGGGGCCGATAGCATCCCAGTTCTCACAGATGAGCTTATAGAAGATTTAAGTAATGATCAACAATACATGTTCAGAATAATTGGGGCCATAAGAGAAGGATATGTTGACGGAAGCCTAGAGAAACTCAAGCCTGGTACCCTTAACAACTCTAGATGGTTAACTCTAGCTAACAGACTACGTCGTTATTATGTCTCCAAAAAGAATCCCTCCAGAGTTACGTAGCCTTGTTCTGTTCATAGTAACAAACTATGGTCCTAACTGGTTCAATATAAAATTTAAACCGTATCTGCCTGATGGGCCCAAACATATCTTTCATGCGATAAAAAGGTTCAACCTGTTACCCCAAGATATAAAAAAAGTTGTCCAACCTTATATATCACGGAATGCCTATTTTGCTCACTCAGAGCTCAAATAGCTCAAATAGTGAGCAAAAGCTCAAATAGTGAGCAAAAGCTGCAAAGTTACAATCGATAGAATAATACAGACAAGAAAGTGTAAGGAAGCCAATACAAGGAAAATCAGAGAATTTAGAGTACCAGAATTGAACTTCAAAGCACCACATTGGACAGACATCATCTTATGGGATAGGATTGATATCAGTGAACCACCTCTCACTTCTAAATTGTGTGATGAAGAATTGCTTGAATACGAAACAAAATGTTTCAAAGTTGAGCAATACCCCATTCACACACAGAATGTCGAAAGAGCCGTGAAATTAGTTATAGATGCATCAGCATCAGTAATATCACAGGAATCAAGAGACAGATTTATTAGGTCAAGAATAAAAAGTCGCTCTCTGCTTCCCTCACTTGACACCAAAAAGGATCTGATGCCTCTCCTGAAAAAATAATATTTGAGATGAGTGGGTTTTATATCGCATTCAAATGTAATTTATTTAGGCATCCAACCGAGACCAGATACAATTTTATTTCAATATAATGTATGCACAATCAGTGATGGGCAGTATCTAGATACATGTATCGCCGATACGTATCGATCGATACTTTTGTATCGGTATCGGTATCGCTTTAGCTATTCGACAAAAGTATCGATTTATCGGTATCGCTAAGGTCAATTTTCTTAAATGTATCGAAAAAAATCGATACTTCGATACATCGATACATTAATAAGAATTTTTAAATATTTAAATAGATGTTACTGGCATCGTCTTCAAATCCTCTGTTCAAGTTAAAGTGGATGACAATAAAAGGCAAATTTAATACTAACATTGTCAAAAAGAGGGTTCAAGAAATGTTGGTTAATGCTGTTAAGAGCCTCAGCGAGCAGACCCCCCAGCAACAACTAAGTGATGCTGCATCTGACGGAAGTGCAGATGATTTCTTCTGTTATGAGTCTGCTTCCACTAATGTCTCTGCAACCCAAGATTCCACTGAGATGGAAGTTTTACAGTATCTGGGTGACGGAAGTCATTCTCTCCAATCTCTGAGGCAGTACCCAGGAATTCTACGGGTCTTCCTGAAGTATAACACACCACTACCATCCTCTGCTCCTGTAGAACGGTTGTTTAGTTTGGCTGGTCACATTCACGCTCCAAAAAGGAATAGACTGTCTGACCAGATGTTTAGCAAGCTGGTATTTTTGAAGGGTAATAGTAATTACTTTTAATTGTTAGTGTAATATTTTCAGTCATTCATGTATCCTACAAAATTAAAACATACGTTCATTAAATAAAGCAATTGTTTTTATTTACATCTATAAAACCCACTAAAATGGCGTTGATTTTACTTACAGTGCTTACAAATTACTAGTATAAACAATAATATCTAATACCTACATATTAAATGAATAATTATAAAAATGTACCGGCGATACATGTATCGGCGATGCATGTATCGGTATCGGTATCGCTTAAGACATCTAGAAGGTATCGGCGTATCGGTATCGTCTAAGACGTTCTTCATGTATCGATGTATCGGTATCGCTTTAGCGATTTTCATGTATCGATGCCCATCACTGTGCACAATGGTGTTTTTTAAGTATAGTTTTGCATTATAAAGCGTTTTTCTTCAATTATTTTTTTTGATAGAACACTTAGTTTTTATGTTATGAGCATATTTTTATTTATGGACAACCGGCTGATGGCCATTTTGCTTTTATGTAAAAATGCTAGAGATGGTTTGAGTTACAAACATTAAATGACTGAATACATTTTTATGTTCTAATACACCAAAAAACAAGTGAGGCAAATAAATTTGAAATAAAAAGTTGTTTCATTCCGCCCTATTGCACACCCCGAGTTATTAAATTATAAACCCGGGCGCATAATTCTTCAGAAACAAGAGGCACCATAAGTTTGTTTCCTCCCCAAACCCAAAAGGAGAAAAATATTACTGAAAAACAAGTTGGATGATAAATGAAAGCTACCCAGCTGACAAACATCCGCAAGGTCGATCTCTTTATTTGAGGTATACCCATTGCCAACGTCAAACGGATGCTTGCGCTCTGGGTATAATCTCATACTTTATGGATCCATTTTGCAGCTACTGTTCGTGGCATTAACTCAGTCAATTTATTGATAGCAAGTTAGCAACTTGAGTGATATTGTTCCAGCTTTGTTGCACCTCCAACAGACAAGTAACGTTGTAGATTGTGCTTATCCTTTTCAGGTTTTAATAATGTTTAAAATTTCTCAATTGGATTCAGATAAATTGAATCATTCCATAATGATCAGCACATTCTGTTTTTCTTTATATTTCAGATTATTCATGCAAAAGTTAACCTTTTTCTGAGGGAGGGGGTATTATCTTGTCGAAAAAAAGTTTGACCTACTCGGCGTTGACCACTTGGTATACCATTGTGAATTAAGATAAAATACTATTGTTTCTTTTTATGGTAATACTGCTTTTTTACAGTATCTCGAGTGTCATTCCCACTGCAGTAATCCAATGGTGAATAAAGGTTTAGTGGGGTTGCGGGGACCCCATCTCATACTCTACAAAATCATGAAATTCCTAAACAAAATGACATGATTTTTATTATCATATGTTCACAAAGATACTTGATCCAATACAGACAATAATAATATATGATGGTACAATACAGGGTGTACATAAAGTCAGGATCTATTTTTGTGAAGCACTTGGAAATTATATGGAATTCAATCATAAAATGATAAAGTGGTAACATTTATTAAATAATTAAGAGTAGGATTCGACGTGACGCCCATCAGTATCCCTGCACAGCTCAAATCGTTCCGCAGCATTTCTAAACACATTCTGGAGCATTTGCGGGGTTATGTTATCTGCAGCAGTTCGTATACGTGTACGTAAGTTTTCAAGACTCGTAATCTTCGTCTGATAGACGTGCGATTTGATAAAGCCCCATGCAAAGAAATCTAAAGGGGTTAAATCTGGTGATCTCGCTGGCCAAGGTCTGTTGCTTCCGCGTCCGATCCAGCGATTTGGAAAACGTCCATTTAGATAATCCTGAACAATTTTGGCATAGTGACAAGGAGCACCATCATGTTGATAGACGACGGTACTAACAATCCTATCCCCGTCGTCTATCACATGATGGTGCTCCTTGTCACTATGCCAAAATTGTTCAGGATTATCTAAATGGACGTTTTCCAAATCGCTGGATCGGACGCGGAAGCAACAGACCTTGGCCAGCGAGATGACCAGATTTAACCCCTTTAGATTTCTTTGCATGGGGCTTTATCGAGTCGCACGTCTATCAGACGAAGATTACGAGTCTTGAAAACTTACGTACACGTATACGAACTGCTGCAGATAACATAACCCCGCAAATGCTCCAGAATGTGTTTAGAAATGCTGCGGAACGATTTGAGCTGTGCAGGGATACTGATGGGCGTCACGTCGAATCCTACTCTTAATTATTTAATAAATGTTACCACTTTATCATTTTATGATTGAATTCCATATAATTTCCAAGTGCTTCACAAAAATAGATCCTGACTTTATGTACACCCGGTATAGTATATTAACTGTTGAGATGCACAAAAGAAACGTAAAATTAATTATCTCATAACTCATTAATGTTCCTACTGCAAACCTTCTACGGTCTATAAAAATATATATCTCAAATAATTTTATTTATTTGAAAGATTTTTTCTTCATTTTTGCAGTTTGAAAGATTTTTTCAGTATTTTACATGCCAAGTTGGTTCATAGTTTCACTTTCTATTGTTAACAAGCCTAATGATAAAATAAAAAAGATAAACAAATAAAAAACTATGTTTTTAACTTGGGTGGCCGGCGGGGCACTGTATGGTCAGGGCCCTAGGCCCGGGCCTTGGTGGCCTGTGCGTTAATCCGGTACTGCAGTAATCCCATATCATTCAGGAGATATTAGCATGCTTCACAAGTTTTAATCACTGCGGTGCCAATTTCCCAGTTACTGATGTACTGCTTTATGTACGTACCAAAGCAATCCATTTCGGAGTCATCCGAATAAATGACTCTTTACCAGTTTTAAACAGTACTATCATTATACATACCTTTCAACCTTTCAAATGTTCTGTGCGATGATTTCTCATTTCACGAAGGTCAAACTCGTTGCCTCTCCTCTCGAGTTGGCGTGGTGAAGAAGAGAGTTGGTTTCTTGGGCTCTCCACCTCATATAGCCAGGTACGCCCGGCTCATCTGAGATTGTTCTGAACCAGGCGTCTAGCCTTTTTTTGAAGATATCCACTGCAACACCACTCGTGTTCTTTAGTTCCTTGCGCAGCTGGTTAAACAGTCTTGGTCCTTTTACAACAAAACTGTTTTCCTACAGGGTTGAGGATGTTCCCTGTCTGGCTTTTAATTTGGCAACACGATACATTCTTCCTTTTCTACTTTCCATTGTTGTTTGGGGGTTGTAGGGTTCAAAGTAAGATTAGGGACTAGTTCCTCCATTATTTTCCAAGTGTAAATAACGATGTACCTCTCTCTTCTTCTTTTTAGTGGATAATTTTTATTCACATAACGTATACCGTATATTGGGGCGTATAAGTCGGTATTTTAAGCTTAAAATTATGCCCCTAAAGTAGGGAGTCGACTTATAGGCCCAGTCTAAAAAATTAACCTTCCACTTTCCATTTTAGCTTGTATTTAAAGACAGGTCTACCCAGTGCCGGATTAAACCCTAGTAGGCCTGGTAGGCTAATCGTAAAAGTGGCCTGTCATGTCTAGGCTCACCCTAACATCTGCCTAGACACTCCGGTTTGGTAATTCTACAAAATAACCTATGGTATGTGTGAAAAACTGTATAGGGCATTGGGTTGATTGCCTGTTACCCTCATCCGTTGGAAATGTCCAGCAGATTTCAGTGGAGAGTGAACAACAAAAGCCCTATATATTTTCGTTAGAGAGTTATGAATTTGTAGGTCTTTAAAGGACCTCTTTATATTTAATTGTTTATGGTAATTTTAGCGTCGGGATTTTAGACACCCTAGAATGAAAATGAAAATGAAATTGCCTCACCTTAATTTTGATGGATCTTAGTTTGCTTCGATGCAGGGCGTTACGATCTTTTTCGGTGTAGGGCCGCCACGATGGAGTTACACGACGAATTAACACTTTGTTACTAATATAGGCAATCACTTATTAACCCCTGAAGGAATAGGCCTACCCTTTTATAGTCATTAGGTTTTATATTATAAGGAATTCACACAGAACTTTAGGGAGGACTTTAGACATCCTCCCGTTTAAAGCGTTTACTGTAACATAAACAGCCCTGAGACTATTCCTTTAATATATCTTCATATTTCTGTATAAATTGCTGATTTTGCAAAGGTTGTTGACTCTTTCTCCCTTGTTTTTGCATGGGTTAGCGAATGGAAGATTTCGTTTCACGTGAAATAAATGAAGGTTTCACGTGGTTATGCAGACCGACGCCTACATACGGTTTCCATGTATGTATGGCAATCATTTCATTCCCATTAGGCTATGTCAACAATCCCGAGCCAATTTTGTATAGATAATTAATTCAATTAATTAATAATTTATATTTAATTATGAAATAAAGGTATCACATACGATACCATGTTGTGGTTTTTCCATAGTATGTACACTCAGTATTGGCAGCTACAACACTTGTTCACAACATAGTATTGTTCAAGAAAAGAATGAAACGACAAATTTACTACTGTAGTCTGTACATGTAAGACAAAACCTTTGGATACACTTTGGTTCAAAAGATTATATAAAACATAATGACTCCAAGTTCTCTAGAGTCAGGCGGAGCTTCTGGTTCGGCTTGTTTCTCGGGTTCGGCGGCCTGTTCTGGTTTGGCGTTTCCCTCAACTTTGGAAAAAGTGGCCTGGTACATTCGTGGCCTGGTAGGCTGTAGCCTACTTCAGCCTGTTGGTTAATCCGTCTACTTGTCATAGGTCCTCAGTCCTGCATTAACTCGCTTTTGGTTAACATCTGAATTGGATCCATATGACGAAGCACTTGCAAATGTATCTCAGGATGTATATAATGAACTTATGATGTCAGATGATGATTATGATGATGATTATGAAGGATTTGATAACTAATTTTTACAAGGTTTTTACAAAGTTTTACTTTTTATGTTGGCAAGTTGGTGGTCGACTTAAACACCCAGAATAGGCTAAAATCTAAATCTGAAATTGAAAGTTAGGGGATCGACTAATCTGAACCGTCGACTTATACGCCCCAATATACGGTGTGTGTATATATATATATATATATATATTTTTTTTTTTTGGCGGGGGGGGGGGCACTGCGGTTATTTTTTGTTTTCCTTCCTTATGAATGTTTCTTTATTGCAGTGGTGAAGGGAGGGAATATGAAGTAGAATTTATATTTAATATTTCTGGAGTACTGTATCAACATATCAAACGTCTGAATATGCTTTAACCTTTAGGTAAATAGGTATTTGTTTTAATAGTCAAAGGTAATTCATGAACTATGTAGTCATATTTTGTCAGGGCCATACCGATGGGTGAGGTGGAGTCGATAGGTAAATAGGTATTTGTTTTAATAGTCAAAGGTAATTCATGAACTATGTAGTCATATTTTGTCAGGGCCATACCGATGGGTGAGGTGGCGAGTCGGCCGCCTCAGACGCCTTTGGGAAGGGGCGCCAAAAACTTCTCAACAATAAAAATGTAAAAAAAGCTAACTTTAGAAATGTCAACATGGAAGGGTGACAGATCATAAATGCAAGCATAATAGATTGAGGATCGAACGCTTCCTTCCCAATTAAAATTGTTTCTATGTTGGTTACATTTTTATGAAAGTCTGCTTTTAACATATAAAAATAGTATTTATAACACTGCTAAAATCCTGGTTCTCGCTGGATATTTAAAATTGAATCTAAAATTGCAAAATGAGGAAATTTCAATCTTCAATCGCATAATATACACGAGATTATTATAGACTTGTAAAATAATTAATGTTTTCACTTTTCCAGCATGATTTACATATTGATATCCATATCTATTTGTCAATTCACAAACATACTGGGGTTGTCGGTAGTAAGACAATGTTCGACGCACGTGCTACATTTGAAAAAATCACCAGATTCCAAAACACGTTATGTATGGTCAGTGGTCATATCTAAAGGAGCTAAAAATATTAATTGTTATTAGTTGTAACTACAGTGAAGATGTGCTCTCGCAGTCTTGCTTGCAGTGGCGGCTCGTGACTTTCAGTTATGGGGGTGCTGCCTCAGAAATTGCGAACGATTGTGTCGATTATATATATATAGAGAGAGAGAAAGTCGAATAGATAAATAGATAACTACTCACTACTCAGTCATAAAAATAAGTAAAATAGTATCATAAAATCAATTATAGGGTACTTACGCTTAATGGGTAATTTCGAATTTGCCAAAAATTTTATTTATAAACAAATTCCATTCTTCTGTTTTTATTCTGAGCGAAAAAATATTCTAAGAAATGAAAGCTATATATTGTAAATAATCCAATTATTATATAATTAACTTCAATCTCACGACAAAAAATAAATGATAACGAATCATTGATAAATGCAATTCGGAACACAACGCAACTACCACGTCAAACAAACAAATCGGCACTGCTCTGTCCACAGTGCTTTGGATCCAGTGTTGCCAACATTATCTCCTGAGAGTAAGGCTAGATTAGAAGAAAATATAGGCTATAAAGGCTATAACCCTAATAAAAATAAGCTAAAAAATAGGCTAAACATTTTACTTACATTATGATAAAAATAGTGTCAACATCATTTAAATTCTCATCGGAATCATGTTCTGTTTCGTCAGCATTCTCGTAAGTTAATTTGGTCCCTATGTTTTGAGGTAAACTGTATGAGTAACAAGACTTTTCAGCTCTTCTAATTCCAGCTCGAATGCTAAGTATTGCATTTAAAAGGTCTCTCTTCATTCTGTTTCTCTGTTTACTTTTAACGATGTTCATCTGGCTAAAAATTCTCTCCACTTCAGCATTAGAATGGGGGATGCACAAAACACGTCTAGCTACAGCAGCAAGCCCTCTGAAGGGATTAGATCCTGCTGCATCAGTATACACTGAAACCTCAGCCCAAAACTTTTCAGTGTCATGAATCTGTTCCCATTTTACAAGTATTAGATTATTCCATTGAAGATTTATTTGACTAATGTTACTGGAAGGTTCACTTAGTTCACTTTATAATAACAATTTACACTATACAATACACATTCACGTACAAGAAGAACTAACAACGACTGAAACCACTTCTATCAAATCAGTACAAGATGACACTCTTCCGACGAAATTGTACGTATTTTGACACGCTACAACGTGAAAAAACATTTTAGTACGCTCGCAATTTGATATGAAAAGACTCAAAAGAGGCTAGATTAAGGCTAAATTAGAAAAAAAGTTGCCAGATTTAAGGCCATAGGCTATTAAGTAAAAAAAAAGGCTAGCCGAAGCTAAAATAGGCTAAATCTAGCCTGAAAAAGGCCAAGTTGGCAACACTGTTTGGATCCTCTTAAACCCGCGATTCTGACTCGCTCTTCGTACGTCCGCCACCGAGGTTTCAAGCGTTTCGAACAAAATCTGGAACTGTTAAGTACGCAGTTCCACGGGAAGGCTGAAGCTACTTTCGTGATTCATTCGTTCGGCATTGAAATAATTTAAGGAAAAAAGGATATAATCTGATTTAAAAACTCAAAGTTCAATGAAAAAAAAAATCAGAGAGGCTATTTTAAATATTTAAATATAAAGATCATAAGATCATGGGGGTGCTGCAGTTCCACAGTGCCTACCTGCGAGCCGCTCCTGCTTGCTTGATTGATCGAGGTCAATTTTAACCCAAAAGGTTTGAATCCCCGAATAAATCAAAAGAATAATTAATTATGGATTAAATAAATATTGTAGGTGTATATTTGACTTCTTTTATGTACTTGCTTTTGTAAATTTGTTCTCGAGGGTGAATTAACACTGTGGCAGAAAAGGTATGAAAATAGGATGCATCCAAAAAATCCATTGGAAGCATTAATGCAATGTGATAAAAATATCTATCCTAATATTCATAAGTTATTAAAAATATTTGCAACTTGCAACAACTATGTAATATTTTACTCCGAAATAAAGCATTATTATTATTATTATTATTATTATTAATGCAAAACTTTCCTGTGGTACTTAATTATTACCTCAATATAACCTAATTTAATATAACGATATATAAATTAGACATATGCATGCAATATTTACCTAACTTTTTAATAATATTTGTGGGGGCTTATAGATTATGGGGAGTCTACCTAAGCCCCATAGATTGTAACCGTTGCCAGTGGAGAAAGGAGTTTTTCAAAACTCAAGATAATAAAAAATTACCTAAGAACAACTATGGGCCAAGAAAGGTTAGTAGGTTTGGTCATATTGTCTATTGAAAGTGAGATGGCAAATTCTTTGGATACAACTGATGCTTTTACCAAATTGAAAGCTCGCAGAGTATGTTTTTGAATTTCTATCTTTTTCCCTTCTTTAATTTTCATAGGTAAATTAATATTTAATTATATACCGTTCTTAAATTTAATAATTTTGTAAAAATATTTATCACTTCTTAATTTTTTTCTCTTAATGGAGCAGATTAAGCAATTGTTCTTTTTATTTGTAAGCCTCCTAAATAAATATATAAATATGAAAAAGAAAAAATGTACCTGATTTTTTTTATTTTGTTTTTGATAAATGCAAGTAATTATATTACATGAATAAATACATTTTTGTATTATTTCCTACGTTTTTTAAACGTGGAACTAAATGACTTAGTTCAGTAAAATAAATAAAGGGGCGCCATATTATATCTCGCCTTAGGCGGCAAAATGTCTGAGTACGGCCCTGCATTTTGTTCCTTGCGTTACAATCCTAATCCCCTCATTCCGGACTCCCCATGCAACTGAAAACTATACAGAGAAAATCATGCATTTAAATATCTAAATTATTTGTATGGGAAGTTATATAAATATTCTTTACAGCAGAGCATTCCCCAATTTCCCCCATATTATCTTCTAACATTCTTAGGGGCCTCCGCTCTGTATATGGAGGCCCTATCTTCGAGCGGACAGTGGACCGATCAAACGAAAACATCAATTCTAAGTAACAAAGAATTAACACAACATAATCAGCAACGACACAAAATAATCAGTAATACTTCTACATTTTCCTGCTTATTTACTTCTACTTTTTTCTAGATTCTTTCACATTTCGTCCTACTTTTTCTAGACACAAAATCCTCAATAATGTCCGCATAATTTAACTTTCTACCTAATTTTTTTCACTAGAGATGATGGCCAGATTTGACAGCCTATCTTGAAACATTGTAGAATGCAAATAATTTTTTATGAGCTTCAGTTTTAAGAATATCAGTCAGTAGCAGTTGACATCCGGTTTAACTAGCAAAGCAGGCTGAAAAACAACAATATTACAGTAAGTAATCGAAGATTAACTAGACTGAAGAAAAACACAAAAATCATTCAGAACGATTTCAATACGTTAGTTAACACAACCTTTCATATATTTTAACAACCAAGAAAACACTTAACGCTTTCGCGTCCAGAAATGTTTTTTGTGTCAGGCCTCTCGCACGAAACATGAATGTACGGTAGTTTAAACAAATCAACCTATCGTACGGTTCTAGAAGAAGAAACGAAAACAGGATTCTAAATTAACTTGCATTAACAAAAAATTACTGCAAGGTGCCGTACGACTTCACTATATTTCCACCCAGGCGACTGTTTTGCAGTATCTAAACTCTAAAGTGGCGGTGCAAAATGATTACAAAACCCAATGGGAGAGATTACGGCACTCAACTCTTATGGAACGTTTAAGCCTTCTTGGGGCACAAGATTAGGCCTGTATCATCTTCCCACTATAAAGCTTCTATAATATTTAGATTCCGTTCTGGCCATTTAGGCCTTCAGGGCTACTTACACCGGATGGACTTGCATTCTTCCCATTATGTGTTAGTTGTAATTTACCAGAGACACTATCCCATTTCTTTCTTTTTTGTCCATGTTATGCTAAGCAAAGGAAAAAATTAAGATCCTTTCTTTTTGCAATATGGTGTCAGGGATTTACTTGGTAATAATCTACTTAAGCTCCCATCTCCGATTTTCATAAATTATACATCGGTAGCTTCGTTTCTTCATTAGGAATGCGATTTAGACACTAGTAAGGGAAATGCCTCAAAACCTAATCTAAAATTTTGAAGCACAGCTCACCTTGCTATAATGCCAACTGTTTTGAGACAACCTAACCCAACAAAAGCCATACTGGTACGTACATTTCCACAATTAGTGTGGTGGGTAGAGCTGGGCTGCTGCAATGAGGAAGGCATGCAACCTTTTCTGAGGGTCTGAATACTTGAGGCAAAACAGGTAGCGTGCAAGGTATCCAATAAAAAAAATGGTAATAATCTACTTAAGCTCCTGTCTCTCTGATTTTCATAAATTATACGTTGGTAGTTTTGTTTCTTCATTAGGAGTGCAATTTAGACAGTCTCCAGTAAGGGAAATGCTTCAAAATCTAACCTAGCAAAAATATCTAGTGTGTTTTAACCAAACTTTTCTGGTCAATTTTGAGGTGCTTTGTATGAATCTACCATTGGTTTCCTGTGCAAATGTGTAGTTTTTGAGGTATTGTAACAAACATATAGGATATGTTCATGTTATGAGATCTCATAAACGACGCATTACCACAGGAAATGGGCAAAACACCTCAAAATTAACCAGAGAAGTTTGCTCTTGTCATTTTTGTTTAAACTAACAAAAATATCATGACAACCTAACCAATCATCAAGGGCATTCAGTTAACCTAACTGAGCATTCAATTAACCTAACTGAGCATTCAATTAACCTAACTGAGCATTCAATTAACCTAACTGAGCATTCAATTAACCTAACTGAGCATTCAATTAACCTAACTGAGCATTCAATTAACCTAACTGAGCATTCAGTTAACCTAACTGAGCATTCAGTTAACCTAACTGAGCATTCAATTAACCTAACTGAGCATTCAATTAACCTAACTGAGCATTCAATTAACCTAACTGAGCATTCAATTAACCTAACTGAGCATTCAATTAACCTAACTGAGCATTCAATTAACCTAACTGAGCATTCAATTAACCTAACTGAGCATTCAATTAACCTAACTGAGCATTCAATTAACCTAACTGAGCATTCAATTAACCTAACTGAGCATTCAATTAACCTAACTGAGCATTCAATTAACCTAACTGAGCATTCAATTAACCTAACTGAGCATTCAATTAACCTAACTGAGCATTCAATTAACCTAACCAGGCATTCAATTAACCTAACCAGGCATTCAATTAGGTTATTATATAGAAAACGGCGCAACCCGAAGTATGATGTAAAAAACATTTTATTAGGTCAATTTCGATGTGTTGAAGCCAAATCTGTTAACCATTTGGTATGCAAATTACATTTTTACAGATTATAAATAAAATTACAAATTTTTGAAGTTCATTCATTTGCCTATCATTTATGTTTTGGTTCAATAATTTTGCTCCGTGAGTCAAAGTAGTTCTTAACAGAAGCAATTTTATAACCCTTTTAAAATGCGCCCTTTTAATGTTTGTATAGCAATGGAGTGTGAAGGGTGTTCTGTTAGATACATTGAAGCTATTGTAAAGTGTTACGAAAATGATGAAGAAGCAATTCTATAATTTTTGAAGTTCATTCATTTGACCATCATTTATGTTTTGGTTCCAATAATTTTGCTCTGCGAGTCAAAGTAGTTCTTAACAGAAGCAATTTTATAACCCTTTTAAAATGCGCCCTTTTAATGTTTGTATAGCAATGGAGTGTGAAGGGTGTTCTGTTAGATACATTGAAGCTATTGTAAAGTGTTACGAAAATGATGAAGAAGCAATTCTATTTTTCCAAAAACATGGTGTTTTGCTTTCCGAGTTGTCATGCCCAACGTGTGGTTATTTTACTCTTAGGTTAGGTTAGGTTAGTTTTCATGTACTTGTTAGCCATTTTTTAGGCAAATGCTTCAAAATAAGAGTAAAATATAAATAACATTTACTCTAATTTGAAGCATTTGCACACCAAATGGTTAACAAATTTGGCTTCAGCACATCGAAATTGACCTAATAAAATGTTTTTTACATCATACTTCGGGTTGCGCCGTTTTCTATATAATTACCATTCAATTAACCTAACAGGTTAATATTGGTTATTTCACTTAAATATCTTCTGATTTTTTCGTATTAGGCACTCACTGTCACATTTCTGACAAGTTAAGGATGAGAGAATAACACTGTAATTGATAAAAACATCCAATGCTTTTTCTTTATCTAGGGCACATGCTGAATCAAGTCCTCAAAGTCTAAATCACACGAATAGCAAGTCATAATTCTATTGCAAACACTACCAAACTAAATCCAATTAGAATTTACATGAATACCTACTAATATTGTCATTCTGGTAATTTTTTTGCTAACTAAAAAAAATACTAGATTTTTATTAAAAATACTGTAAAACTACAAACTCGCTAGACTTTGTTTGGTACTTTTGCATTATCTTCCCAACACTAATTTTTTTTTATAATGGAAGGAAAATAAAATGATATAAGTGTTGGGAGTAAAATATTCTGAAATTACATCATTAGTTATATGAATAAATATTCTTAACCTAACCTAACTTGAAGCTGGCTAACTACGGCTAATGCTTGTGGCGGGCTGTTTTTAACCTAACCTAACCTAACCTAACCTAATCCTAATACTAATTTTTTTTATAATGGAAGGAAAATAAAGTACCATAACCAAAACCAAACCAACATTATATAAAAAAATTAGTGTTGGAAGGATAATGCAAAAGAAACCTTTGTTTTTAAAACACACTAGCCTTTCAAAATCTTACATGGAGATCCTCACTAGACACCAGTAGAATACCACCAATCATGAAACAAGCAAATATTTCCCCAATCTACAAAGGAGGTAAAAGAAAGGAAGCCAAGAACTATAGACCCATATCCTTGACTTCCCATATTATCAAAATATTTGAGAAAGTCCTGAAAAGGCACATTGTCAGTTTTATAGAAAATGAACATCTCTTAGAAGACTTTTAACATGGCTTCAGACAAAAGAGATCGTGCCTTATGTCAATTCCATATGAAACCACCCAAATTTTGAACAACTTCCCAGGTCACCCTCTCAGAAAATTCTGAAAAAATTATCATTTGTAATTCTATCCAACTTATGCACAAATCCCAAATTTTAGGTCAATATTACTTATAATTTTTGAGATACAGCAATTTGAAATTATGCTTTTTTTCCTTATTTTTTAGAATCGTTGGCAAAATCACACGAATGTCCAACTTTAGGCAACTATATCTTTTTTGTTTATCTCTCCACAAGACTGATATGTGGTATATATGGTAAATAATAGTCATAGAATCCATATTTGATGTCAAATCAAACCTATCTCTTATAGTTTGCCATCTACAAGGCTTCAAAAATCAAAGAAAGCTTAAAAATTCACTAATGGTTACCTTCTTTTCACTGGTACTGATAAAAAACTATCCATACTTGAGAGCTGAGGTATTATTTCTGAGATAGTAGCAGACCTTTCACTCAACCGAACAGTAATTTTGTGAAATATTTTCAGCAGTGCAGTAAACTTCCCAATCAAAGTCCACTTGTTGGCATCAAATACTGTACAGGGAGGTTGGGAGTATCAAGGCAGTAGTTGGCAATTGCAGTTTTTTGCTCAAACATACATTCAATCATGAAATAGGTGCTGCTCCACCGAGTTGGAACATCCTGTATCAGTTTGTGTTTGGGCAAGTCATGCTGTTTCTGTAGCACAGCTAGTTTGTTGTATGCAAATGCTGAATGGCTGAAATGTCCAATTATTTGCTTGCAACTTGCGATCATATCCTTAACTATTCATTGTTTGAAAATACTGTCATGAACCACGAGTTGTAGAGTGTGGAGGAAGCACGAGAGACTATCCTAGCCTATGTCTTGAATACCTCGGACAATATTAGCTCCATTATCCCGTACAAAAATATGAATCTTGTAGGATGGTATTTTAAATTCCTGAACAATACTTTCGATCACCTCAGCAATGTTTGAAGCAGTATAGGATCCTGGAAAAGGTGCAACTCCAAGTACAACAGTTTTTCACTCAAAATTGATGTCAATACAATGTGCTGTTAGGCTAATAAAAGCCATATCTGAGCTGCTTGTCCAAATGTCAGTAGTAAAACTGATGTTCTCTGCTTCTTCCAATGCAGTCTTGACCTTATCCAGTACTTTTGTGTGAATATTGGGAACAATTTTTGTAGAGAAATACTTTCTTCCTAGCAACTCATAATTAGGTTTTAGCTTCTTCATTAGTCTTTCAAATCCAACATCTTCAACAAGAGAGTATGGTTGGCAGTCAGCAGCAATCATTTCTCCATTGGCTTTGTGAATGGTTTGTGACTGGGGATTGTTGATGTCCCAAATTTGCTTCCAAACCAGTGGCAGCTCGTGACTTTCAGTTATGGGGGTGCTGCCTCAGAAATTGCGAACAATTGTGTCAATTATATATATATATATATGAGAGAGAGAAAGTCGAATAGATAAATAGATAACTACTCACTACTCAGTCATAAAAATAGGTGAAATAGTATCATAAAATCAATTATAGGGTACTTACGCTTAATGGGTAATTTTGAATTTGCCCAAAATTTTATTTATAAACAAATTCCATTCTTCTGTTTTTATTCTGAGCGAAAAGGTCTATTACTTTTTCATTGAAATTCTGTGTACTGTTGATCAAATTTTTCTCTATTGAAATCATTGCAAGAGCATTTAGTCTTTCCTGATTCATAGTGCTCCTTAAGAATGTCTTTATTCTTTTTAATGTTGAATGGCAGCGTTTGGCCTTGGATGTAGTCATGGGGATGGTCAAAAGAATTTTTATGAGCTTAGCTAGTTCTCCAAGAACATCTACTAGATTATTTTCAGTGATAAATTTCAGCAGATCAATTAACCTGTCATAATTGTGCATATCAGATCTACTGTAGAAAACTTGTAGTTCAGTAAGAAGCTTTTCTTTTTCAATCATGGGATATACCTCAGTGGTCACCGTTACCTCTTCCATAGGCATTTTCATATTATAGCTATCGAAGTTTTCCTTGGTAAACAGCTTAGCAGCTACTAATTGTTTGGTAAATGAATACCTCAGCTATGTCAACACATACGCAGTTGCACACTTCCTTTGCTTCAATCATGAGTGTTTTTGAAGGATTTTCACAGTACTCCAAATTTCTTATTTTTAAAATGGCATTGTTGAAGTTTGCTATATATTCTTGTACTTTACACGAGTCAATAGCTCGAGATTGCATTTGATTGTAAATGACTTCTACGTGAGGCATTATCTGATAAAAAAGTTTCAACCAAAAGATGAACTTTTCGTTATTCAAAACGTGCAAAATTCCTGTTGCTTCTGAAATGGTTTGATCTGCGTTTGCTGTCGACTGTATTTCTTCAAGGCATTTTTTTAAGGGTTCACAATTTTCATAGATGTGGTTTACAGTGCGTATATGAAAATTCCATCTAGTAGGGGATGGATGAGGAATGCAGCTGGCCATATGTTTGCTTAAGATAGAGAGACGAAGTGGTGACCTGGAGAAAAATGTTGGTATAGCCAAGAGGTTAGAAAAGAATACGGTATTCTTGAATTTTGGGTAGTACTTGCTGCATTTTTCATAATCAGATTCAGTTGATGGGCATAACAGTGAATGAAGTGTGCATTATTGTAAACTTCTTTAATTTTAGCCTGAACTCCCCCTTTTTTTTCCTTTCATGACATTTGTGCCATCAAATGTCTGAGCAATTAGTTTCTGCTTGTTTCCTTCGAGAAGAATATCTACGTAGCTGATCTAGAATGCACTTAGATAGTCCTTCTGCCATTTGATTTTCCGGAGTAAAGAAACCCCAGAAGTGCTCAAAGACTTCCTCATTCAGCTTGTATCTCAGAACAATAACCATTTGAGTGTGTTCAGAAACATCAGTTGTGTCATCAGCCATGACTGCCACAAATGAAGCTTCTTTAATTTCTTCTTTTATTTGATTGCGGGATACCTGCAGCACACAGTCAAGAATATCATTCTGAATGGTTTTGGAAACGCCCTTGAAGACTGTGTTGCTTTCTAAATGTTTTTTCAAATCAGGATCTAATTTTGATGCAAAATTAATTAATCCCCTGAATACACCCGGATTTGCCGAATCATCTTTTTCATCATGTCCATGTAAAGAAATCTCAAAATTTCCGCAGAATTTAATGAAGTCTATTATTTTCGACAATATTTCACAATTTTTGGTAACTTTGTTATTATGTTTGATAATTGAGAGTTTGTAAGCCTCACTAAGTTTTTCTTTGATATTTACCATTCCTAAAAGTGACAGGGAAATCACATTATCAATATGCTTCTTTGAATGCTCATGCTTTTCAGTTTTTTCTTTCATTTTATTTATATTTGTAAAACCACTTTTTGTCCACGTCAAGTCACCACTGAGTAGTAGACACAGGAAACAAAATAATGCATTTTTAACTTTACAACCACAAAGCCAACTTTTTCTTTGGTACCATTCTGAATTAAAACTACGAATATATTTCTTATTGTTACTTATTCCGGGCTGAGATATTTGATTTCTGGTGTAGGGCATCCTTCAGTTTTAATAGCTATTTTTTCTTGAAGAGAGAACTGTGAAAAATTACGAGACAATTTTACTCACTGTCACCCGACTCACTTCTGGGGCTAGCGCAGCCATGATAATAGAATAGGCACCTAGTTAAAATTTCAAAAAACAAAGTCACTTGTGAAAAAAATATTCTAAGAAATGAAAGCTATATACTGTAAATAATCCAATTATTATATAATTAACTTGAATCTCACGACAAAAAATAAATGATAATGAATCATTGATAAATGCAATTCGGAAATTAAATTTTGAATTAGCAAACGATACAGCAACACAACTACCACGTCAAACAAACAAATCAGCACTGCTCTGTCCACAGTGCTTTGGATCCTCTTAAACCCACGATTCTGACTCGCTCTTTGTACGTCCACCACCAAGGTTTCAAGCGTTTCAAACAAAATCTGGAACTGTTAAGTACGCAGTTCCACAGGAAGGCTGAAGCTACTTTCGTGATTCATTCGTTCGGCATTGAAATAGTTTAAGAAAAAAAGGATATAATCTGATTTAAAAACTCAAAGTTCATTGAAAAAAAACAATCAGAAAGACTATTTTAAATATTTAAATATAAAGATCATAAGATCATGGGGGTGCTGCAGTTCCATAGTGCCTACCTGTGAGCCGCTCCTGTTCCAAACATAAGTTTCATCCAGAGTTATTTGAATTTCATTTGTAGAACTTGTTGATGTGCCAGTATTCTTTTTTGCAGGTTTGTTGAAATATCCCTCCAGTTTCTTGTTCTGCAGTCTCTCTTCTTCTTTAACTTGAGCTGCTTCTTTATTTAATTCTTCATTCTTCTCCTTGTGCTTGCTTTTGCAGGTGTTTTTTAAGATTTGTTGTATTAAAAGATTTCCCCCCTTTTCCTCCATGTGACAATAATTTCTTGCATTCTTTGCAGACTACTTTAGACTCGTTGTTTTCACCTATGTTGAAATACTTCCATACGAGAGAGGATGTACTTCTTTGACTAGTAGAAGCCATGATAATGAAGCAGAATGCAAGATTTATCAGCCTCAGCAGTGTCAGCACTCAGCACATTTGTCACTGCGCATAAGATGACGTGTGACAGCGACAAATAACACAACTGCACTATGTGGCTGGTGTAGTCAAACTAACACGCAGCATGAGACAGCTCCACTTTCCCATCGCCTAACACTCCTCCCCCTCCCCCGAACCCCACTAGTGGGCATTGGTCAATTTAGCAGTGTAGTGTATTGTATCATAGCTCTATGAAACAATACGTAAGCACACAAAGTAATAAAAGTTATAAAACCAATATTTTAATATGCCCATATTATTATAGGAAATTATAAATACTACACATGCGAACATTGCAATTTTTAGATTTGAGATAGCCTGATAGGTGACACGGACACCATTGGTGAAACACTTCTTGTTTTAATTCTCTAATTTATAATTGTTGGGAATTTGTGGCATGGCGTCATTTTCAGCTGACTATATTTATCATTATTTACCATATTTATCTCATAAGAAGCTTTTTTATATATAATAATACTGTATTATACTGGTTTGAAACGTAAATTGGCTGAAATTTCAATAACAGTCTACGAAATGACTCTTGGAACTTTGCTTCATGAATATGAGTTACAGAGGCACTTGAGACCAAGTTTGGCAGGCTAAAATGAACCTTATTTATTATGGTATAAGGTCCAAATTTGCGTGCTACATAGAACTCATGTCTTTTTCAGTTGAAGGTGAAATAAGAGTGATATTTGCAGGATTATGGTATGGATTGGGAAAGCTGGTGTTAGGGTAGGAGTACTGTTAATGTAGGAGCAATATAATAATTAATAATATTAATATGATAATATAATAATATCATCTGTGTCACTCAATTACTGTCATTAAACATAACTTTGTCTTGAATCACATAATAAATAAAGTTGGAAAGTATCGGAGTATCTGCCATATTTTCACCTTACTGATACTGATACTCCAAAAAAAGGCTGATACTGCCAATACTGATACTATCGGCACATCCCTACTACTTACCATACAACAATGACAGTAATCTAAATGAATACATTTATTTGCTATATAAAATTAAGTCATTATCAGATAACCCCAAATATTCTCACTGTATAATAATGGGGGACTTTAATGCGCATGTGAACTCTGAATTCTTTGTAGAATTGGGTAACATGTGCGAGTCAGCCAAATTAAGTATGTGATGTAGATGGATTAGGGCCCGGGTAACCAGTGGTAATTTTACATACATTAGTGATATGAGTGGTACCACCAGGTGGATTGATCATTGTCTCACTAGTAATAATCTAAAGGATCAAATTGTTAGAGTTCATATTCTGCATAATTTCCTTCTTTCTGATCATAGACCATTAGAACTATTAATTAATTTTTCCAATTTATGTGCAACACGACATAGCAAGAATTTAATAGGTAAGAATAATTGCGTTGATTGGTCTAATATTAATATGCAACAGAGAATAGAATACAAAGATGGAACAGGTCACCTCTTTAATAACTTGGAAATTTTGCATCTTGCCTAGAATAATCCTTGCTCAAATGATTCTCACTGTAAACTCATAGATAGGTATTATAGTAAGATAGTATCCTTGTTAAGAGAAGCAGGAAGCCCCCTGAGTAAATCTTACAACTATCATAGTACAATTATTCCTGGATGGAATGATTTTATTGACCCCCCCTGAAGAGGGAATCGAAAGATGTCTATGATTTGTGGTGCATTCATGGTAGACCCAGATTGGGACCAGTATACATGAATATGTGTAGAAGTAGGGGTCAGTATAAGGTGGCCATAAGGCGATGTAAACAGGAAGAAGAGTCTATTCGAGCATCAAAAGCCTGTGAAGCTCGCATAAATAATAATAATAGCAAATTTTGGAAATTTGCTAAGAATCAAATAGGTGTCAAAGTGTCCTCCCTCTGACAATTGATAGGGTGTTGGGGGAAGATGAAATTGCAAAGCTGTGGAAAAACCACCACTATAAATTCTTAATTAACAGTGTGAGTAGGGATAATCTTAAGATGGATTGCAGTGAAACACCTATGGGAGGGACAAGGGAAAATACTTTGATATCATTTTCTGAAGTAAAGAGGTTAATTAAAGAGTTAAAGACTGGTTCTGCGTCAGGGGTAGATGACTTATCGAATGAGCACTTAAAATATGCAAATGACGTAGTATGTCTGCATATATCATTGCTCCTATCAGCCATGCTGGCTCATAGCTATATCCCTGCAGAGTTCATGAGGGTATATATCTTGCCCCTGGTTAAAAATAAGTATGGAGACATTCTGTCCAGCAATAATTACAGGCCTATTGCTGTCACTTCCTGCTTCTTGAAACTACTAGAAAAACTCTTGTTACTCCGATTAAATGATTTCCTATGGACATCTAATCAGTTTGGCTTTAAAAGGTCCCACTCAACTGACCTGTGTATCTATGTATTTAAAGAAACAATATCTAAATACATTGACAGTAATTCAACCATTTATAGCTGTTTCCTAGATATAAGTAAGACATAGGCCTATGATAGAGTGAACCAGAATATCTTATTTGCAAAACTAGAAGACAGGAAGGTTCCCATGTACATATTAAATTTATTGAAATTTTGGTATTCCCACCAATCTTTCACTGTTAGGTGGGGCAATGTACTATCTGAGTGTTTTGGCTCCTCTTGCGGGGTGAGACAAGGCTCCTTGCTCTCCCCTATGCTGTTTAATGTGTATATTGACGGATTAATTGCTTCACTTAATGAGGCAACAGTGGGATATTGTATAGATAACACAAGGATAAATAACTTAATTTATGCTGATGATATGGTGTTAATAAGTCCCTCTGTTAAAGGTCTGGATCGGCTACTAAACATCTGTGAAGTGTATTCGCAGAAACATGATATTCTTTTTAATGTTACAAAAACTAAGGTTATGCAATTTCATCCTAAAAGCTGTAATCGGCCAGCTGATAAGGTTTAAAATGAATGGTGAAGTAATTGAGGAAGTACAAGAGTTTAAGTATTTGGGTCAAACTACACCAGCTCCTTGAGTGATGACTCAGATATAAAACAATAATCTTGAATCCTTTGTGCTAAAGTGAATATGACTATAAGTAGGCTGACCATACGTACCGTTTTGAATGGGACAGTACCATTTTTTTTATGGGTTCTGTATGGGTTCTGTCACTGAAGAATAATTGTAAGCTCAATATGTTTATGTACTTACTTTTTCATGAATACAGAATATTACATAACCCCTGTCCCTTTTTTGCCATCCCAATGTCCCGTTTTTGTCTCAAGGAAATATGGTCAGCCTAACTATAAGGAACTTTTGTTTCTGTACAAGTGAAGCTAAAGAGACACTCTTTTGTACTTTCTGCAATAATATATATGGACAGCAACTCTGGGTGAATTATAAAAAATGTTCTGGCAGAACTCTAAATTTGCTGTACAACAGGTCTTTTAGACTCTTGCATAAATTACCCCCGGTGAGATGCTCAGCTTCGCAAATGTTTGCTACCTGCAATGTCCCGAGCTTTCCAGAGGTAACAAGATGTGCTCAGTCCAATGCAAAGAATTAAAAAATCAACCAACCCAATTATCCAAGCTATCCATGAGTCCTGCCATTTATCCTTTAAGCTATGGACTTGGTACAAAAATGTCTGTCTGTAGCTCCACTTAACTCCGACATTAGGTACTGTATTATTTCTAATCAGTTGTGTATATTTTTATCCTTGGTATGTGAACTGTCATTGTATTAATAATATGTGTCATATGGACTATAGTCTGCCAATAAACCTTTTCATTTTCATTATGACATTTTCTAAAAAGTCTAAGATCAGACAAACAAGATCTTCCTGATCTAAATCCATGTTGTGAACTTGAAATAAGATTAAAGTTCTCCAAATGATCTTGAATATTATTCTTTATAATTCTTCCTAGTATCTTTCCTACCAATGATGTCAAGCTAACAAGTCTATAATTTCCTCCCTCCTCCTTACTACCCATTTTGTAAATGGGCACTACATTAGCTTTTTTCCATTCATCTGGTATTTCTGCATAATTAATTGACCTAGCAAACAAAATAGTTAGTGCCTCAGATAAGCTTTCTTCCCCTTCTCTGAGAATCCTAGCAAATATATTATCAGGTCCAGCAGCCTTATTTGACTTCAATATATGAATCACTCCCTAACATCACCCTTCTTTATTTGAATATGATCAAGAATGTCTGAATTTACAGGATCTGAAGGATTAAAATGAAAGTTATTTAAATTTTCTTCAGTAAAAACAGAGCTAAAATAATCATTAAAAATATCAACAATATCCTGATCTTTTTCAAACATCCTATCATCATGTTCTATTGGGCCAATCCTATCATGCTTTTTATTATTATATTCATAAAAACTAAAGAATTTCTTTGGATCTTTATTGTTATTTCTAGCTAAGTTTATTTCACTATGCCTTTTACTCTTCCTAATCAAACTATTTAGCTTATTTCTTAACTGCCTATAATTATCCAAGTCCAAAATACTATCAGTGCCTTTAAATTCCCTGAATGCCCCTTTTTTATTTTTAATCATTTCAGCTATTTCCCTATTCTACCACAAAAGTTTCCTAATCTTGTTATTCCTAACACTTCTGAAAGGAATACACCTACATTGTACATCCTCTAAAATTTCTGAATCTAGACCACATCTCAATAGCATTTTTATTGGCAAATTCATTATCCCATTTACTGAGCCTAACAACTCCCTAAATCTCCTATCCTATCTAAATCCTTTGAGAAGCAAGGGACTAGATAGTTATTGTTGACCAGATCCCTATTTAATTCTATCTTAAAATGTATGATCCAATCACTATTTCCTAATGACTCTCCTTCTGCAAGTTCCCTAATAAGTTCATGGTCATAGTTTGGGTGGATGTGTTCTACCGAATCGTTACCAGCATGTCAGCTATTTAGCCATAAAGTAGTGAACCAGTTAAAACTAAGTGGTTGAAGTGTTTTTATACAAATCCACATCTGGAGTTTTAGGAATAAGAAAAATGTGTTATTTAGTTATATGATTAATAATGCAGCATTCAATGATACTAGAGCAGAGAATGAGTTAAAAGGCTATAGGGTAATTCCAGGACAAATAGACAAATGAAAGTGCCAAATGTACACTCCACCATCTCCAAAATTCATGAAACTTGGTGTGAGGGTTGGTTTTGGTCGAAATTACAAAAATCTGAATTTTTTGAAAATTGGTCAAGTTGGTCAAATTTTATGGCTTGACCAAATTTTGGTCAAATGAAAAAACCAATAATTTTCAAACGTAAATATTTCAGCTGCTAATTGTGGTAGGGTAATAAGTCTTAAATGATAAAATATGTAAAATTAACTGTAGTTTCTAAATATGTATCATTTTTTAGGGTAACAAAAATAAAATTATGATTTTTTGGAAAAAATATAATCTTTTTTTTTTTTTTTTCGATTTGGCAGCGAAGATATCATTTTTCGAAAAAAAGACCAAGAATAAAAAATGTTTATTTGATGTATGTACACCATAATAAGTAATAAAAAGTGAGCTTATAGTTTATTATAAGGCTCAAAACTGAGTTTGAAATTAAGTAATAAATTTTTTTTTCAGATGACGAAGATTTATTACATTGTTGGTCCAAAAAATCATATAAAAAATACATGTAGATAAACCAAAGGAGAAAAAATCTTTTAAAATATATTTTACAATGTACATCATAACCTCTCTTATATTTAGGGACAGAATATATTGACAATAATAATGTTTAATTTATAAAGCGCTTATCAGAGTATAAAATACTCTTCCTAATACTACACGTACACAAGTCTTTGAGAATGAATTAAGAGACAGTATTCTCATCCAGTGAATCCAAATTTTAGACACTAATAATATAATAATAAGAAAAAATTTGAAAAGATTTTTATAACTATTAAGTAGATACACAAATCTTAGATAAAAATTTTAGAAATATTATATAGACAATCTTAAATAGTATACATTCGATAGAATTTATTTTATCTTCTTTGAAAAGTTATTTAATTCTTGAAGCGGAAAAATGTATTGTATTCTTGTTCCTCCTCATAAACTTGCTTCAATACTCCCAAATATATTTTCTGTTGGAACGTGACAAACATCATCTTGCGCAGGAAAAATGTATGAGGAACATACGCCTGAAGGATGGAGAAATTTTATCAGAAAATCATCATATTCACAGTCAAAGGACTGGACTAATCCGAGCCATAGTTTATTTTCATACATACAACCCACAAAGAGCCTGTTTCAATTTTGTGTTGAGAGACAGTATTATGTTCTTGATCCGAAGCAGAAACTCTAATGAGCTCTCTTATTTTGACTGACTGTGCACTCTGAGAGAGTGGATAAACCTTCAATGAATTCTTGGAAATTGGGACGAAGTGATGTAATTGTTGAGTACCTTTGATAGAAGTAATAGGTTCACTCAGACATTTTTGCAAAGAAAGCTCTACATCTACAACTTCTGCCTCAGAGACGTAAAAAAAGTCAATAGCGGTTAGGAATTCTTGAGAGCAGAAATTGTAGAAGTCCTCAGCTGTTAAGATTTGATGGTCGAGAGGCCGTCGTAAGCTTTCTCTGGCGACTGCTGTTTTTACCGTTCCGCCAATACCGTCGCAGGCATTCTTCCCGTGGGATGTCGCAAAAAAATTCCACTCAGCATGAATTTTGAAGTCTTCGAAATGATGGCATAAATTTAGAAAATTTGTTTTATTCTTATACTGAGCCGTGCATCCATATGTGAAATAATGAATTTTAGTTAGGTTTGAATTTTGTTGTTGGATGCACAGGATTAATTTTTTGAGAAAACTATGAACCAGAATTGTATCATGCCTGCGACGGTTTGAAATGAAGCAGTAACTTTTGCAAATTAGTTTTCCTGCATTGTTTTTGGAATAATAAACGAATGGGTGCACTGTACATTACGAGTTCTCCCAATGAAACCCCTGGGCACAATCTTGTACGATGAATGAGAAGTTTTCCGCGAAATTGCCCACCAAAACACCTTCATTTTTGGGCAGAGTTTCTTTTAGATTTGTGAAGTAACTCGACTGACATTTATTCATGAAGTGGTCTTGTCAGCAGTGGTGGGCGCGGTACCAAAATTTGGGGGTGCGTTACGCGGTACTGCGGTACTTTTTCAGGTCCCCCTGGTGCGTTCCGCGGTACTGCACACAAGAACAACACAAGTAATAGCACATATTTTCAGAAATTGCATATCGGCGATTTCACACCTGAACTTTCTGCCATAATGGCTAAAAATCGATCTTTGTCACAGAAATGTAACACACGTGCAACCGGCTCAAAAGCAAGCACTGCACTGAGGCGTTGTGATAGGATGGCAACGTAACATGTTCTGAACGAAAACTTAACGTGTCTAGAGTTAGGCTGATGCAACACACGCAGCATTCGTCTTACTGTACTCCTGTAATAAGGTTTACTTCAAAAAAGTGTTAATTTTTTGAAAAGTCGTGTTTGTCAGGTACCGCGGAAAGTACTGCGGGAAATTTGAATGCAGTAGCGGTACTGCTGTACTTTCAGCGATCCTTTGCGGTACTGCGTTATGCGGTACCGGTTTGGTAGTGCGGTAGTACCGCAGTACCGCAAAAAATACCGCAAGTGCCCAGCTTTGCTTGTCAGTTGTGCAATTTTTTTTGGTGAGCGATTCCACATATTCCTCTGGAGTTTTGGTGATATCTTTTAACATAGTGATTGATGGACACCCATTGTTTATATTTTATCTCTTCCATCGCCATGAAGTCCAAACTTTCCAAATAATTTTTGATTCCGACCTCTCGCGGGCATCTTTTACATTGGTGCATCATACAATCTTCATTGTCCATGCTGCAGACGAATAAAGACATTAATTTTTTGTAGTCTAAATCTTTAATGCCTAACGCTGATATTTGTAGTTTCGGATTTTGGTGATGCGTACATACGCAGACACTGTGAGTTCCGCTTCGTCCAGCAAGCACGCACCATGGCGGTCGAAGATGAGCAAAGGTACTAAAGCCTATTTTGGGATTTTCATCATTTTTTGCATATTCAGCATATAACTCTTTCAAGTTACACAATATCAGTCTTTTTTGTTTTTTTATTTTTTCACCCTCTTCATTTATTGCAAACTTATAATCTTTGATTCCCGGGCACATCCTACTATATTCGTCATTTTCATAAAACTCCTGAATGATTTTTTTCATTTCAGCTGTGATGACCTTCCCTTTCGTCATGTTTGGAATGTTAGGAAGAATCCCAAACTGTTTTTGAAGATTGCAGCTCTTATACACCATATACTTTGTTGCTCCAAAGAAGTCAGCAGTTTTTTCAATGGGATAGGGATACAATGATAGTATTTGTAACCTAAGATTGCGATCGTTACTTGCTTGAAATTTCTCCTTTAATTCTTCCATAACCTTTTGATACCTGAAATAAAGTGTATTTGACATTAAGTTTAGTATATTTTTAATTAAACTTTTCATAAAATATATGTACAGTATTCCCTCGCTTAACACGGTTTTGATTAGCACGGTTTTTGAGTTAACACGGTTTATTAATTGCAACCCCTTTTTATTTAACACGAAGAAATTTCACTCAACACGGTCCTAAAACTTAAATTTCAAATTTAGCACATATTCCGTTTCCATAGCAACAGCAGGCAGGCAACGTCTTACCACCGAGACAAAGAGGCACGAGACGGTCATTGATGAAATTGCAGGCATTGGACAGGAATTAGGCTTTAATGAAGTAGACTCTGCAAATGTACAGGAATTATTGGGCTCGCATTGTGAAGAGTTGAGTGATAATGATCTCGTTAACCTTGACCAACAGCGCGCATATGAATGCAATGACGAATGCATGACGGGAGAAAACGCCCCAAAAAGTGAAATGAATTTGCAACAGTTCCAAAAATTTTTTTGCACTTCTGAAGAGTTGAAGCAGCAACTTATGGATTTAGATCCAAATCTTGAAAGAAGTACGGTATGCAGGTCTGCCGAATGATTGATAATGCACTGAGCTGCTACCGGAAAGAGTGAAGAGAAAGAAGAAGTGCGTCTAGACTACGTTAGATAAATTTTTCTCAAAAAAGAATTAAATGTTGTTTGAACAATAAATTTATGATTTTTTTTATAAATTTTTCTCAAAAAAGAATTAAATGTTGTTTGAACAATAAATTTATGATTTTTCATACCTATTTTATTTTTCCTTTTAATTTTTTATAAGTACAGTAGTAAAGAAGAAATATACAGTATATTAACCCTTTATGGTACCATGTTGCATCTATTTAACATTTCAAATACACGCATTTAGACTTAACCCTACAAAAAAGTTGTGCGATAGAGGGTTAAAAACGAATTTTGAAAGAAAAAGTTGGATGAATTACAATATTTTGCATGTGTTTTTATATTCGATTAACACGATTTCATTTAACACAGCACTTTACAGGGATTAATTAACAGTGTTAAGCGAGGGAATACTGTATATATATTATATTGTCCGATTATAAAAATGTAAACAGATAAAACTTAATTTAGTATATACTTCGATGACTGTATTAAATTTAATTTAAAATGTCAAATTTCAATAACTGTGTCCGAAAAGTAGTCTTGCCTCTCTAAATCATCTTCCAAACAACTTTTTTTGGATGGACCAGCTTCGGAATAGTCAATAGGAGCCCCATAAGCAGCTTCAAAACTTCGTTTAACCTTTTCCATTGTCGATCTGAATTTCGTAGAAGCCTTTATCTGTTTTTGTCCCGGCTTCAATCCAGCTATAAAACAAATTCATAAATTTAGGTTGTGTGAAATAATCAAATATCAAATATTTTGTATATATGTATTCAAGTGCTGATGCTAATATTTAAAAACAGAAAACTACGAATTTGGCATTAAGAAACAAATGTCCTGAATGGAGTCTCTATTGTTTTATTACCTGTTTTAATAGGGCTTTCATCAAATAAAGGTAAAATATTGTCGCTGAGCAAATCTTTATTGAATTGCCTGTCTTGAACGACTAATTCTTCCAATGGTGGTGGATTTGTGGAATCGCTACTGCTTCGCTCCATACATTCGTTAAGTATGTCTGGCTCAGGTATTGGTGCAGGTTCCGGCATGACTCCAGATTCCTGGGATCTTGGGAGCATTGCTCCAGTAAATTTGACCATGAGAAAAAGTAAATTTGGGTTTGGGTTTTGTTCATCCGCTAGACGTTATGCAATTTTTTTGCGTATACGTTCTTGTACAAACCAATTTTTTTAAATTACAAATTTAGTTATTTTAAGTTTAGTTGGTAATTCCATATTTAACAATTATTTTTATTTTTTGTTAAGCTTCAATGTTTTGATGATTAAAATTTTATTAAAACGTATATTTTTTTAATATAAAATTATCAGGATTGGACTATGTTCCATTGATCTCGGCCAGGTTTGATAAATTGGCCAGATAATTACTTGTGCGGTTTTAAGTAATCCACCATGACTCTAGAATTGAAAAGTTTAGTTAAGTTTAAACTTACTTTTACTTACTCTTCCTTACTTTTACTAAGTTTAAAGCACTTACTTTTACTTACTTTCATTATACTATATTTACTTACTTTTATTCACTTTTACCATACTATATTTACTAACTTTTACTTATTTTGTATTTTTTCAGGTAGTCAATAATCAATAATGGATCCTAATATTGATGAAGCTGGAGAGAAAAGTGAGGGTGTTAAAAGGGGTTACTTTTGTGGTCAATGCAAGAACAAATATTCAAAGAAGCAAAACTGGGAGCAACATTTTAATTCCAAAAAAAATATTTGTTACAATACAAGAGGTCCCAGAGTTTGGGCCCACAGCTTAGATTTGCAGTAAAGAAATACCAGGATGAAGTGCAGCAAAGAGATACGCAAAGCAGTCATTTAGTTTGTTCACAAAATGTGCTAGTGCTAGACCTCAGAAAAATGAACCAACTTCATCAACTGCTAATCTAGAAAATGAAACTTTTTCACTAGATGTTTCACAGACTGAAGAAAGTGCTTCTCCTCCACCTAAGAAACAAAAGGTAAGTGAGGAATCTGCGCATCAGACTAACAAAACTGCTTTAGAGGAATTTGAAAATTCCCAAATCCAGAAGACATTGAATGCAATTTTGCGCCTAACAAAAGAAACTCACCAAGCTGTTGTGGTTAATAAAGAGAAGAGTCAAAATATGCCTTCAAGTTCAAGTGTTGCATCCAAATCTAATAAAGCAAAAAGCAACAAATTTGACATTTCCATAGCCCATTTAAGCAAGTGTAAATCAATACATTGCTGCTGCAATGAATAAATAAACTTAAGGTGAGTTATAAACTGTACATTATTGTATTATTATGTTTAGCTAAAACAATTTGTAATTGGTATGTCGTCAATTCAAGAGTTTACTATCATTAACCTATCTAGTGGTGTAAGGGAAAAAAAAGTAAATTCAGAGCTGTGCTCCAGTAAATTTTTTCAAATCTGGAGTCATGGGTTCCGGCTCTCTGGATGAACGTTGAACATGTTCTAATACAATTGGCTTTTTTTAATTGTGACATACCAATTGCTGCATAGTAATTGATTTTCTTCCAAAATTCCATAGCTTGCAGCTGCCATGGCAGAGTTTACTTTTTTGATGTTACAGAAAATTCTTCTTGAGTGTTTTTTCATAGGATCGCAACAAAATTTTGTATTTTGAGGCATTTTAAGGGTTAGGTAAATTTACGTATACTAGAAAATTAGGTATATACTGAAAATCTGGAAAGAAAGCAAAAAATTGTTAAAATTTGGAGGATTTTTTTTTGGTCATTTTTTTTTCATAATAATCATCGATAAGCTGACTTTTTATTACTTATTATGGTGTACATACATCAAATAAACATTTTTTATTCCTGGTATTTTTTTCGAAAAATATCTTCGCTGCCAAATCGCAAAAAAAAAAAAAAAAAAAAACTTTTTCCAAAAAATCATAATTTCATTTTTGTTACCCTAAAAAAATGATACATATTTAGAAACTACAGTTAATTTTACATATTTTATCATTTAAGACACTACACTACCACAATTAGGAGCTGAGATATTTATGTTTGAAAATTATTGGTTTTTTCATTTGACCAAAATTTGGTCAAGCCATAAAATTTGACCAACTTGACCAATTTTCAAAAAAATTCAGAAATTTGTAATTTGGACCTAAACCAACCCTCACACCAAGTTTCATGAATTTTGAAGAGGTTACCATGTACTTCATTTGTCTATTTCTCGTAGAATTACCCTATACAATGTATGTATATTAGAGAATGGACAGGCAGGGGGGTAGTTTGGTAGGCAAATGTTGAATATACATATGTAAACTCAAAGGTATGAAAAGACCTAAAATAAATGAAGTGGCTCTGGAACCTGCACGTAGGTTCTGCAGCTTACAGGCTATGGAACCTACATGCAGATTCCAGAGCCCATATATATAGCTACAGAACCTGCTAGGGATGTACCGATATATCGGTAGATTTTTATCGATATCAGTATCAGCCAATATTTCAAAAGTACAATTTTTCCAAAATTATGAATATAAGACTATTTAGAGGATGAAATTTCTAATATTTTATTGTTTTATCACTTCACATATATGTAATATATATATATTATATATAAAAATTATTATATATAAAATTTATGCTATTAATACACACATCTTTAAATAGGTCAGGATGTGGACATAGATGTGTAAATCCTTTGAGAAATAGGTATAAAACCTAGGAAACAAAAAAAAACTTGTAGTCATAGCTCACAACATTAACCCAGCTAGCTGGTTAAAAACACATTTACTAAGCCCAACATAGGCCCGTAGTCCAATTGTATAACTAACAAAACTATGACATCTGATGCAGTGTTGCCATCTTTAATGAAAAGGATTTATTGCTTTGTCACCAAATTTTCAACACAGAAAATAAATTATAAATGTTACAAAAATATGACAAACAAACCCTAGCTGGATATTGGCATTAGTTATCGGCTGGTACTTTTTTAATTATCGGTTACTGGCTAAAAAGCGATATCGGTACATCCCTAGAACCTACTAGACTCTAGCAAGGATTTTAAACTGTATGGACTGTCAGAATCATGCAGAAAGATTTTTAGCTTATGAAATCGGTTCATACTATTATCTATAATATATCATAATCACAATTCTGACAAACAACATGCCCAACAGGGCATGAAAACAACGATGTTGACAACTCTGCTTAATGGGGAATCTTCTTGCCAAGCGAGTGAATGATTTTATTTTGACTTTGAATTAGACTTCCATGAAGTGGCTCCTTGGCTGGCATGCTGGCCAAGGAGCTAAAGATAGGGTTGCTGACTACATGGCCAGCATATATATATATATATAATATATATATATATATATATATAACATACGCACAGGTTGAGTCAAAAGTCTCCATACATAGGCAAAATGGTCACTTTATTATGCAATCACTTGTAAGTCACAAAATATGCTCTTTGTGGGCACCATTACACTGAATGCACATATGGATGCGTTCCTCCCAGTCATGGCAAACGTGCATTAACATGTCTGGTGTTATGCATGCACATGCATCACGAATGTGTTCCTTTAGGTGGTCCGTGTTTTGTATTTTCACCTGGTACACCATGTCCTTCAAGTGCCCCCACAAGTAAAAATCAAGGGGGGTGAGGTCTGGGGACCTCGGAGGGCACTCCACGGGACCACTGTGGCCAATCCAGTGACCCAGAAACTGCTGATCCAGCCACTGGCACATGCAGATACCGTAATGGGGTGATGCCCCATCTTGTTGAAAGTACGCTGGAAATCCCCCATCCTCGTTCAGCAGGGACAGCATGTTTAAATACATTTCAGCATTCAGATTGGTGTCAATGAAGGGCCAACAATTGTGTTGCCCCATATCCCGCACCACACCATCACTTTTCCAGTGCCTCAAGTGCGTCTTTGAGGGACTCATCCAGTGCGGGTTGTCATCACTCTGGACAATAATGTACGTTTTGACGATTAACCTCTCCATGAACATAAAAGTTGGCTTCATCTGAAAACAGGATGCCAGCCAAGAACTCTGTGTCTTCGTCCACTTTTGTTCTTGCCCATTCACAGAATTCCAGCCACCTGTCCAGGTCATCTTCACTAAGATAGTGCAACATTTGCATTTTGTATGGATGCCATCTGTGCTCTTTCATAATGCAGACGATACTCCTTTGGCTGACACTGCATTCTGCAGACATCCGTTGAGTGCTTTTTTGGGGACTCTCTGCGAATGCTACCAGCACCATGGTCACTGTGCTTTCATGGGTGGCTGTTTGTGGATGGGCACTTCTCGGTTGGTCTGCAACACTTCCAGTCTTCTTGAACTTCTCAATGAGTTTGGCAATGGTGTCGTGTGTGATGTGCGCAGTGGCGGTCCTAGCTTACATGACGCCCTGGGCGAACCTCACCTTCAGCCCCCTCGTTCGCCAACACACACACACATTCGAATCCCCCCAAAATAAAGGACACATAACTCTCACAAAATAACTTTTTATTGGACTAATTGTTGGAACTTCAGAACCAAAACAAAGACTCAAATTTCTGAATTTTACAAATCCTTCATCACGTAAATAGAATAACTCACTTAGGAGAATGTAATTATGATACTATGAACAGGAAAAATACAAATTAAATTGCACAACTGCCATAAATAAACTAGAGAATCAAATTTCTAAATTGTACAAATGCTCTATCACATAAATAGAATAAGACACTTAAGAGAGGGTAATTATTATGCTACACTTTGAACAAGAAACAAAATAAATTGCACCACAGCACAACTGCCATCTAAAGCCTGACTCTTCTTACCTTCCTTGATGCAAAGTCATGAATTAAATCATCATATGAAATCTGCTCAGCAATTGTATGATTTATACTGATGATGGCCAGACCGGTAAGGCGTTCCTGTGACATAGTTGACCTCAGGTAGGATTTGATGAGCTTCAGCTTTGAAAAGCTCCTCTCTGCTTCAGCAACAGTGACTGGAAGAGTAAGACCAATTCTGAGAGCAGTCCACAAATTTGGATATATTTCAGAGAGCTCCCTTTCATGGATAAATGTCAGCAGTTCAAGCAAGGATATGGTCTTTGATGGCAAGTCAGGCAAGTTCTTCAGCTCCTGTGCAAGCTCTCTGCCATCCAAGTCAGATTGTCCCTTAAAGTGTAGTGTAGTACTAAGGTTCACACATTGTTCTGTCAGCTCCTCAAATGTGAGATTTTGGAAATGTGTCAGCACTCCAAACTTCTCCCACAATTTCCAACGTGGAAAATCTTTCCTGAATGGCTGATGTTGCAGCATCAACCACTGCATTGAAAAATGTCACCTCCAGCTTCTTCAAAGCATCAATCAAGGGCTCATCAGATGCTTCATAGGAGAAGTGCCGCTTTGTGGACCTCAGCCGTTTTTTTTTAACACAGCCTCCACATTCATTTGTTCACAGATATCTGTGGCTGCCATTTGTGCAGCCACAAAACCTGTTGCCCTGTAATTGCGGAGACCTCTCTCTGTTTTTTTTAGGAGATTTACTGCAACATCAACGTGCATGCTAGGAGACTGCATCTGCTTGCTCACATGCTGAATTTGGCATAACAGGTCATGCCACACCACTGAACAAATGGCGAAGCGGTATGACCCAACCTCCTCTGACAGAGATTGAGCCTCGACCTTTATTACAGTGTCTTTGGTGTGGTCCCTCACCTCAATCAGTGCATCTCTCACTGCAGCTGCCTGATATCTCAGGGGCTCCACACTCTTGATCTTGCTTTCCCACCTTGTATCAGACCACATCTTCAATGTGATGTTCACATGTTTTTTCAAAATGGTCACATGTTTTTTCAAAATGGCCCATCGTTGTGTGGAGGCTGAAAACAAGTTGTAAAGCTTCTGCAAGATGCCAAAGTAACTTGTGGCATCAATAGATCCCTTAGCAGCATCGGCCACAAGCAAATTCAGAGAATGAGCCCCACATGGAACAAACAGAGCTCTGGGATTAATTTCTAGGAGCCTGGATTGAACACCCTTGTTTTTTCCCCTCATGTTGGCCCCGTTGTCGTATGATTGTCCTCTACAGTCCATGAAAGGAACTTTTAGCTCCTCCAGTCTCTTCAGAATCAGAGATGCCAAATGTTGACCAGTGGACTCCTCTGCCTCCAAAAACCCCATGAAATGTTCCTTTATATGGGGCTTCCCCTCCAGTGACACAACCCGAATCACAACTGACAACTGTTCAGTGTGGCTGATATCTGGAGTGCAATCTAGAATTATTGAAAAAAACTTTGATTGTTTGATGTCACTCACCATTGCTGAAATGGTCTTGCTGCTCGACAAATCAATGAGTTCGTTTTGTATGTGGTGGCCGAGGTAGCTGGTGTGACTGGAGGTCCCTTTTTGGACATGTTAATGTGCTCTTGCATTATAGGATCAAATTGTGCCATCAGTTCAACTTCTTTCAGAAAATTGCCATTTGATGGTGAGAACAATTTTTCTGTATGTCCCCTTAGTGCCAAATTCCTAACTGCCAGAGAATGCACAATAGCAGTGAGACGTGTCAGCACCGCTCTCCATCTCAACTTCTCAGCCTCCAGAAGTGCCATCTCCTGCTTGTCAATGGTCTCCCCCTTTCTCATCCTCACTGCCAGTTCTTTCCAGATTTTCACAGAATTTAGGTGTTCTGAACTGTTGTCATGTGATGTGAGCTTGCATGCTTCCAGTCCGAGAGTCCCAAACTTGTTAAATTTATTTTCCTCTTGGAAAATAATGTACAACAGAAACAGAAAAGGCTGTTGTTTTTTAAGGAATAGACCAACCAACTTCTGGTTATATTTTCCCCACTAACCAATGACTTCCTGAAGTATTGATGGTGGAAACTTCTTCCGTCACTGTCGTTTCTAGGGAATACAAAGTCAGATGGTACTTGACTTGGTTCCCTGGAAACCAGTTGTGTCCGAATTCTCTCAGTCAGAACTGAAGGCCAGTTAGCAGGGTCGGTGGACAGAGACTCATCCTTAGGAGGCGATTCTGCTCCAGGCCTTTCTAATAGAAAGAACAAGAGCATTACTCATTAGTATACACACCTAAGTTAGATAACACATTATTCACAGCACTTTGTTATGGTGGTGGTGTTATGGAATTATGGTGGTGAAACACCACACATACCCAGTAACCCAGACCCAGTGATAATAACATTATAATTTATAACTGTTTGCAAAATGCTTTGCAGGGATGCACACACATACACACACACGCACACACTCACAGACATATGTGCACACAAACTCACCTGAAGAGTCCTGCCGGGGAGAAGAAGAAGCAAATGGGTCTTCATCCTCAGGATCAGACTGCATTTGTGGAGACATATGTGAGGCTGAGGAGGTAGATGGCTCCTCAGCCTCAATAATGGCAGAAGTAGACGGCTTCTCATCCTGGCTAGTGGCAGAGGGTGTTCCAAAATATTTCAAAAGTGCCCCTGCAAATAGTAAAATAGAACATAACAGACCAATGCATGAATAGGCTAGTACAATTAATTTAACATGTTATTAAGCACAATTTATTAAACTTTTAGAATAGGAAACAAATGAATAATACAACCTCCTTGGTTAATGGCTAATTATATACATAATAGTACACTTCAAATGACTCAGAAAGCTATATCACAAAATAGCAGTGCAATATAGCAGTGAAGAGTAGATGACATAGCTCTATACCTTTATCTTTTGCTCGTTTCTCCTCTTCTTCTTTCCTCTTTTTTCTAAACTGAGCACCTGATAGCTTTGACCTCTTCTTATCCATTTGCGGTTATTTGACAGACCTTAGTGGCTTAGTGTGAAGATTCGTTCTGTAATAAATAATATACATTTCACTATTTAACCAAACCCAGAAAAATAACATTACATATGTTAAAGTATGGGCCTTTATTCCCAATAATATTAATCTGGAAGCATTTTGCATTGTTTAGGTCTTTTATGGGAAGGTTTATGGAAAATGCAATAGATGGTTTTTTATTAATAAAAATATATTTATTGATCTTTTATTATTTATTTTATTTTATTTTTTATTTTTATTTATTTCTTTATTTATTTATTTTTATTTTTATTTTTTTTGCAGGCGCTCATGCCGCCCTGCGCGGCTGCCCATATTGCCCATATGAGGAACCGCCACTGGATGTGCGTGCCAGAGGCGTGTGTCCTGTTAAAATTCTGGGCAACCTTGCGACAGCTTCCTGATCCTGTCAGAAGAATGATCTCTATATGCTCTTCTTGGGACAAAGGCATCTCAGCACATCACCTGCAAAAAAACATAAAAATAAATCATTTATTTATCATGATCATTTTGCCTATGTATGGAGACTTTTGACTCACCCTGTATATATATATATATATATATATATATATATATATATATTTTTTTTTTTTTTTTAGTTCAGGAAGAACCGATTCGCCTCTATTTAAAGGGCATATCTCAGCGGAAAAACAAAGAAAAAGTGAGAGGAAAGACAGAGGAAAAGAAAGGGTGGAGGGGACAGTCGAAGTGGAAAAAGACCAAGGATGACAAGGACTGCAGGGCCGAGCCCCATCATCCTTGGGTGCTAGGGCCGGGAGGGCGCACGTGAAACCTCCAGGAACAAGCACGTACAAACGAGCACAAAGAGCACTCAAGAGCACGAGCTTAGAACCCCCTTGCGGGGATATATATATATATATATATATATATATATATATATATATTTATTTATTTTTTTATTTTTTTAGTTCAGGAAGAACCGATTCGCCTCTATTTAAAGGGCATATCTCAGCGGAAAAACAAAGAAAAAGTGAGAGGAAAGACAGAGGAAAAAGAAAGGGTGGAGGGGACAGTCGAAGTAGAAAAAGACCAAGGACTGCAGGGTCGAGCCCCATCATCCTTGGGTGCTAGGGCCGGGAGGGCACACGTGAAACCTCCACACAAAGAGCACGAGCTTAGAACCCCCTTGCGGGGAAATATATATATATATATATATATATATATATATATACAGGGTGGGCGGAAAGTAGCTCCCTATTTTGGATTGGTAAAAAAATACGTATATTATCCATTTATTTCAGAAGAAATAATATGAAAAGGTAGGCATACATGGTAGGTTTTCTCTAAAATTCAATGTGGGCTCCAACTCTTTCCACCAGCTTCTGGAGCCACCCAGGAATGGCGTCCACTGACTTTAGCAGGAATTCCGGCGGGATGGAGGACATGACTTCCCGAATTCGGTCCTCCAGTTCTTCCAATGTCCTCGGTTTGGTGCGGTAGACTTCTTCCTTTACCCACCCCCAAAGAAAGAAGTCGCACGGTGTCAAGTCGGGGCTCCTGGCTGGCCATTGATGTGGACCACGACGACCCATCCAACGCCCAGGGAAGTGGGCATCCAGCCACTCACGGACAACAAGAGCGAAGTGCGGAGGGGCGCCATCTTGCATAAATATCAGACCGTGCGACTTCTTTCTTTGGGGGTGGGTAAAGGAAGAAGTCTACCGCACCAAACCGAGGACATTGGAAGAACTGGAGGACCGAATTCGGGAAGTCATGTCCTCCATCCCGCCGGAGTTCCTGCTAAAGTCAGTGGACGCCATTCCTGGGCGGCTCCAGAAGCTGGTGGAAAGAGTTGGAGCCCACATTGAATTTTAGAGGAAACCTACCATATATGCCTACCTTTTCATATTATTTCTTCTGAAATAAATGGATAATATACATATTTTTTTACCAATCCAAAATAGGGAGCTACTTTCCGCCCACCCTGTATATATATATATATATATATATATATATATATGAAAATTATTTCACGAAAGTAACACGTGAAAAATATTTATGATGAATAAAACCACGAAGGAAAGGAAAAACAAAATGGTGCTCAAGCGCTTTCGTCTAATGACATCCTCAGGAACACTGAAGTACATAAAAGGGTAACAGCCTATATATAGGTTACAGAAAGAAAAATAAATAAATCATACATACACATACATACACACATACACACACACATATATATATATACATACATATCTATATATACATATACACATATATATATATATATATATATATATATATATATATATATATGCAATAAACAGAGAAGTAAAAATTAAAAATTAAAGGATTATCAGTGAGGCGTACAGATTTGTAAGGAATAATATCGATTTTTAGCACAAGATCAAATGGATTATAAAAATACAAATTTATATTGGAAAACTGCCCGGGTTTTAACACTCTGCCTATGGTCAGGTTTCGATATATATAAAAATAAAATGCAGTTTTCCAATATAAATTTGTATTTTTATAATCCATTTGATCTTGTGCTAAAAATCGATATTATTCCTTACAAATCTGTACGCCTCACTGATAATTTTTTAATTTTAATTTTTTATTTTTACTTCTCTGTTTATTGTATATATATATACAGGGTGAGTCAAAAGTAGCGCCTGATTTCTGTTAGTTGATTGTTTGTCTGCCATTTGTATTACAGTGTACAAGAAGGTAGAAATAAATGAATGACATGTTTATCTAACCATTTATTCGGGGGAAAATTATTATGGAACTGTACCAAGCCGTTTTACTTGCAATTTTCAAAGTGCCCTCCCTCGTGATCGATGCACAATTGCAGCCGAGCAGGCACAGAGTGGCACACACGCCTGCAGAGTTCGATATCAATTTCCTCAAACTTTGCAGTGATTTGAGCCTTCAATTCCTGAATGGTACGAGGCTTTTCACGATAAACAAGGTCTTTCATGAGCCCCCAAAGAAAGAAATCTGGAGGTGTAAGGTCTGGGGAGCGTGCCGGCCACTCGATCGGACTGCGGCGGCCGATCCACTTTCCGGGAAAGTTTTCATCAAGCCACTGACGAACATGATGTCCATAATGAGGTGGAGCTCCATCTTGCTGGAAATAACAGTCCTGATCTTGTACCCTGGGCCAAAAGAAGGTTTGCAGCATATCCAGGTAAATTTCTGCAGTGACAGATCCCTCAAAGAAAAAGGGTCCAATTATCCCTAATGGAGATACAGTATGGCTGCCCAAACTGTCACGCCAGGTAAATTTACCTCCTTCTCAACTGTCACTCTTGGGTTCTCCGCAGCCCAGTAGACACAATTGTGTCTGTTAATTGTGCCATTAAGCTTAAAACATGCCTCATCTGACCACCAGATGTTGTCTAGCATTGTGTCCTCTTCGTCAAGTTTAGCTAAGAACTCTTCGCAAAATTGAAGACGGCGGTCGTCATCTCCATCATGAAGGGCATGCAGTAAGCATGGAATGTAAGGTTTCCATTTTTTCTGGTGAAGGATACGGATAACACTTGATTGGCTCACTTCCAACTCTGCAGATAAATGGCGAGTTGACTTTTGCGGACTTTGTTCCAGTCTCCTGATGGCTTCTTCAGCCTTAGCTACATTCGTTGCCGTTTTCGGATGACCAGACTTCTTTGCAGTGGCTACCGACCCTGTTGCTTCAAATTTCTCGACAATCAATCGTATGTTTCTTCCCTGGGGTGGGTTAATATCGAATTCCTGTGCCAAACGGCGTGCCACCATCGTTGGTTGTTCATTACATTTGTAGTAATGTTTCACGGCCGCAATGCGTTGATTCATTGAAAGGTAATTCATGGTTCAATTTGGTGCAAATTCAGTAACTTTCCAAACTCTCAGCAATAACCTGCAAAACAAAAATAAATAAACTAAGAAAATTAATAATCTGCAAGACAATTATTAACAACATGACTTCCCAGAAAGAATGTGACAGCCAAAAAAACAGAAATCTGGCGCTACTTTTGACTCACCCTGTATATATATATATAATATATATATGTATATGTATATATAGATATGTATGTATATATATATATATGTGTGTGTGTATGTATGTATGTTATTTATTTATTTTTTTTTCTTTCTGTAACCTATATATAGGCTGTTACCCTTTTATGTACTTCAGTGTTCCTGAGGATGTCATTAGACGAAAGCGCTTGAGCACCATTTTGTGTTTCCTTTCCTTCGTGGTTTTATTCATCATATATATATATATATATATATATATATATATATATATTATATACAGGGATTAGACAAAATAATATGAACACCCGCCGATTTCACCGGTTATCTTTATGGACTGCTCAGACACAAAGTAAATGGTCAAATGACTGGCAAACCTATTTAAATGCGTAACAGAGAGTGTATACGTCATGTTATAACCCTCACGTTGTTTTTACAGATCTGAGTGAATTATGAATTAGCAGTTATGAAAGACCTGTCAGACTTCCAAAGAGGGCAAATTGTCGGAGCGTGGATGGCTGGTGCATCGGTGACGAAAACCACTCAGATGTTCAATGTATCCAGAGGAACTGTCTCTATGGTCATGTCTGCATACCAAAACCATGGAAAGACAAACACCGACAAATGCAATAGTGGATGCAAGAAGAAGCTGTGTGATCGAGACCGCCGGGTGCTAAAGCACATTGTGACAAAGAACCATAAGACCACAGCTCCAAAAGTGACTGCAGAGCTTAACCAGCATCTTGCAAGCCTGGTATTGACCAGAACTGTACGTCACGAGCTCCATGGAGCTGAATACCATGGGAGGGCTGCAATTGCCAAACCCTTCCTTTCGCACATCAACATTGAGCGGCGCAGAAAATGGTGTAATGACCATAAGAATTGGTCAATGGACCGGTGGAAGAATGTAGTCTACTCCAACGAATCCTCCTTTAAGCTATTTCCATGTTCCGGTCGAGTTTACATCTGGAGACAGCCTAAAGATGCTTATGACCCTGACTGCCTGACCCCAACCGTTAAGCATGGAGGCGGATCTGTGATGGTTTGGGCAGCAATATCGTGGAATACTCTTGGCCCAGCTGTAGTACTGCATGGTAGGGTTAACGCCCAGGTCTATCTGTCTATATTGGCTGACCAGGTCCATCCCATGGTCCAAACGCTGTTTCCCAATGGTGGCACCGTCTTCCAGGATGATGATGCACCAATCCACACCGCTGGGGTCATTAAAAACTGGTTTGAAGAGCATGTTAGTGAAGTAGAACGCTTGGATTGGCCTCCACAATCCCCGGATCTTAACATTATCGAGCATCTGTGGTGTCAGTTGGAGCAGCAGGTCAGAAGCTAATTCCTACTGCTGGCGTCTTTGGAGGAACTGGAGCAGGGTTTGCTCGAAGAATGGTTCAGGATTCCTCTAGCCACTGTCCAAAAGCTGTATGAATCAATTCCCCGATGCATTGCAGCTGTTATTGCCGCTAAAGGAGGACCAACTCCATATTAAGAATAAAAACCACCATTTATCAAGGTGTTCATATTATTTTGACTAACCCCTGTATAATAATTGTATATATGGTAGCTATAATTACACATTTTTGGTAAAAGTTGCTTAAAATTAATTGAAACCTACATGAAAATTATTGACTGCCCACTTAGGTCAACTGTACGCCCTTGATGATTGGTTAGGTTAAATTATGATATTTTTATTTAAACTAACAAAAATACCATGACAACCTAACCAATCATCAAGGGTGTACAGTTGACCTAACCAGGCATTCAATTAACCTAACATAGTGTAGTGTATCATGCATGGCACCTATATTTATCATTTATGTATGTAATCTACTTTGTATTACAGCCATCCCTTGCTTAACGAACGGGTTACATTCCTAAAAAGCCTTCATTATGTGAAAATTCATTAAGTGGGATCTAATTTTCTATTGTTTTATATGGGAAAAATTCAGTTTGGTTCCTAGCACACTTTTTTTGTTAGCCTAATATAAATAGAGTGGGTAAAGTTCACTGAAATTATCTTTGTTGGATTGGGTAATGATGTTGAGCTTGGACATTTTGATGCCATGCTATATATTGGGGTTACGAAATAGTAACAATAATGTTTCGTAGAACATCACTTTCATTATGAATGCAACATGTGAGAATGCACAACAAACACTGATGCTGCGAAAGTGTGTTGCGAAGATGGTGGGAGACCATGTGTTGGGTCGGGGAGAGAGCTTGCATGTGTTGCGGGAACTGCCAATGTAGCACGCTGTGGATTTAAAAAATCTTAGCCTTCATTATAGTGAAATTTCCTTTGTAATATTCGAAAGTAGTAGTAAATAAAAACCTTTGTTGTAATGAACATTCGTTAAATGAACCTTCATTAAGCAAGGGATGGTTGTATTTATGATTGATAATATAGCCTTGTACTATCAAGTCTGTAGCTATTACATGTAGCTATATGGGCTTTGGAACCTGCATGCAGGTTCCATAGCCTGTAAGCTGCAGAACCTGTGTGTAGGTTCTGGAGTCACTTTGTAAAATAAATTTGATTATATTATTATAATGTGGAGAAACAGTATTAATTGCTAATAAAAAATGGTTAAAGATTTTTTGCTTGTCATTTCACAGATTATTTTGCTACAGGAATTCATGGAGATAGGTGACTGTAAATAATTACCATTGAGTACCATATTTTCTCCAAGATTTCTGTTTTACATGTGATCATAAATTTTCAACAAGTTGGGTATGAATTTCCCTATCATCTGGATCTACAAAATGTTGTTTGTAACTTAACCTAACCTTTTTATATTTTTGAGTTTACATACATATATTCAACATTTCTTGATTTGGTCCTGTACATTAAGAATGATTTAACTTCAGTTCAGAATGATAGACAACAAGGTAGAATCAATTTGTGTTGATATTTCAGTAACTATGCAGTAAATTACATCACCCAAGATTCTAGTCAAATCTATTCTTTTCCAGTGTAATTTAGTGTCTTTTGTTTAAATCTGACTTTTCATATCTTGTGCAAAATTGCTTAAGCATAACCTAATGCTTAAAAATTTGTACACAGGTGTACTTACCCAGGAGGCTCTGCCCGGGCCCTTCCCCTAGTGCTTTAACCTTATCAATGAAAATACTATAAATAACAAAAACATTGTGTAAATCTTAAGGAAATGTCATCACTTGCAATAACTTGCTTATAATGTATTTGTACAAAAAACAGTACTCTTAAAAAAGTTTCATTGTTACCGTATGTAGATTATAGCAGTAGTTATTTTTTTGAAATTCAGGTGATGACATCTTAAGATAAACCAAACATTGTAATATACAAACCTGCATTTAGTTCTCTGGAGGTGGATACAATAGAGCAACTTGATGTAAGAAAACATGAATTCAAGTTTTATGGGGATGCTTAGCTATGGTATTTGTGTATTAAGTAAAGAGTACATTCAGATAGATGCATTTTACAGACCTCCAAACAAAGTGCAGGAAGTTAGTGATAGTATGGTTCAGGAAAGAAATAAAAGTTGTAGTGCTAGAACATTGATTATGGGAGATTTGAACCTGTCCCATATAGACTGGAGTCTTTTAGAAGGAAATAATAGGGAAGGTAACTTCTTCACCAAGTGCTTTATGATCACACACTAATGCAGTTTGTAGACAAATCAACTAGGGCTCAAGCAATCCTAGATTTGGTTCTTTCCAATGATCATGAGGTTATTAGGAAACTTGCAGTAAGTAGGAGACTGGAGAGTCATTAGGGAATAGTGACCATTTGATCATACATTTTAAGATAGAATTAAAAAGGGATCTAGTCAACAATGACCATCTAGTTCCTTGCCTTTTGAGGGGTGACTATAGTAAATTTAGGGAGTTGCTAGGCTTAGTAAAGTGGGATAATGACTTTGCCATTAAAAATGCTATTGAGATGTGGTTTAGATTTAAAGTAACTTAGTAAAGTAGATGTATTCCTCTCGAACTTTATGAATAACAAGATTAGGAAACCTTTGTGGTGGAATAGGGAAATAGCTAAAATGATTAAAAATAAAGAAAGGGCATTCAGGGAATTTAAAAGCAGTGCAGTAATAGTCTTGTAGACTTGGATAATTATAGGCAGTTAAGAAATTAGCTAAATAGTTTGATTAGTAAGAGCAAAAAGCATTGTGAAATAAATTTAGCTAGAAATAGGGAACCTCTTCCATTCTGTGGCCCCATTTTTAAAGACTTTTTCAAAAAGGTTTTATTTATTTTATTAAATATTTTATGCAGTTTTACTTTTACCAAACTAAACCTAATGTAACTGGAACTTTTCCTTTTAGTGGCCCCATTTTTAGGTTAGGTTTAGTAAAGTAAAACTGCACAAAATATTTTATCAAAATAGTCTTTTTGGAAAAGTCTATTTAAAAAATGGGAACATTAAACAGAATTAGTACTGTACCAGAAATATCAATAAGGATCCAAAGAAATTCTTTAGTTTTTATTATTATAAATATACTGTAATAATAAAAAGCATAATAGGATTGGCCCAATAAAACATGATGAACGAGGGGGGACTATCATTAGGAATTAGGATAATGAATTATGCGGTAAGTGAAGGGAAATCTGTAGAAAAATAAGTATTCTGGGAAGTAATATTTCTAAAGCCAATGAGGTACCAGTAGTGAAGAAGTTGCCTGAAAGCCAAGGTAAAATTATAGTTCATGTATATTAGTGGAAGTTAAACATATTTAGGCCCTATAAAAAAAAGTTAAATCTTTATTTATATCTTAGTGAGAACATTCCAATTTTAATTTCAGAATTTACAGCCAGTAAACCCATTATGAAATGGTAACTTAGAAAATTTAAAGTCGGAGGTTGTATCCAAAATTAATTTAACACGGATAGATATCGAGTCTTTGGCAAAATTAAATGGATAGAATGGATGGGGAGTGCAGTAAAACTATGATTGATGAAACTAAAAATAAAGAAGCAGAGAGAATAAAACTTTTTATTAAAGAAGAGGTTGATCATGATAATTTATTCACCATTGATGGAATTGCCAACCTTGAACTGGTTTGTGGTATTTAGGCTTGTAAAAACTATAAATTTGTATAAACCTAGTTAATCAGTGTAGACTAGAGATATTTTAAGTAAAATATCTTTATTACAAATTAAGTCCTTTAAGTTTATCATTTTTTAACTAACAGGCCTATTTCACAAAACTTGAGTGAACTGCGTTAAATTGTATAATTAATTACAGTAGCTAGTATAGTTACCAGTACATTAAACTTTACCCGTAGTTTCAGTGCAGAACTATTGTATAAGGAGAGAGGAATCCCTCATGGCTTACATGAACATAGTAGTTTATGGATAAAAAATATATAATTAAAGTGGGACTTGGAAATTGTTAATATTTTGTAGCCTTCAGAACTACTGCTTCAGAAAATAGCGACATTGCTACTCCATACTAAAATGAAAATTAAATTTTCTGGGCGTAATCATAACCATTACAAATGTAACTATTATATATACTTTCATAATTCTTGCATAATTTCATAATAGTTACAAGTAGCTAGTCATTTGTTCATACTTCTCTTGTTTTCTTATTGCCTAGCAAGATAGTATTGCACAAGAAAATAATTTTTTTATTAAAGTAACTGGTATGGTACCATACAAAAAGAGTTTAATCACTTAAATTTTTATGAGCCAGTACCAAAGTTTCTAAGACAGTTTAACAGATATTTTTAAAAAATTTCAGAATCCTCAAGAAACACAAAATGGTTTATCAGACGTTAACCCACTTGACTACTGCAGCATGAAACTACATGTTAAAGAAGAAAAGATAAATCACATAGGAAGGAATATGGATTACTCTACAGACAGAGTTTCAAGTCTGATTGAGGTAATTTGAAATTTTTTTTATCTATTTTTATATATATACCATTCTTCCTCCTGCTTTTTTGTGAACACACTGTAGTTCTTAAGCTAGTATTTGTTGGTCTTGTCTAATCAGTGAGTTTTGCTGCATAGAATATTTAAAAACCAGAATTGTTTATAAAGTGTTGATATAAAGTTTCATAGAAGAAAATCCTACAGTAACTTAGTCATATTCTATTGCAAGGAAAGTAGATAAGTAAATAAAAATGAAATTGTACTACTATAGCTATGGAAGGACAGTAAGGTGAATCATGCTCAGGTCGAATATTGAAAAACTTGGAATTTCAAGATTGGCAGTATGTATTCCTATGTAAAAGTGAATTTTAAGAGGGGTTCATCTTCTGTAACTTTTGCGAAAATATTTAAGTGTGCAAAATCGCACTTTTTTGTTGAAAAATGGGATTTTTGGCCAATTTCAAAGACTTGGTAGCCTCAAATGACCTCCATATATTCCATATTGTTCACATACACCCTAAAGCATTTCTAGGAGCAGGCTTGGACCCACTTAAGATCAACCAAAGTGGTTCATAATCCTAAAATAACCAAAATCACCCAAAATGGCCCAAAACTAAGGAATTGTATGATTTTTAGTCTCCTATACACCACATTTCACGGCTGTTCTCTTCATCAGGCAGAATCTTTTTGTTCTTCTTTCTTGGTCTTACATTTTCTTTTTTTAGAAATGCCTCCACCAATTTTTATTTATTTGCTTTTCAGCATCATTGAGTGTGATGGCAGCTGCCCCCACCTTTCCACAAGCTGCTGTGACATTCAACCTTTTTTTTGCAATTGCAATTCTTTAATATTTGTATAAGTCCCTCCTCCACCCCCAGCTTGTAATAATATGCTGGTCAACTGAATGTTTTGAGATTTTTTCTTCTGAAAGCATCTTGATTTGTCTAGCAGGTCTTGTAGAGATCTAAAACATGTTCATAATGTCTTGCTTTGACTTGAAAACTGGCAACAATTCTCTGTGATCGATCCTAGCATGAACAAAACCATCTCTTCTCTCTTGCCCATACACTGCATGAACTGCAGCTGAAACTTCCTGGACTGCTCTTTCACAGCTTTGATTGTGAACCGAGTTGTTCTTAACTTCAAGTGGAGACCTGAGAATAGTGATGCACCAATGGCAAATTTTAGCTGAAGCCGATGCCAATGACTAGCAACTTGGCCGAAGCCAATTATTTAATAAATAAAAACTTAAAATTTTTGAAGATTTCTTATGTTGGTATCAAATTATTAATTTTTTATATATCCCTCTCTAGCCAGCTTACCATCTGCAGTACCTAGTGTACTACAGTAGATTAATAAATTAGTTATTATAATGGAGTAATAACATCATAATAGCTGAAACCTGATTTTGAGTCTGAATTTTTCGTTTTAACTGGAATTTTGTTTCAAAACTTTGAATAAAAAATAGAGGAACAGGGAACACCTAATAGGCCTACTGAAGTTCTGATTAATTCAGTTATTTGCCCATTTTACTCAAAGAAAATCATTTTTACATAAAACCTTCATTACAACTAATTTATGATATCTTTGTTTCATTTTCTCATTTTTCACCTTTTCATAGAGAAAGGTGAAAATAATAATTTTATGTATGGTGCAATAATACAGTAGGTACCCCCTAGCTATCTTTCAACAGAGTTCATGAATATATACACAAATTGGAGCTATTGAAGAATAGGGACCCCAGCCTTCTTTAGTTAGCTTTATAAGGCTAACTAACAAAAATATCATGACCTAACCTAACTAATCATCAAGGGTGTACAGTTATTAACCTAACAATTGGTTAGGTTAGGTCATGATATTTTCGTTAGTTAGCCTTATAAGCCTAACTAAAGAAGGCTGGGGTCCCTATTCTTCAATAGCTCCCACAAATCTAACAAGTGTGTTTATTATACAATATTTTTAACTTTTTAATTTTTTTTATAATGGCCTCCTCATCACCCCTTATAGCCATCCGATCCTCTCACATTAAATTATTTATTTTTAAAAATCAAACAAATATAATCAGCCACATCATCAGCCAAATTTGGCCAAAGCTGGTGCCGATGCTGATGGCAAAAAGTTGACCGATATAGCTGATGCTGATGGCAAAAAGTTGACTGATATAGCCGATGCTGATTAATCGGTGCATCACTACCTGAGAAGCTCCTCACCTTCTCCTCTTGACATCTTGCAAGTGAAGAGTGGCTCATACAGTTTCTCCTTATCCCAATTAATCAGAGTAATTGGAGAAGTGGCATCAAAATTCAGTTTAGGGTTTCTATGAATTCTCAGACTCATGTCTCCATACTCAGACTTACCTGTACCTCTGATCTTCTTGATCATCTCAACCCCCCATGCCCTCTCCTCCTCATCCTCACTGCACAGGAGAGGCGCAATGAGGTTCTCACTGTAAGCATGATATGCTCCACGAACTATCACATGAGTGATTATGTTCCTGACTTCAGAGGTCTGGCTTCTCAGCAGTCCCAGAGCAGTCACAATATAGTGAGGTCCATACCTCATGTGGTGCCTCACCTTGATCTCAAAATACATCTTGAAGTAGAAGTCCAGGCAGAACTTCAGCAGCACCTCCAGCTTCTTCAACACCTCCCCCTTCAGACCATGCTGCCTCATCCACAGCATCAACAGAGCCTCACCTGTAGTCAGCCAGCGTGACTGATTCAGTGGGCCACACTTCAGACCAGCAACTTCCTTGCTCAAATCTGTCTTTGATCAGTAGGTAGCAGTTCTTCTGGTCACTGCTAAGATTCTGTACAATGTCTTCTCACAGTTCAATTATATTTTCTCCTGGCAGAGCCTTGAAGCTGAAGTTGACAGGTATGTCATTGATCTTCTCCAAAAGTTTTCTTATTGGGCCACTGAACCCAGACTTGTGCGTGTAAGGACCATCAGGCTTGATGATCATGTGCCTGAGGCTGAGTTCATTAATATGCAACTGGCATATCAGCCAGTGACATTTGTGACCTAGCAGTCTCTCCACTCCAAGTGAGTGATGGTTCCTCCATCAGGTCCTGTGTTTGTGTTGGAGGAGTCACCACCAAGGACCACAATAGTATCTTTAGCACCATGAGCACTAATCCACTCAAACAGAGCCTGAGCTATCTTCAGTGCAGGTTTCTCATTTTCATCAGGTTCTTCTGGTGTACAATGGAAGAGATACTTCCCCTCAGGTTCCCAGGTAACACTATAGTGCTCTTCAGTTGTAATATCAGGATGGAAGCGGCCAGTTTCTTCATTGTACCTCATGATCTTTGTCTTATCTTGTTTTCCATCAAAGAAAATTCCCTTGATCTCCTCTCCCTCTGTCCCTTTCTCTAGGGCCTCCACTGAGGCACCTATTACAGACTCCTTGCCCCTCCACATCTTCATCCTGTCAACAGCTAGATATGCCTTATCAGCAGATGGATGGCCAGCTTTGATGAGATCTTGCAAGAAACCAGTTGCAATGGCTGCTGTAACCTTGAACCTGACTGCAGCCACAACAGTGCTTGAGATATCCATGTAGTTCCTCCTGGCAGAGATGGAGACTTTGCCAGTGTTGACACTGGAGCTTGTGCCTGGTGCAGTACTGGAAAAATCTGTCAGCAGTAGGAGCTGCTCTGCTTGGAGACTTGTAAGGAAGTCACCTCATCTTCATCATCAGCTCTAAGCAGTAGCTCCTTTTCTTCCTCTTTTCTGTTTCTCTTCTCAGCTGCCTTCTGTTCTTCCTCCTTCCTCTTAGCAGCCTTCACCTGCTTTATTGTTTCCTTCACATCAACAGATGCCATCCAGAAGCCAGAAACTTCTGAGGTTTTGATCCTCTGGTAATGGAGCCACTCTAGCTCTAGCTTTGGAATCTTCTGAGGCAGAGGACAGTCACAGTTGACATGAACTCTAGCAGCACAGCCAGAGCAGCCACATGCTTCAGTTCCACAGAGAGTGATATCATGTCTGCAGGTTATGTCAAACAATGTATCAAGTTCAGATATTCTTTTCTCTCTCTTTGCAGCCTTCACGCTGCCATTCACTAGGTCAATCATTTCGTTCCACCTGACAAGAACCTTCCTGGCAATGGATCTCTCTTGAATGATCACAGGAGGAGTGAACTTGGCATTGCTTTTGTGCCACTGTGCCAGTACCAGTGATGCCAAGTCCTTAGCCAAATCTTGCAGAGGGTATTGAGCTCTCTTCATATCATCCAGAAGCAGCTTCTCTTCCTGGAGGAGGATTCCTCTCTAAAACACAGCTCTCTAGGTTGGAACTTCTGTGGGAAATAACTGCTTGCCTAGACCCACCAGATCACTCAGTTTTGAACCAGAACTTTTTCTGGTCTTTTGTCCTTGCTTGGCCATGATGGCTACACAATCTTCTCAAGCTTTTTATCTGAAACATAGAAAATTATCACAGTGAAACTCTAGTAGCGTATAACAGCTGTTACAATGGTTTTGTTTGGTAAGAAACCAGTCTGTTACATTTGTACTACAGTGTATGTCCTGCACAGCTGTTCTGTACATAACCAGAAAATGAAAAAGTGGAAATTTGAACACTTAAACATGATTTTTAGCAAAGTTCAAGAAAACAAACCCCTCCTAAAATTTAATTTTACATAGGAATACATACTGCCAATCTTGAAATTTGTGCTTCAATGAGCATGATACACCCTAAAGGACAGTGATTAGATATTGAAGTGAAAATGGGAAAAATTTAGAAATGGTGCATTCCAGGACAAATCATGCCAAAAAAATTGAAATTGCAACCACTCTGATTCCAGTTTCATATAAAATTTCTATATCTAGTAAATTTAACCTGCTGATTATGGAAATGTAGCTTAAAATTTGAACAAATACTTTGGGAGATATGAACCTCTCAAATGGGGGTCAGCAAAAAACTACTAAAGTTCCAAGTGTCATAACTTTGCTTCTAATTGGGTTAGAGTAAAAATTTAAACTGTTTATGGTAGAGAATTTCATGAAGAACAAATAAGCATCAGTTGAGAATTAAGATAGGACCAATATTTTGGAAGTTGTCATAATTTTATTTTTAAGGGGAGCCCATACCCCTTCTCCCCAATGGCCAATCAACACACAAAATTTTGTTGATGCAAAAACGTTCCCCTAACATTTGTGTATATGCAGGTTTAATAATAAATCTATAATTTTGTGTATTTATTGCCTTTTTTCACTTCTAAAAAGTGTAGATTGTGTGTAAAAGCTACTAAAAATGAAGCTCTCAGTATGTCCATTTCCGTTTTCTCATTGTATCAGTTGCTCGGAGACACTAGAGCCGGACCTAAATGTTTATTTCCAATCTCTCACAGGTTTCATCAAGACAAATTACATATCATTATAGTTTATGCGCTGATATTGATCACCACATATTTACTCAAAAAAAGGATAGTAGCACAATTTATTAATAGTTTCCTCCCCCCCATGCACATTATCCTTAACACCAAAACATAGGATGAAAATCACAATCATTGATGACTGGATAGTTCAAATAACTGTCATAAATAACTGATCCTACAACATATTATAAAAAGGTGTGCATATTAAATGACCTTAAATCTTCTTTATAATTAGTTATTATTTACTGCTTAGCTTCACTTAAACAAATGGCTCTGTACATCATCGAGTTAAATGAGTAAATTATTTTAACTCCCAGAATAATGGTTGGATGTGACATCTTGCAACATGTCCTCTTTCAATATCCAACATACATCTTTATCTTGGCATGTTCTCTATGAAATCATGCAAAAAAAATCAAATTTGTCACCACACCATCTCAGATTTTGGTAAAATTTGGTATACAAAGAGATTCTAGGCCAAAAGTAATGGAATGAAAAAAAAATTTTGATACCATGTTTGGGGGCAGATTTATGGCCCCCTTTTTTCAGCCCCCACTGACTCCCCCATTTTTTGAATCCCCATAACTTTGTCCCTAATTGAGATAGAGAAATTAAACAAACACCATTAGAAAGGAAATAAAAAGATCTTTCAGACACATTATATGTATTTGAGCCATAAATTAAATAGAAAAAAGTTATGACCTTTTGAAAATTTTGGGGAGCTAGCTTACCACCCTCCCTGGCCAATTCCCCCAAGAAGTTTTTTTTTTTGCAAAAAAAAACTTTTTCTTTATCTACAATGTATAATGCAGATCAATGTGTATATTTGATTCTTTGAAGGGAAAATACAAAATCAAAGAAAATAGCCACTTTTTATATGCGAGTAGATTAAGGTTCCATGCAATATTTTTTTACATTTTATTTAATGGCCTATAACTTGAACTAAACAAGCCTATGAAGTACAAATTTATTTATAATTATTTTTAAATTATTATTATTATTATTATAATAATTTTTTTTCAGGTATAAAGTTGGTATAGAGAAATTTAATTAATTTTGAACAAGAAAATGAGTAAAAATTATAAGCATGTTTGTTGCAATCCTTTTCTTACTCATAAGAAGATCATAACTGCTGGGTTAAGACCAATGCCACAGGAATTTATTAAAAAAAGTGATCCAGAATGTGGCTTTATGAAAGGTAGCTTTGTATGTACAAACTGGGCCAGTCAGCACAGAAAAAGTCGATATAGTTGACAGCAGCAGCAACTCATCAGAAGACATTGCATCATGTACAATGGAGCACAAGGATAGAGAGTTTACAGTGACAGATGAAGCCAACATTACCCTGGGATCTTTGACAATTTCACCTTTCAAAATGCGTAAGTACATATCCATAAATATATAATCCATATATAATATATATATATTATATAATATAATAAGCACACCGGACAAAAAATTAGTCACCCCTAATAGCACCGATAGTAGGAAGTTCAAGGTCACACAGAGGGCGCTGATGTAGCATTGGTAAGTGACAAGTAGCGGTGACGTAGCACACAGGATCAGATCTGTTTTGTGAGGTGGTGAAGAACAAAGTGTGTGTTGGATATAGTCTGCAAAATGGGTCGTGAGGCAGACGTTACTCAGTGGCAAAAAGGAGCCATCGTGTTTGGCAGAGCCCACGGACACAAAATGTCTGAAGTAGCCCAATTTGTTGGTGTGTCAATGCGTACTGTCCAGCGAGTTTACAAAGAGTGGTGTAGTTCGCAATCAACTGACAATCGATGGCGTAACTGTGGCTGGAAAACAATTCTCGACAATAGGGGCCGCCGCCATGTTTCTCGTCTAGTAACTGCAAATCGTTTTCAAACCAGAGAACAATTGCTCCAAGAAACCAATGAGGTTCTCCAGCGACCAATTTCCGAACGGACATTGCGACGAGAACTGCATGCGATGGACATCTGGAGCAGGGTACCACGGAAGAGGCCACTGTTAACAGCAAGTCACAAATTGGCACGTTATAAATGGGCTTAGAGGCACAAAAACTGGACTGCGGCAGATTGGAAACGTGTAATTTGGTCCGATGAGTCCCGTTTTTGTTTGTTCTCCAATGATGGGAGGCGACGAGTACATCGCAGGTCCAATGAAGCCTTTAATCCTGAATGCGTCTCCCTGCATCGTATCGTAATTTACGTTAGCGCAATTAAAGTCACCCATAACTAAAGCCTGCTCACTACCGATTATTCGCTTTAGTTCACGATATAACGCTTCGTCCGTATCAGCTGTTTGATTAGGGGGCCTATATATAACCGCAACAAGAAGTTTGAAATCGTTCAATTTAAGTTCTGCTATAGTCAAATCTATCGGTTCTGGAATTGTGTGCTTTACTTCTATAACATTCGCTATATTATCTTTGATATACAACATAACACCGCCTCCTCGCCTACCTATTCTGTTTTTAACAAAAAGTCTATAACCTTTAATTTGATACTCCCCTACAAAGTCACGAGTTTCAGTGCTAAGCAACGATTCATTTATCGCAATTATATCATAGTCTTTACAAGCAATTAAAGAAAAAAATTCATTTATTTTATTTCGTAGGCTATGAGCATTTAAGGATAGAACCTTCAAATTGTTTGTAATTGCGACAACTTCGCGAGCACAGTGGAAATTTATGGAATTTACGCTGGGACCATTCGAGTTACGGCAGCCTGAAAAGAAGAGACAGTATTATGAAATAGTCTTCCTAAATGCGCAGCTCCTACGTCATTAAGATGAAGTCCATCTCCGAGGAACAAGTCCCTCCTGCCGCAGAAACTGTTCCAAAAATTCTCAAAATGCACTCCTTCCTGTTGGCAAAGAGACTTTAGGTTATTGTTAATATAGGTCGCCTTGCTGTAGAAATCGTTACGATGGATAATTCGAGGAAGTATACCTGTTAAAACAATCTTATTAGTTTTTTCCTTTAATCGCTCTAGTAAGTCCCTGTACCTAGCCAGCAGTTCTTCCAATCTAGAATTTAAAACGTTATTAGTACCGACATGAATAACATACGTTGTGTCCTCGGAGGTACCATCTGTAAATTGGTCAACACTATTAGTTATATCCTCCACCCTTGCACCAGGGTAGCAGTAACGGCGCCTACGACGAGGGTTTCTCCCACAGAATTCCTCGAGCTGTCCTCGAACAATGGAATCGCCAACGAGTCATATTTCCGGTTCATCATCATCTTCAAAACCTAAAACAGAAAACTTATTGTTTGTTATTACTGGTAGACATGTCTTAGGTTTTCTCAATGGTGCTCCATTACGCACTCGAACGAAGGGTTGGGAACTAGGAGAAGAGAGAGGGCTATTAATACTATTTATATTATTAGTAGAAACTGAGGCAGGAGGGGTCACAACTGGAGTCTCAAGGGATTCTAATTTTGCCATCAGGAGCATCACCCTTTCTTCAAGGCTTACTCTGGCCTCCTTCTCACGTTCTAACTCGTTCCTCAGCACTTTTAAGTTTGAGCACCACCTGCAAACTAACTGTTCATTATTAGCCATTGTAAACGCGTAAGTGCAAATTTCCCTTCACAGCGACTGCAAGTACTTGACGGGGTGCCATGCTTTTAATTAGTTAAAAAAAAAAAAAAAAATATGAGCGTTTGGAAATTAATAAATTACAATGTAGGTCTACCGTGTTTTTGAAACGCAGAAACAGGTTCTTGTAACACAAATTTATACTAAATGCATATAGAATTAAGCTACCGACAAAAGATCTGTAAAAGAAGAGTATTTATAACACTTATCTGTCCGCGATTTGACCCGACTTTTTTCCCTTTTCTTCACACGGTGCGGGACAACACTCTACCTGACCTCTCGAAGGAATGAAAAATGAACCTTATGTCAGCATGTTTTTTGATAGATTTGAAAAACAACATGGCAACCCACGTTTGATCAAATAATATAGTATTGAATAATGACAATAAATGAAATATATTCGTTAATGAATGATTAGTAGCACAAAGTAATTTAGTTATGAATGCACCGAACACTATTTTTTTTTTTAAACACTTCAATGAAAACCACTTATTCAATTGATAACAGGACACTCGATAAAACACGTCTGTTCACAAGGAAAGACTGATATATATATATATATATATATATATATATATATATATATATAATCCTAATTAATCTTTCTAATTTCAAGATTAAAATTCTTTATTTTCAAGCATTTCATTTTATTTTTGCAGATGGTATCCCAAGTCATATGAAAGCTAAATTCAAGATAAATTTGAGAGAGCCAAGATATCACTAAAAAGAAAACTAGAAGATGCCCTGTGAATAAATTTGAATGATGAAGACAAGGCTGGTCCAGCAAAGCTAGCTAGACTTGATGAAAAAAAGGCTGAAAGGTAGGTAAGCTACAGATTTTAAGTTAGTTTAGTTTTTAGTTAGCCTTAAAATTTGCCTTAAAAGATAAATTAAAATTTATCTTAATTTAATTTTATTTTGATTTTATTATTAATATAATATATAATATAATTTAATATTTTATAATCAAATTTAATTTGCCTTAAAAGGCAAATTAAAATTTATTTTAATTGTTTGTGTGTGCAGATTTGACATCATGGTATGATTGAAGGAAGAATTCAACAAGATGTCATCTTATGAGCGAAGAGTCCAGATATTAACCTTGAGCCCACTGGGAATTGATGAAAGCATGCAATTTTTTGGAGCTTATAAATATTTGGTCAGCAAGTCATGAATGTGGAGAAAAACCATGGTATTTTTCCTGAAATTCTAAGCAGTTCCAAGGGTAAATATCAAACAGCTACTGTCAGGGAAGAAGTTCAAAGCTTCTACTTGGATGATGATATATCAAGAATAATGCCAGGTAAGTCTCATTGTATTTCTGTCAGACAAGAAAATGGAGAGAAGCACCTTCAACCCAAAAGACGACGACTTGGAAATCTAAAGGAGATTTATGCATTATATAAAGAAAGAAATCATTCAGAAATTGGTTTTTCAATGTTTGATAAGCTAAGGCCAAAACAGTGCATAATTGCTTGAATAAATGAAGCACATTCTATATGCATATGTACGTATCATCAGAATCCAATACTGATGATATCTTCAATTGGGAACAAAGACATAGACACCAAGCTTCTCATGAGTAAAGCTGTATGTGACATAAATGAACCTAAATATATGATGGATCATTGTCGAAATTGTCCTGGTACCACTGCAGTACCAACATTCCTCTATTCTCTGGATGAGCTACAAGACAGAGAATTGGTTACCTTTAGCCAATGGACTAGTACAGACAGATCTTTTTTAGAATCTCGCAATGCCTCATTGGATGACTTTGTTGAAAGGCTTTCATTAATGGT